>CM019149.1:303378782-303395992 GCA_009733165.1 Naja naja
GGAGGTATGGGGACAGGAAGAGAGGAGGGAGGGAAGGGAGGGAGGGAGGGAGGAAAGAGGGAAGGAATGAAGGAAAGAAGGAAAGAAAGGAGGGAGGAAGGGAGGGAGGAAAGAAGGAAGGGAGGGAAGGAAGGAGGAAGGGAGGAAGAGGAAGGATGGAGGAAGGGAGGGAGGGAAGGAAGGAGGAAGGGAGGAAGAGGAAGGATGGAGGAAAGGGAGAAGAAGAAGGAAAAAGAAGAGAGGAGGAGGAAGCCAGTGTGAGGAGAAAAGGAAAGAAAGGAAGGAAGAATGTCAATTATTATTTGAATTTTAAATAGTTCCTGTTATGTTTATGGAATAATCTGTAGTAAATGATTTTTTTCATTAGCTGTAGTGTGAAAAATTAAAAGAGTGTTGCTAGGAGACTGTAAACAGCTCTTCCCACCCTAAAGTAAAACTGACAATCATTTTATTTGTCTACAAACAAATCTCACTGCCTTTAATTTTCTTAATGTGTCGTTATTTGGCTTTATTTATTTTTAACACACTGGTCCAACTCCACAACTTGTTGAGGGGGTCCTTGCTATTTTCAGAACTTAGTTATTTTTTTTGCGAATAATTTTGGCTCATTATACACTTTACTCTTCCAGCTATTAAATTAAATATCTTAACAAGGGTAACATTATCAGCGCACTGATGATGTTACCTAGTTGAGTCATGAAACTTCTGCAAGAAAGCCACCAAGCTCAGAGAGCACCAAGGACCTCACAGTCCTCCTCCTCCCCTTCTCCTCCTCCTAGATCTACTCCTACTCCTACTCTTCCCTTTTTCTTTCTCCACTCCACACACGTCACTCCCTTCCAGCAGTGATGTTCCCTAGTTGGGTCATGAAATGTCTGCAAGAAAATCACCAAGCTCAGAGAGCACCAAGGTCCTCACAGTCTAACTCCTCCTCCTCCTCTTGGGTCTACTCCTGGGTCTATTCCTACTCCTATTCCTCTCTTTTTCTTTCTCCACACACATCACCCCCTTCCAGTAGTGATGTTCCCTAGTTAGGTCATGAAACATCTTCAAGAAAACCACCAAGCCAAGGGAGCACCAAAGACCCCCACAGTTCCACCTTGAGCTACATATATTTTCTTCTGTTGGTAGGATGTTATGGCAGATCATTTGTATCTAATCAGTGAGGAAACTCCATTTCTAACTAGTGCTGCTGATGTTACCTACTCAGGTCATTAATTGTCTGCAAGAAAACAACCAAGCTCAGAGAGCACCAAGGATACCTTATTTCAACCCTGAGCTACAAATATTCTCCTTTATTGGTCCAAAACTTGCATCTTACCTTTTAGATATCTCAACAGGTTAGTTTAGTGGTAAAGTATGGAATTAGGAGTTGTGAGGCTGATATTCTAGGCCTCCCTTAGGCATGAAAGCTTCTATAGAATTTGGACCACTCTCTCTTTCTCACCCTAAGAATTTGTGTGGTGTAGTGGTGAAAATGTTGTAGAACATTGGAAAGACCAAAGGCTCCTTTGTTCAGAGTTTTGCAGCATTTATTCAGCACCAGAAAAATAAACACAGATGGCTGATGCTTCATTTAATATCTTTATAAACATAATAAGTGGATTTTAGAAACCAGTTGCAGATTTCTCCAACATGGAGCAAACTCAGACAGAAACATGTTGCAAGTAACTTCAGCAGCAACTCAGGAGCTCAGAAACAGACATCAGTTTCACTTCAGCAGGCAAGAAAGCAAGCAAATTAGTTTCATCTTCAACAGGCTCAGAGCTCAACATAGCTTCAGAGCTGCAGAGCTTAATAAAGAGCTTTTAGTTTCAGTTTCCAGCCTAGGCTACTTCTAGTTTCAGTTTCCAAAACAGTCCTCATTGGCTGACTTAGTTGCTATGCCTATTTATTGGCTGACCTTGTTACCAAGCTCTATTCCAGTTCATGAATATACTCTGACATCCTTTCAGGCATGGAAATTTCTGGAAGACTTTAGAGCAATGCCCCCCTCTCAGCCTTACAGAAAATATGGTGCATTGGTGAAGATTCTTGGCTAAGATCAGCTAGACTCTGGTTCTGTTCTGCTTCAGTCATTAATTACTGTCTTTGTAGTTTTTAACCATGAGGGTTTCAAGCACTGGGGAAATCAAGAGATTCAGACCATTCAAAAGAATATAAAGGTTTATTGCAAGCTTAAGTTCTCTACAAAAATCTGACCTACTAACAGGCAGGGGAAATGAGCTGGAATAAGAAGGCATTCGAGGTAGGCTGGATTTAGATCTCTTGAGGATGTGCAGGGACTCATGACTTATGGTGTGTTTGACCCCTGTCTTTTTTTTTAATTACATTTATATGCCGCCCTTCTCTGAAGACTCAGGGCAGCTTACAATTTTTGGGATACAACCCAGTGTGCTCAGCAATAGCTGTCTTGGGCTCAGCCTGGTCATTTCCTTCAGTTGCCATGTGTGTAGACTTTCAGCTACTCTGTTAACACACAAGGTTGCCTGAGGTATATACCACTGTGGAGGTCATCTACACTTCATACCCCAAACCACTTCCAGGAATGAGTTGCTCCAAAAAAACATGGCACCATGTGAATAAAATCAGGACAAATTATGCCAGAAGCAGGGCACACATTAAAGGGAATGGTCAAAAGCCTGCCATGCAGAGGTGGTATTCAGCAGGTTCTGACCAGTTCTGGAGAACCAGTAGCAGAAATTTTGAGTTCGGACAACTGGCAAATACCACCTCTGACTGGCCTTGCCCCCATCTATTCTCTGCCTCCCAAGTCCCAGCTGATCAGCTGGGTCTTCTTTGGTTGCCCTGCACAGGAGAATGGAGCTGGAAAGCAGGTTAGTGGGGTGGGGAGGGAATGGAGATTTTACAGTATCCTTCCCCTGCCACACCCACCAAGCCATGCCCACAAAGCCACACAATGCCCATCAAGCTACGTCAACAGAACCGGTAGCAAATAATTTTTGAATCCCACCACTGCTGCCATGTGATTGTGGTGCATCACAACAAATGATAATTTGTTATAATTCAAGAGTGTCTTTTCAGGACATTTCAAGGCACCTGGGATGTTCTCTCTGAACCAACACCAGAAGAAGTTAGATGTCTAACTTCCACTGATAGATCAAAAATAAGTTAGAGAAAACATCTAAAGGCAAATGTCTATGTAGATGCTTAGGCATCAAGGTCATGGTTGTCCCAAAGATACTTTTTCAAAAGTCAGCTAGACTGACTTTGTGTTTTTTTCCCTTGAAGACATTTAACTTCTCACCCAAGAATCTCCTTCTTCAAACTAAAGAAAGGGAAACATCTTCAAGGAAAAAAAACTAGGAAACTCCAGCTGACTTTTGAAAGAATGTTTTTGGGACATCTATAGGTAAAACTCCTCTCGGGAAACAATGGGCTCCTATATAAAAAGGATATTGTGCTAAATATCTCCACAGATTTGTGAGAAGCCATACTATTTCTTTACATAAATGTTTCCAATAACTAAAATGCAAGCTTTACTTATTGAAATGACCAATATGGAATGGCCAGGGAAAGCAATCATGGATGAACACAAGAATTTTGCTGAAAAAGAGAAAGAGGCCAAAGGCTGATGAGTTTTATAATGACATTTTGGGGTTCTTGAATCTCCCATTTGTCATTTTCACTGAATAGAGCCACATTCTAACATTTGGAGAAAGGGAGAATTCTCTCTTTCTTGTTGTCCTTAACTAAAAAGTTGTAAGCTTTGTCATCAAAACCAGTGTGCAAACTGAGTCAGTTCTGAATGAAATTGTTGATTTGATTTGATTTGGAAAGTCAATTCACTTCAGTTCAGGGGATAGATGGGTGATCTTCTCACCCTCCCTTCAGAAAAATCACTTGATTGATTCAGAAGCAATGGATTCTATCCAACAGCTTGACCTGAATTGACAATCCAATTTGGCAAGTCTATTAGTTTTAGAGATTGGATTGGATTTGACTTTTAACCATGCCATCAGCTCAAATCTTTGCATAAGCCAGTAGGCAATTCTGCCCTGGGGAACAATCACAAAATTTGAAGTTCAGGGATGTTATCTTGGTTGAAAAAGGTAGAGAAGGGACAAGAAAAATGCCTGCACTTAAGTTCCAGCTGCCTACAATTACTGTAGGCTCGAATCCCACCAGGCTCAGGGTTGACTCAGCCTTCCATCCTCTTGGGGTAGGTAAATTGAGGACCCAAGATTGTTGGGGGCAATAAACTGACTTTGTAAAAATGCCGCTTAGTAATAAGCAGGCACATACAATGGAATGAAGGCTATTGCTGAGCACACTGGGTTGTATCCCAAAAAATTGTAAGCCGCCCTGAGTCTTCGGAGGAGGGCGGCATATAAATGTAATTTAAAAAAAGACCAAAAATATCATGCTGGAGATAGAAAAGCTAGATTATTTTTCTTTTAGAGTTAATGTCTGGTGTGAAGAATGATGACTACATGTTAAGTTCTAGTTAATAGCAATAGCAATAGCACTTAGACTTATATACTGCTTTATAGTGCTTTATAGCCCTCTCTAAGTGGTTTACAAAGTCAGCATATTGTCCCCAACAATTTGGGTCCTCATTTTACCCACCTTGGAAGGATGGAAGGCTAAGTCGACCTTGAGCCTGGTGGGATTTGAACAGGGGTGGGATTCTACCGGTTCTGTCCACTTCTGTAGAACCGGTTGCTCTGAAAAGCAGCAAACAGGGAGCATACATAGAACCAGTTCTATGTCTGCTGCTGTTTTGGCCCACGCGCCCACCCGGGCTCTTACCTGACCTTTATCTCCTGTGCTTTCAATCGCAGTTGCTTTGTGCAGCAGCAGGTTTTTTCAACCGCTGCGCACCTGCATGCAGCGCTGCTCAGCTGTCCGGGCAGCTCAGCAGGTCGTAAATGCGCATGCAACGCAGAGTGACAGAACTGGTAGTTATACCAGTCGGATCCCATCCCTGGATTTGAACTGCCAAATTGTAGGCAGCTGGCTGCAGCTTGCAGTTCTGCACTCTAACCACTGCGCCACAGAGGCTCCTTAGTTAAGTTGGTTAATTGCTCATGCTTATACATAAGAGTCTAGTCAACTAATGGTCAGCACCAAATTGGTGCTAGATGAGAGTTAACAGAATTCAAGAGGGGCTGGGCTGGGCTTGTTTATGAGAATGTAGTGACTCCAGGCTAATTCCTATCTTGACTCCACTCCCAGACTATGCCTGTCCTTCTCTTACAATTATTAGGAAAGATTTAAGACTACTAAAAGGAAACATATCCTCATCAGCAATCAACACCCAGACAAGCAAAGATTAACATCAATTAGACAAACAATCAAGAATTAAGCAATACTCCAATCAAGAAACTACCAACTCAGACAAATGAACAACAGTTTAATCAAGGAAGAATGCTTTCACCAACAGTGACTGGGCAAATAAATAAAATTACATAAAAAGAGAGGAAACCCCCCATTTACTTTTACCACTGATGATGTTACCTAATTGGGTAATGAAATGTTTGCAAGAAAGCAACCACTCTCAGAGAACACTAAGGTCAACCCTGTTCAACCCTGAATTTCATGTTTTTTTCTATCTATCTATCATCTGTCTGTCTGTCTGTCTGTCTGTCTGTCTGTCTGTCTATATCTATCTATCTATTTATCTATCTATCTATCTATCTATCTATCTATCTATCTATCTATCTATCTATCTATCATCTAGGTAGCTATCCATCTATCCATCCATCCATTTATTTACCTCTATCATATCTCTCTCTCTCTCTCTCTGTCTCTATCTATCTTATCTATCTTATCTATCATCTAGCTAGCTATCCATCTATATCTATCTATCCATCTGCCTGTCTGCCTGCCTGCCTGCCTGCCTATCTATCTATCTTATCTATCTATCTATCTATCTATCTATCTATCTATCTATCTATCTATCTATTTATCTGTCTGTCTATCATCTAGCTAGCTATCCATCTATCATCCATCCGTTTATCTACCTATATCATCTCTCTCTCTCTCTCTCTCTCTCTCTCTCTATCCATCCATCCACTGATGGTGGCTTGCTGACGTTGGTGGGAAAGTCAGTCCCATATTCCAGAGCTGCAGTAGTCACAGGACTGGCCCTTTGGTCATCCCGGAGCAGCTGCTCTTCCACCCGGGTGCACCGGCTTGCCATGGTCTGGAGGAGTTGCTCTGGGATGACCATAGGGCCAGTGTTGTGATTACTGCAGCTCTAAAATATTGGACTGACTTTCCCACCAATGTCAGCAAGCCACCACGGGGTGGATTTTCCACCCTGCCATTGGTCTTACCTTCCAGTTCCAGCTTGCATGCCTCTACTCAAGGTAAGGTTTGTACTTGGCTGAAGGGTGGGGTCCAGCGGGTGGGTGGGCCATGTGGGTGGTGCAGCCTTGTGTTCCCGTGCAGCCTGGATTAATTGCTTTGGGGGTTGCTTTGCGGGGGACATTTCTCTGCTGACCACCAAAATTTTCTCACAGGCCACCAGTGGTCCCCAGCCCACTGGTTGGTGACCACTGTCATAGATGATCCTTACTCTGTCAAGGACCTAGGAGTACTTATCTCAAAGGATGAGCTCACTGTAACAACATTGCCAAAAAGGCTTTAAGAATTGTTAACCTTATTTTGTGAAGCTTCTTCTCCGCAACATTGAACTGCAAATCAGGGCATACAAAACCTTCGCCAGAACAATTCTTGAATACAGCTCATCTGCCTGGAATCTGCACTGTATATCGGACATTAACCTTCGCCAGAACAATTCTTGAATACAGCTCATCTGCCTGGAATCTGCACTGTATATCGGACATTAACATGATTGAGTGGGTTCAGAGGTGATTCTCAAGAAAAGTTCTCCACTCCTCCACTCACAATAGAATTTCCTATGCCTCCAGGCTCGAAATTTTGGGCCTGGACAATCTAGAACTGCGCCGCCTGCGATCCGATCTAAGCATAGTTCACATCTTGCCTGTCAATGACTCCTTCAGCTTCAATCGCAATAACATATGGGCAAACAACCGATACAAACTCAAGGTAAACTGCTCTAAACTCGATTGCAGAAAATACAACTTCAGCCACAGAGTGGTCAACGCCTGGAACACCCTACCGATTGTTACAGCCTCAGCCCCTCACAGCTTCAACCTTAAACTCTTTACTTTGGACCTCACCCCATTCCTAAGAGGTCCTTAAAGGGGGTGTGCATAAGCGCACCAGCATGCCTACTGTCCCTGTCTTACTGTCCCCATTTACCTTTATTTATTCCCTTTGTTCTTGTTTATGTTCATACATATACTTGTTACCTTGTACATGGCCTGAAAACATGGCTTTTCCAACTTGCCGACCTGGACTGATGGAAGGGATGGGGTTTTAGTGAACTGTTTTTATGAATTTTAATCGGTTATTGGGATTTCGTATTTAATTGCTTTTTAATATTTGTATAATATCTTTTATCATTGTGAGCCGCCCTGAGTCCTTCGGGACATAGGGCGGCATAGAAATCCAATTAATAATAATAATAATAATAATAATAATAATAATAATAATAATGTTAGACAAAGAAAGAAAGAAAAGAAAGAGAAAGAAAAAAAAGAAAAGAAAGAAAGAAAGAAAGAAAGAAAGAAAGAAAGAAAGAAAGAAAAAGGAAGGAAGGAAGGAAGGAAGGAAGGAAGGAAGGAAGGAAGGAAGGAAGAGTTTAAAAAAAACTTTTTAAAAGTTTCTCAGAGTCTGGGTGAGAAAATTCCAATTGCCAAACAAGGTTTGTCCTCGTTCTCTTTTCTCCAAACAGGTTCCCCAATCACCCAATTATAGCAGAACCCCAAAACATCAAAGTGTTGTTTTCATTCTGCAAATACTTGAAACATTGGAACCACCGCCTGATCTGAACCCCATCCAGACAGAAATGCAGCGACTTCTTATCAAACAGGGCTGAGAATAAAGTCATAAAAATACCACAGAGGAGATGAAAGTCTTGGTGGGGGTGGGGGTGAAGATGATAGGAAATCAATATTTTCCACGGTTTTTTTCCTTGAGAAAATTCTGCATAAAAGAAAAAGAGAAAAGGGTGTGTGTGTGAGAGTCCAGAGATGGATTGGTTATGGGTTTTAACCCATAGGCAAGTTTTGCACAGAGAGGAGATTTATTCTTTGTACGCGAATCTTCTGAGGAATGTTGGAGATAAATTAAAAGTGTATTTTGCTGGTTTCCATAATTTCTTTGTGGGCTTTCTTGATACAAATCAAAAAAAGAGATGATAATGTTTATGGAAAGTTATAGAAGAGGCAGAGAAAGAAAAAAAGAGATCTGCAAAGATCTTAGGCCACATGGCCAGATGTACAATTGTGAATGCAAACTGCTTGTTCGTTCCAAAAATACATATATAAGCCCTTGGCGGGCTGGGGATTATGGAATTGAATTCTCTTTCTTGTTGTGGAAAATGGTTACAATCTTTTGAGTAAGCATTTTTTTTTGGTTCGCTATGTACATTGCATTCAGTATTTTGCATTTTAATAACATTATCAACAAAAGAACTCCATTGGGGGCTTTAATAATACACACAAAAGGTGACTGTATAACTTTAAAGAAATAGAGAGTTCAGTGTTTGGGGAAGGTTTGTTGGCTTTAGTGGAAGGAAAGAAAGAAAGAAAAGGAAGGAAGGAAGGAAGGAAGGAAGGAAGGAAGGAAGGAAGGAAGGAAGGAAGGAAGGGAAAGGAAGGATGGAAGAAAAGGAAAGGAAGGGAGGAAGGAAGGAAGGAAGGAAGGAAGGAAGGAAGGAAGGAAGGAGGGAGGGAGGGAGGGAGGGAGGAAGTTTTCACTTCAGAAAGTTTCTCCTTATTTCCAGGTTAAATCTCTCCTTGTTCAGTTTCCATCCATTGTTCCTTGTCTGGCAAACAAATAAGAAGGCAATCTGGAGCTGCTGGTTTGACAATCATTGTTGGTGTTCACATTGGACTCCAATCTCCTGGCTGCCAGTGATCCAAATTTCATCTGATCAGGATCTGACTACATTAACTTAGTTAGGCCTATTGTAAACCTTGAATCCTGGCCTGAGACTTGTGAGGTGATGCATCTGGCAGTATGTTTTGCAATTAATTGCTCAGTTACAGCAATCAACCCGTGGAACCGCTTGCCTTTAGATGTTGTGGGTCTCCCATCACTGGAGGTTTTTAAGAACTTGGACAACAACTTTTTCTGAATGTGTATGGATATTCCCAGTCAACCAGATCATTGTTGTCCCAGACGTGCTTTTTAAAAAGGCCACTGCACTTTCTGATTTTTCTTTGAAGACATTTCACTTCTCATCCAAGAATTTTTTTCAGCTCTGACTGGATGGTGAGGAATAGAAGGATTTATATACCTTGAAGACAGCTGGTCATTTGCATTCTTTTAGAAGCCACTTGGAGGTTTGTTAAATCCTTCCATTCCCCACCCTACAGTTAGAACTGAAGATGAGAACTGAAAGGTCTTCAAGGAAAATCAAGGAATTCCAGTTTTCTCTTGAAAAAGCACCTTTGGGACAACCATGACCTGGATGTCTGAGAATCTCCATAGACAAACAGAACAGAATAGAATTCTTTATTGGCCAAGTGTGATTGGACACACGAGGAATTTGTCTTGGTGCAAATACTCTCAGTATACATAAAAGAAAAGATACATTCGTCAAGAGTCAAGAATCATCAGGTACAACACTTAATAATAGTCATAGGGTACAATAAGCAATCAAATCATACTAGGAAACAGTCAATATAAATCGTAAGGATACAAGCGACAAAGGTACAGTCATATAGTCACAAGTGGGAGGGGATGGGCGATAAAGAGTGATGAGAAGATTAATAGTAATAGTAATGCAGACTTTGTATATAGTTGGACAGTGGGAATTATTTGTTTAGCAGGGTGATGGCATTCAGGAAAAAAACTGTCCTTGTGTCTAGTCGTTCTGGTGTGCAGTGCTCTATAGCGTCGTTTTGAGTTGAAACAGTTTATGTCTGGGATGTGAGGGGTCTGTAGATATTTTCACAGCCCTCTTTTGGACTCATGCAGTATACAGGTCCTCGATGGAAGGCAGGTTGGTAGCAATTGTTTTTCTGCAGTCCTAATTATTCTCTGAAGTCTGTGTCTGTCCTGTTGGGTTGCAGAGCCAAACCAGACAGTTATAGAGGTGCAGATGACAGACTCAATCATTCCTCTGTAGAACTGGATCAGCAGCTCCTTGGGCAGTTTGAGCTTTCTGAGTTGGCGTAGAAAGAACATTCTTTGTTGTCCCAGGCAGTCCAGCTGACTTTCTGGGATCAGATGAGGTCAACAACATGCAGAAGTACACACACACACACACACACACACACACACACTTTTCCCTCTCCTCCCACTTGATGAAAGTAACCATTAACATATTTTCACAATCTTCTCAGCCCCGGCAACAGCAGGAATATAGAAAAAAGAAGAAAGAAAAAGGTGTCATACAATATTCATGAAATTAAGGGGAAACCGAACTGAAAGGCAACTGCATTAGGGAGACCAAGTGTGACAATATAACACATATTTGCATATTTTAGACTTTAAATCTTTTCAGCCCATCCGGGTTGATATATGGAGGTAAACATGCATTGCCGGGTTTTTAGCATATTATAAGCCCTCCAGACCTTTGCATGCATTTTAATACGTTTCGTTATTGCCGTAGATTTTAATTTCGAACGCGCGCAGCTTTGATGGAAGAAAGCTGCAAGTTGGAGCATCTGGCCTCATGCTGCAGGCAAGCCAGCACCTTGCTGGGGATGGTTCCTGCCGAGGAGTCGCTCTAGTCTTGAATCGGCGGCGGGGCGTGAGTTGACAAGGGTTCCCTGTGTGAGGCACCGGGGGGAGGGGAGCAATGAGTGAAATGCTCCAGTTTGCACACGTGGTAAGCGTAGGCTAGGTCAACTCTCCTAAAAGCAAGTGAAAAAAGAGAGAGAACAGAAAGGAGGGAGAAAGATGGAAGGGAGGTGAGAAACGAAGATAGCTAGATAGCTAAATTGCTAGATATAGGATATAGATATAGATATAGATATAGATATAGATATAGATATAGATACAGATACAGATACAGATACAGATACAGGGATGGATGGATGGATGGATGGATGGATGGATGGATGGATGGATGGATGGTTAGAGAGAGAGAGACAGACATAAATAGTATATATATTGTAGTTATTAGGTATGTACCTATCCATTTATCTATCACCTATCTATCTATCTATCTATCTATCTATCTATCTATCTATCTCTATCTCTATCCATCCATCTATCCATCATCTTCCATCTTCTATCATATATCATCCATCTATCTTGTTATCATCAATCTATATCTATCTATCTATCTATCTATCTATCTATCTATCTATCTATCTCTATCTCTATCCATCCATCTATCCATCATCTTCCATCTATCATATATCATCCATCTATCTTTGTATCATCAATCTATATCTATCTATCTATCTATCTATCTATCTATCTATCTATCTATCTATCTATCTACCTATCTATCTATCTTTCTATCCATCCATCCATCTATCCAACATCTTCTATCTTCTATCATATATCATCCATCTATCTTGATATCATCAATCTATATCTATCTATCTATCTATCTATCTATCTATCTATCTATCTATCTATCTTCCTCCTCCTCCTCCTCCTCCTCCTCCTCCTCCTCCTCCTCCCCCCCACACTCCCAATATATCAATGGGATATATTGTATCTATCAAAAGTTCTATCAGAGATCTCTTTGATTCTGGGCAATGCACAATTAAAACTTGAAAACCATATCATCATCATCATCATCATCATCACCATCACCATTGCCTATCTTCTTCCACATATTTCCAACCCATACAATCCTGAGTTTTCTTTTGCCCATTGGGCCTGCAATACTTGCTGATTTTTTTGGTCCATCTTGTTTTAGGTCTCTTTTGTGGATGCTTTTGATCATTCTATGACCGCCTTGATCCACTTGCCACCAGTTCTTCTTGCTATGTGACCAGGTGGTGTGAAAAACGATCATAACTCACTTTTTTCGGGGCCGTTGTAACTTTGAACAGTCACTAAATGAACTGTTGTAAGTTGTGGAATAGCTGTGTTCACTTCTTCCTCGGATATTTTAAAAGAAGCAAGTGAATCTTAAATAATTAATCTAAAAATAACTGGTGACAAAACTGAATATTCAGAAAAGCCTAAAGCACAATCTCTTGTTTGTGTACAATCCGAGTATCCAACCAGTTGCCAAAACAAGGAGTTGGAGGAGTTATTTTCTTTTAAAGCTGAATATTCTAACCTATCTTAACTCAAATTGGATTCATGCCTGTCTCCACACGGAGTTCAAAGAAAAAAATAACCTGAATGCCAAATTACAACTGGGGAATTTCAGTTTTTCTTCCATTCTGATAGGCCTTTTGTCTAAATTTCAAACATCACACCTTTCCTGTGAACACATCGCAATATGTGCACCTCTGGCCATCTGGTGGCAGCATCTGGCAACCTTTGGCTGATCCCAAAGACAGTTAAGCAGAATTTGTTATGGTTGATGCTTGGATGGGACACACGAAGAAATCCAAGGGTTTTGTAAGCTACATGGAGAATTTTGTTTTTCATCCCAGAGGAAGACTGTGATAGACATCTATATCAATGTAAGAAAACTACCTGGGGAACTCCGTAATTGATGGGGATGTTATATAGTTTGGATAATGAAATGTCTGCAAGAAAACAACCAAGTTCAGAATAACCGAATAACAGAGTTGGAAGGGATATTGGATGTCTTCCAACCCCCTGCTCATGTAGATGACCTATACCATTCCAGACAAGTGGCTGTCCAGTCTCTTGAAAGCCTTCAGTGATGGAGCATCCATAACTTCTGAAGGCAAGCCATTCCACTGGTTAATTGCACTCATGGTTAGGAAATGTCTTGATTCTAAGTTGCTTTTCCCATGTCACCCCTAGTCCTTCTTTTCACAAGACTAGACATACCCAATTTCTGCAACCGTCCTTCATATGTTTTAGCCTCCAGTCTCCTAATCATCTGTGTTGCTCTTCTCTGTACTCTTTCTAGAGTCTCAACATCTTCTTTTTATAGCGGCAGCCAAAAAAGCCAATGCAATCCTAAATTGCATTTAACAGAGGGATACAATCAAGATCAAGGGAGGTACTAATACCACTCTATAAAGCCTTAGTAAGACCACACCTAGAGTACTGCATCCAGTTTTGGTCACCACACTATAAAAAGATGTTGAGACTCTAGAAAGAGTGCAGAGAAGAGCAACCAGGATGATTAGGGGACTGGAGACTAAAACATATGAAGAACAGTTACAGGAACTGGGCTTGGCTAGTCTAGTGAAGAGAAGGACCAGGGGAGACATGATGGTAGTATTTCAATATTTGAGGGGCTTCCACAGAGAGCAGGGGGTCAAGCTATTTTCCAAAGCACCTGAAGGCCAGGCAAGGAATAATGGATGGAAAGTGATCAAGGAGAGATTCAACCTGGAAATAAGGAGAAACTTTCTGACAGTGAGAACAATCAACCAATGGAACAGCTTGCCCTTGGAAGTTGTGGGAGCATCATCACTTGAGACTGTTAAGAAGAGATTGGACTTCCATTTGTCAGAAATGGTGTAGGGTCTCCTGCTTGGGTGACTAGATGGACTAGATGACCTACAAGATCCCTTCCAATTCTGTAAACAATCAAAACTGGATGCAGTATTCCAAGTGTGGTCTTAATAAGGCTTTATAAAGTTGTACAAATATTTCATGTGATCTTGATTCTATTCTTCTGTTAATGCAGCCGAGGGTTTTAATTGCCTTTTTGACTGCTGATGCACACTGGTGGCTCATATTTAAGTGATTGTCCACCAGGAATCCAAGATCCCTCTCTCAGTTATGGTTATTGAGCCAAGTTTCACCTAATCCATAACTGTACATTTGGTTTTTCTTCCCTAATTGTAGAACTTTACTTTTCTCTCTACTGAATTTCATTTTGTTAGATAGGGCCCATTGTTCATATCTGTTGAGATCCATCTGGCTCTTGAGCATAGTTTTCTGGGGTGTTGGATATTCCAACACCAAGGACAGAGTCTATTCCAACAGAGACCACCAAGGACCCCTGTTCTCTATAATAGAAGCTCTAGTGGCACAGTGGTTAGAATGCAGTATTGCAGACTAACTCTGCTGATTGTCAGCACTTCCATTCTGACCAGCTCAAGGTCACCTCAGCCTTCCATCCTTCTGAGGTCATTAAAATGAGGACCCAGATTGTTGGGGGCAATATGCTGACTGCGTAAACCACTTAGAGAAGGCTGTAAAGCATTATAAAGTGGTATATAACTCTAAGTGCTATTGTTATTGCTATCTGTCTGTCTGTCCGTCCATCCATCCATCCATCCATCCATCCATCCATCCATCCATCTATCTATCTATCTATCTATCTATCTATCTATCTATCTATCTATCTATCTTAGAGAGGTCTGTAAAGCACTATAAAGTGGTATATAAGTCTAAGTACTATTGTTATCTTTATCTATCATCTATCTGTTTGTCTGTCTATCTTAGAGAGGTCTGTAAAGCACTATAAACAGTATAAATCTAAGTGTTATTGCTATAATATTCTTAGGATTCAAGGTCATCCCAACAGATGACTCTCCTCCCCGTTCCTGGTATGATCTAAAAGGGACGTAAATATTTATACTAACAAACATCTCCCTCCATTTTGTCCTCTGATTTTCAAGCATCCTTCTCGCCCGTCACCAAAGGAGACAAAAATGGGTGGAATTAGAACTGTAGTTACAAGATAACCAAGATGAGAAGGGAAATTAATCCGGAGGAAGTGCATTTGTTTGAAGCACAATTCAACGCACTCCAGTATGCATGGGAACCAAAGAGTAAATCTTTCTTTTTATGCTTTTCAAGCTAATCTCATTGATGTTTTACAATCTCCAAGCCAGTGGGTGCCTTTAGGATTAGTCGTTGCTGTTTCCCCTCCTCCCATCTAGGACCAAATTCAATTCAGCGGTTAACAGAACGAACAAAAGATAACTCTAATCAGATTGCTGATGCCTATCTATAGGCGATATCTGGAAAACAAACAGAGATTTGGGGCTGAATAACATTCCTGTCATATTGTGAAGGCTACTTTGGTGCTACATAAGAGAGGAACAGTTGGCATTAAAAAACAGAAAGGGAGGGGAAAAATATGCAACGTGTCCTTGAAGACAAAAGATTCCTTCGGCAGTTTTCATATTCTTCAAAGACAAATGTGTTTTCTCCATCACGCCAGGATTAAAAAGCATTGATGGATCAAAGAGACTCCAGTTGTCAACATAACACATGGATAAGTTGGTAATTTCTGCTATTAACAAACCCTCCGCATTCATAGCATGATTGCTGTTCTATCTGAGCCAACACCCTGACTTTGCATGGGAAAAAAAAGTTATACTACATCTATGCTGAAATGTAGAGGAATTGTCCTGTTTGTGTCCCAAATGTGCTTTTTTCAAGAGGCAACTGGACTTTCTGGTTTTTCTTTGAAGACGTTTCGCTTCTCATCCAAGAAGCTTCATCTGTTCTGAAAGAAGGGAATTTCTTCATTCAGAACTGAAGAAGCTTCTTGGAGTCTGTCATCTGCACCTCGATAACTGTCTGGTTTGGTTCTGCAACCCAACAGGAGAGACACAGACTTCAGAGGATAATTAGGACTGCAGAAAAAACAATTACTACAAACCTGCCTTCCATGGATGACCTGTATACTGCAAGAGTCAAAAAGAGGGCTGTGAAAATATTTACAGACCCCTCACATCCTGGACATAAACTGTTTCAACTCCTACCCTCAAAATGATGCTATATAGCACTGCACACCAGAACAACTAGACACTCTGCTAAACAACTAATTCCCTCAACACTGTCCAACTATTTACAAAGTCTGCATTACTATTACTATTAATCTTCTCATCACTCCTTATCACCCATCCCCTCCACTTGTGACTGTATGATGGTAACTTTGTTGCTTGTATGCTTACGATTTATATTGACTGTTTCTTAGTATGATTTGATTGCTTATTTGTACCCTATGACTATCATTAAGTGTCGTACCTGATGATTCTTGACTCTTGATGAATGTATCTTTTCTTTTATGTACACTGAGCACATTTGCACCAAGACAAATTCCTTGTGTGTATTGGCCAATAAAGAATTCATTCATTCATTCATTCATTCATTCATTCATTCATTCATTCATTCAAAGAAAACCAGAAAGTCCAGTTGCCTCTTGAAAAAAGCACCGTTGGGACAGTCATGACCTGGATGACTGAGAATCTCCATAGATGTCCTCTTTTGTGGGAGGAGGGAATGGTTATATATATATATATATATATATATATATATATATATATATATATATATATACACACACATACATACATACATGTCCTCTTTTGTGAGGGGTGGGTGGGTTTTTTTTTTCCAGACTTGTCAAAAGCAAACAGTTTTGATTTAAAAAACAGTCCCTGGTTGGTGAAGACTGTCCCTGAATCAATTCCTGGAACCATTGTTCATTTTAAGTGCCTTTTTCTATCCTTAGTGTCATTCCTATAACACTTTGAGTATAGAAATTAAAATGGGATATTTTATAACTGACTCCTGATTGGCTGGGATGATTGGAAAGAAATTGAATATGATAAAAATGGATACTTGTAAAACAGCAGACACTGAAATGGTGGCAAAAATAAAACTCTGTGTGAGAGAGAGAATGTCTACCAAAAAAGGGTTTAGTTTGCCCCAAAATGATTAGCTTCAGAAGGAAATAAAAGAAAAAGAAAATTTGAGAACGGAACAGAACAGAACAGAACAGAATACTTTATTGGCCAAGTATGGTTGGACACATAATTCCTCTGTAGAACTGAATCACTGTATTGAGCATTGCATTGTGGCCTAAATATTTTATTTTATTAAGGGCAATTCTGGAATGTGCCTGCAAAGCTGAGTTCTTATTTTTATACAGCGAGTCCCTGACTTACGACCACAATCGAGCCCAAAATTTATGTTGCTAAATGAGACAGTTGTTAAGTGAATGTTACCTCGTTTTACAATGTTTCTTGCCAGGGTTGTTAAGTGAAACACTGCAGCTGTGAAGAGAGTAACACGGCTGTTAAGCGAGTCTGGCTTCCCCATTGGCTTTGCTTGTCAGAAGG
>CM019149.1:303396992-303489492 GCA_009733165.1 Naja naja
AAAAGAAAGAAAGAAAGAAAGAAAGAAAGAAAGAAAGAAAGAAAAAAAAAGAAAGAAAGAAAGAAAGAAAGAAAGAAAGAAAGAAAGAAAGAAAGAAAGAAAGAAGGTCAAAATTATTCTGATGGTAGAAAGCTTTTTCCTTAATTATTAATAAGCAACCAGCAATAACAACGATATCTTTACTGAATCATACCTAAGAGAATTTGTGTTTTGAGAATGTAAATGTCCACTTCCCATTCAGGATGTATCAGATACTTGTTGACTTTGTGAAATCTTTTTGAACACCATCTTACTCCACAGATGCACTCAAAGGGATTAAGATAAGGGATCCCTTATCTTTAAAAATGCTCTCAGTCCTTTTGCAAAATCCCATCCTTCGTAGTAACGTGTGTACTAGGCTTATTTTGACTTCAGGATTTTATTCGATTAAGCGTGAAGTTAGAGACAGTCCCTATCAAAATAGTGTGGAAGAGAGGGCTATTATCCAAAGCAGGGGTCTCCAACCTTGGCAACTTAAAGCCTGGAGGACTTCAACTTCCAGAATTCCCCAGACAGCAAAGGGAATTCTGGGAGTTGAAGTCCTCCAGGCTAAAATTGCCAAGGTTGGAGACCCCTGCTCCAAAGCACCTGATGGCAGGACAAGAAGCGATGGATGGAAACCAATCCAGGAGAGAAGCAACCTACAACTAAGGAGAAACTTCCTGACAGTGAGAACAATCAACCCATGGACCAACTTGCCTCCAGAAGTTGTGGTATTCCATCACTGGAGGTTCTCAAGCAGAGAATGGACAACCATTTGTCTGGAATAACACAGGTTGGACTAGAAGACATTGAAGACCTCTTCCAACTGTATTACTCCACGTACTAAGAAGCCAAACACAGAAAAATCTCATTATCTTTGTTGTACCAATACTGGTCTCTTATTAGCCTAGTCTTACGTTTCATTATGTTACTTCTTGACTATAAAGAGAAAATGTGTTGAGCAACATTACACCAGAAATATTTCATAGCAATGTACTATAATGACCGAGCGCTTTGGTGAAAACTTTCTTTATGATTTGACACTCATTAAATACACAGGTGCTTTTTTTTTCCTTTGGGTGAGAACTAATGAGCATTGGGAGGAGCAATCTGAATACATCTTCTTTGTCATACCAAAATTCATGACATTACTACTACTTCTTTTATATATTCTTGATATTTTTCCTCCTCCTTAAGAAATAACCTCTGCATGTTTTATTTCACCTAAAGTCTCAGTTCTGCTTGAATCTAATGTCAGACTGGGGGAAACTGCAAACAAATATACAAAACTAGGAGACGCTTTTAAGTTCAGCTGAACTCCATGGACATCTTATAGTTCTTCTGACAACAATATGGAAATGGCTTGACATTCATCATGATAAAAAAAAGATGTAGGGACTCTGGAAAGAGTGCAGAAAAGAGCCACAATGATTATTAGGAAGCTAGACAATAAAACATGAAGAACAGTTGCAGGAATTGGATATGTCTAGTCCAGTGAAAAGAAGGAACTGGGGTGACATGGTACCAGTGTTCCAATATTTGAGGGGCTGCCACAAAGAAGGGGGGGTCATCCTATTCTCCAAATCATCTGAAGGCAGAAGAAGAAGCAATGGATGGAAACTAATCAAGGAGAGAAGCAGAAGTGGGATTCAAATTTCTTAACAACCAGTTCTGTGGGTGTGACCTAATTTATGGGTGTGGCTTGGTGGTCACGTGACTGGCTGGGCATGGCTTTCTGACTGGACATGGCTTGGTGGTCACATGACTGGCTGGGCATGGCTTATATGTAAATATTGTAAATATTTATGTAAATATTGAATTTTTTATTAAAAAGGAGCAACTTTTACCCAAAATCAGACAAACCAGGCAGGCAGATTGAGTTGCTCACAGAATCACAGATTCACTCAGAGATTTACCATTCTGCAATCTGTTGCCTGAGTCTGCACTGAATAATAGAAGCTTCAGTCCTAAGAAAGATTCAACTCTGCTTTTAGATTAGCTAGAAAGCAAGAAATCCAAGGATTTGCTGCTTTCTAGCTAATCTAAATCTCCCGGCGCAGTAGAATAGCTGATGGTTGGGCAGAAAGAAAAAGGAAAAAAAGCAACTTACCAAAGGCAGGCAAGTTGGATGGTGCACATGCCAGGTAAGGAGTGAGTGAGCGGGGCGAGGTGGGGCCAGCCAGTGGAGGGATTTGCCAGTTCTCCAAACTGGGCAGAATCATAACAACTGGTTCTATAGAACCGGACCGACCAGGTAGAATCCCACTGCTGGAGAGAAGCCACCTAGAATTAAGGAGAAACTTCCTAACAGTGAGAACAATCAACCAGTTGAACGACTTGTCTTCAGAAGTTGTGAGTGCTCCATCACTGGAGGCTTTTAAGAAGAGACTCGAGAGTCATTTGTCAGAAATGGTACAAATTTTCCTGCTTGGACTAGAAGACCTTCAAGGTTCCTTCCAACTCTGTTATTCTATGTTCTTTTCCTTCAGCACCATTTTTCAATTTCCCAATCTTGGAACAGCCCTGAGATGTCCTGGTAGTCTTTCAGCTAAGTCCTAAAGAGGTTTCACCTTGCTTAAGCTTCTGACCTCATACAAGATGAGCCAGATGTTTTTAAGTAACATGACAACATCTGGCTTTCATTGAGGCTCATTAATAGATGTCTTCAATTGCAGAAACCAGGTGTTGCAAATTACATTTGTGGCTTTATTGACTTGTCTACCTGCTGGAACACATATTTTATTTGTCTGTAACCCACCTTCATTATTTTTTACAAATACCTCAAGGCAGTAAACCCACCCAACATACCTTCTCCTATTTTTCCCACAACAACAATCATGTGAGGTGAATTAGGCTGAGAGAGAGGAACTGGCCCAAAGTCACCCAGCAGGCTTTCATGGCTAAGGCAGGACTTGAACAAGTATCTTGTTTTCTAACCTGTCCCAAAAATGCTTTTTTTCAAGAGGCAACTGGACTTTCTTGTTTTTCGTTGAAGATGTTTTGCTTCTCATCCAAAAAGCTTCTTCAGTTCTGACTGAATGATGGAGGATGGAAGGATTTATGAGCCATGGTGGTGCAGTGGTTAGAATGCAGTACTGCAGGCTACTTCTGCTGACTGCTGGCTGTAGTTTGGCAGTTCAAATCCCACCAGGCTCAATGTTGACTCAGCCTTCCATCCTTCCGAGTTGGGTAAAATGAGAGCCCAAATAGATGGGGGCAAGAGGCTGACACTGTAAACCAATTAGAGAGGGCTGTAAAGCACTGTAAAGTGGTATATAAGTCTAAGTGCTATCATTATTGCCATTTATGCTCCTTGCAGACAACTGTTCATTTGTATTATTTTAGTTGTTGAGGCCACTTGGAGGTTTATCTGTGTCCTCAGAGTCACCTGAGTGGTGCAAATTGGTGTGAAGCCTTTGTAGAATTGTTGAAAGGACTGTGTCATAGACTGGAAGTGGATGATGTGTGTGTGTGTGTGTGTGTTATGGTGAACAAAATTGGATGCAGTGTTTCAAGTGTCCTTTCCAGTATGTTATAGCAGACTTTGCCTTTATCATTTTTGTCAGGCAGGGATATATAAGGTTCCTGTTGAGATTTATGGAAGGGCAGAGATGCAATGATGTTCTGGATAGGACCTAACTAAAACTCAACAATGCAGTGATGTGGCTCTTGACTCTCATCAACAAACCAGTGTTTTGTGGGTGCACAGGCTGCCTGCATAGCTTTCTTTGTGAACAGAAAGCAGTCCATCAAAGCAAACCGGTTCTCTCTCAACCTCGGAGGTGATCCTTCTCTGAACATCCAACCAGGGTGGGCTGCTACAGGTTTGCACGGGTTCGGGTGATCCTCTAGCTAAGATTCTGTGCAGTTCAGCAAACTGGTAAATCCCACACCTGGCTGTCCCTGTCCACCCACCCACCCCGCCCCTCCCAGGACTCCCCATGTGGCCCATTTTGGATGCCAAATAAATGCAGGGCCTGCATGGAGGCTTGGGGAGGGCAAAAAAGGGGCCTCCCAGAGTCTCCAGAAGGCCAGAAATGGGCCTGATTCCAGCCTCTGGAGGGTCTCCTGACCCGGGAAGGCCATTTTCACCCTTCCAGGGGCTTGAGGAAAGCTTCTGAAAAATAGGCCTCTCAGAAGTTCTAAAACTCAGGGCCTCCGAAGCCTGTGGAGGCTGTTTTTGCCCTCTCGGAGGCTTGAGAAAAGCCTCCGGAGCCTGGGGAAGGCAAAAACAGTCCCCCCTCCCACCATGGTGCAAGAAGCCAACTAGGCCACAGCCACCACACCAGCAACTGGGCAGAGAACCAGTTGCTGAAATTTTTGAAGCCCACCCCTGCATCCAACCAAGGTGCCTGTCATGCCCCTGTCGGAGTCTGAATCCAAGGAGGAAGATGGACAGCTGACAGGGAGTGGGAGTGTGGCTCCATTGGCTGTGGAGGAAACTGGGGAAGGGCAAAGTCTGGCTGGACAGAGCAGGGGAGAGGTAGAGCAAGGGAGAGGGAGTTCAGAGGAAGACCCAGGCCCACCCCCTCTTTATCCTAGGGCACGCAGGGAGGAACAAAGAAGGGAGCAACGTGAGTTGCATGGCTTAGGGGGGAGGAAAGGGCCCTGATTCCCTTCATTAGCCACAGCTGGGGAGGGAGTTTAAAAGAAATGCAGGCTGCATGTGGCAGCTACTGGGAGCAAAAATGAGTATCTTGTGTTGACTTTGATTATCTGTGTTCCTGGCGTCTTCTCAACTATGTTGAGTTATTGCTGTGCCTTCACATCTGGAATTCTTGCTCCTGCTGTGCCAAACTAATTACCTCATTTTGCCTTGATTGGGCTTATAGTTACAGTTTTTGGTGACCACTTTTTGGACTTGATTCTCTGCAGCCAAAGGCTGTTCTTGGGAGAGTTTTTCTCGAGCCCAGAAGGTAACCAGGACATTGGGGGCAAGGTTGGAGCTAATAAAGGGACTCCTACTGATTATCTGACTGTATTGCCTTTGTGCCACGCCCCTTTGGGTCATCATAGCGCCTTTTCAAAATGTTCTTCCTCCCTTCAGTTCTTCCTACCAATGAACCAAAGATGATCATCCCTAAGCAACTCATCCTCGCTAAGAAACACAGCCCCCTGTTTGCTACCCAGTGGCGGGGAGGGGGTTGGAAATCCCCCCACCCGTGCACGTTGTGGCCTTCTGTGCTTTCAGAGCGAACAAATGTCATTTGTGGTTGTGATCTTGTCTCTTGCCATATTTTTCATCCTTTTTTTCCCTTTCTTTCTTTCTTTCTTTTTTCTTTTTTCCCTTTTCATGCCGAGATGATTTGTCAAAGCTCAGAATATATTCAGCTGCCCGAACAAGGCTCATTATAGGCCTGCACAAAGACAAGAGAGGTGGAGAAGGATGACAAGGTTTTGCATTAATTGCCTAGCTATCTGGTGTTCTGGAGGGCATCCACGCATATAATAATTTAAGTAGAGTTGCGGCGAGTTGGAAGTTGCGAGTTCTTATAATGTTTTGCCAAGCTGATTTCCTATTATAGCGCAGTCGGTATTTCTTTTTAAAGCCTTGACAGAAACCTGCAGGTGGCCACACAGCTTTTGTCCTGCAAGTAACGTATTTTCAACGTTCCATTAACCAGCCAAAAATGCAGCTGGTACAACTTATTGTCAACTGCAGTATAATTCAGAAGCAAAAAAATAAAAAATAAAATAAAAATGAAGTCAGTACCGGGCCTGTGTTTCTACAATGAAGCAGTCCCGGGGTGATAAGATCTCTAAAAGTGGGAAATGGCCTTGTAATTCCAGCAAGGAAACAGGTTAAAAAAATCTATGTCCCTTTCAAATCTAACATTTTAAAAATAAAAACAGCTTCTGGAATGGCGTTGTTTGGGGGCACAATGTACAGCAGTCCTGGGGTTCAATTCCAGGCATTTCAGTGATGGAAGATGGTTGGCTTTCATTTGCTCCTTTGCTTGTTTTGTAAAGGGAGGAGATGTTTACAAAGGGTAACAAACTAACAGAGTTGGAAAGGTCCTTGGCAGTCATCTAGTCCAACCCCGTGCTCAAGCAGGAAACCCTAACATTTTGAATAGATGGTTGTCCAATCTCTTCTTAAAAACCTCCAGTGTTGGAGCACCAACAGTCCATAAATTGAATTGATTCAAAAACTCTGGTTCGATTTAGAATAGAATAGCAGAGTTGAAAGGGACTTTGGAGGTCTTCTAGTCCAACCCCTGCTCAGACAGGAAACCCTATGCCATTTCAGATGAATGGTTGTCCAATCTCTTCTCAAAAACTTCCAGTGTTGGAGCATTTACAACTTCTGGAGGCACGTTTTACTTATTACAGATTAACAGAGTTGGAAGGGATTTTGTACGTCCTCTTGAAAGCTTCCAGTGATGAAACTCCCACAACTTCTGAAGACAAGTTGTTTCACTAGTTAATTGTTCCCACTATCAGGATATTTCTAGTTCTGGGTTGCTTCTCTCCTTGATGAATTTCCATCTATTGTTTCTTGTCATGCCTTCTGGTGCTTTGGAGAATAGGTTGATCTTCTCTTCCAATATTTGAGGGGCTGCCACAGAGAGGAAGAAGGGGTCAAGCTTTTTCTAAAGTAATTGTAGGCCAGACAAGGGATAATGGATGGAAATTGAATAAGGAGAGATTTAACCTGGAAATAAGGAGGAATTTTCTGACAGTGAGAACAATCAATCAGTGGAACAGAAGTTGCCCTCGGAAGTTGTGGGAGCTTCATCACTTGAGACTTTCAAGAAGAGAATGGACTGCCATCTGTCATAAATGGTGTAGGGTCTTCTGCTTGGGTGGGGGAGGTTGGACTAGATGACCTACAAGGTCCCTTCCAACTCTGTGAATCTGTTAATCTTTGTGGCAGCCCCTTACATATTGAAATACTGCTCTCATGTCACCCCTAATCCTTATTTTCACTAGACTAGACACACCCAATTCGTGCATCTGTTCTTCATATATTTTAGCCTCCAGTCCCCTAATCATCTTTGTTGTTTTTCTCTGCACTTTTTCCAGAGTCTCAACATATATATATATATATATATATATATATATATATTTTTTAGATTTTCACGGGTAAAGGTATGTAGGTCTTGGTGTATTCGGGTCTTGTCCCGTGTAAGGTTGAGAATACCTTGGCAACGTTTCGACGAAATCTCATCCGTCATCTTCAGGCTGGTGTCTTCAGCTTCGTTCTCCTGGGAGAAGTGTGTGATCGTGGCTGTTTTTCCTTTTTAAACTCTAGAGTTGGATGTGTTGTTACTTTTTGATTGGTTTGTGGAGTTGATGTATGCAGATTGGATGGCTTTTTCCTGAGACCCTGTGTGGCTGAGGTGCTGGGTGTATCTCTCAGCCTTTTGTGTTGTAACGACCTGGGTAATGGGCTGTGTGATGACCTTCATCACACAGCCCATTATCATCACACAGCCCATTACCCAGGTCGTTACAACACAAAAGGCTGAAGATCCAGCACCTCAGCCACACAGGGTCTCAGGAAAAAGCCATCCATCTAACATCAACTCAAGTTCCAACTCAGCCACGATCACACACTTCCCAGGAGGCTGAAGCAGCCTGAAGATGACGGTCTGTTTACCCAACTCCCAAGACCTATATATATATATATATATATATATATAGGTCTTGGTGTATTGGTCTTGTCCCGTGTAAGATTGAGAATACCTTGGCAACGTTTCGACGAAATCTCATCCGTCATCTCATCCATCATGTGGTGACCAAAACTGGATGCAGTATTCCATGTGTGGTCTTACCAAGGCATTATAAAGTGGTATTAACACTTGGTATGATCTTGATTCTATCCCTCTGTTAATATAGCCTAGGACTGTGCTGGGGTTTTTTTGATGATGATGATGATATATATATATATATATTTCCCCTTAAATATAGTAGAGCTGATTGTCTGGGATTAAGACAGAACTATCTAGTAGGTCTTCTCCATAAAATGAGTTAATCATTAGGCTAAAGAGGCTAACTAATTCAGCTCAAATGTGGCCACTAGAAATGATTGCAGAATTATAGAGTTGTAATGGAGCATTTCAGCCATCAAACTCAGCCTCTGCTTTATGCAAGGATTCCAATTAAAGCCTTGGAGACAGATGGCTGAAGAGATTTTATTGGAACACATCCAATAAAGGGAGTCCAACATTTGGAAATGTGAAGTGTTACTACCACTTTATAATGCTTCGGTAAGACCACACTTGGAATATTGCATCCAGTTTTGGTCGCCACAATATATATATATATATATAGAAACAATGTTGAGACTCTTGAAAGAATGAAGAGAAGAGCAACAAAGATGATCATGGAATTGGAGGCGAAAACATATGAAGAACAGGTTGCTGGAATTGGGTATGTCTAGTTTAATGAAGAGAACGACTAAGGGAGACATGATAGTAGTGTTCCAGTATTTGAGGGGTGTCACAAAGAAGAGGGGGTCCATCTATTTTCTAAAGCAGGCAGGACAAGAAGCAATGAATGGAAACTAATCAAGGACAGAAACAAACTAAGGATACGTTTCCTGACAGTCAGAACAATTAATCAGTGGAATAGATTATTTATTTTATTTATTTATTTATTATGGGATTTATATACCGCCCTATCTCCCGAAGGACTCAGGGTGGCTCACAGTAATAAGAAAAAACAATACAAAGTTTAAAATTTAAAAAATTCTTAAATCAAAATCCCAATAATACTAATTAAAATGCCAAATATAAACAACAAACCCGCCCCCTCAGTCCAGCTCGGCCTGTTGAAAGAGCCATGTCTTCAGGTCGCAATGGAAGGATCGAAGGTCAGGGGCCATCCACAGCTCCAAGGGCAGCTGATTCCACAGGGTGGGCATTCGCACAGAGAAGGGTCTCCCCCTGGGGGTCACCAGACGACACTGTCTGGCCGACGGCACCCCGATAAGGCCCTGTCTGTGGGAGCACACGGGACGCTGGGAAGATGTTACTGGCAGCAGAAGTTCCCGTAAGTTCCCCAGCCCTAAGCCATATAGGGCTTTATAGGTGATGACCAGCACCTTGAATCTCACCCGGTGGGCAACCGGCAACCAATGCAGCTCACACAGGAGGGGTGTAATATGGGAGTATTGGGATACTCCCATCACAACCCACGCAGCCACATTCTGTACCAGTTGTTGTGGGTGCTCCAACACTGGAGGCTTCCAAGAAGAGACTGGAAAGTCCCTTGTCTAATGAAGATGTGGTTGCCACAAAAAGGGGAGTCAAGTTGTCTCCAAAGCACCTGAAGGCAGAACAAGAAGAAAGGGATAGAAATCAAGGAGAGAATTAACCTAGAACAAAGGAGAAGTTTCCAGACAATGAAAATAGTTAATCAGTGGAACAACTTACCACCAGAAGTTTTGGGTGCTCCAACCCTGCAGGTTTTTAAGAAGAGGCTGGACAATGATTAGCCTGAAATGGTACAGACACTCCTGCTGAAGCAGAAGGTTGGACTAAATGACCTCCAAGTTCCCTTCCAACTCTGTGAGGATAATTAGGACTGCAGAAAAAAACAATTACCACCAACCTGCCTTCAATCAAGGACCTGTATCCTGCACGAGTCAAAAAGAGGGCTGTGAAAATATCTACAGACCCCTCACATCCTGGACATAAACTGTTTCAACTCCTACCCTCAAAACGATGCTATAGAGCACCGCACACCAGAACAACTAGACACAAGGACAGTTTTTTCCTGAATGCCAACACTCTGCTAAACAAATAATTCCCACAACACTGTCCAAAAAGATGTTGAGACTCTAGAAAAAGTACAGAGAAGACCAACGAGGATGATGAGGGGACTGGAGGCTAAAAGATATGAAGAATGGTTGCAGGAACTAGGCAAGGCTAGTCTAGTGAAGAGAAGGACCAGGGGAGACATGATAGCGGTCTTCCAATATTTTGGGGGCTGCCACAGAGAGTAAAGGGTCAAGCTATTTTCTAAAGCACCTATAGGCCAGACAAGGAATAATGCATGGAAACTGAACAAGGAGAGATTTAACCTGGAAATAAGGAGAAACCTTCTGACAGTGAGAACAATCAACCAATGGAACAGAAGTTGCCCTCGGAAGTTGTGGGAGCGCCATCACTTGAGACTTTCAAGAAGAGATTGGACTGCCATTTGTCAGAAATGGTGTAGGGTCTCCTGCTTGGGTGGGGAGTTGGACTAGATGACCTACAAGGTCCCTTCCAACTCTGATTATCTGTTAACTATTTATTGCACTACTATTACTATTAATCTTCTCATCTCTCCTTATCACCCATCCCCTCCCACTTGTGACTGTATGACGGTAACTTTGTCACTTTTATCCTTACGATTTATATGGACTGTTTCCTAGTATGATTTGATTGCTTATGGTACCCTATGACTATCATTAAGTGTTGTACCTGATGATTCTTGACTCTTGATGAATGTATCTTTTCTTTTATGTACCCTGAGCGCATTTGCACCAAGACAAATTCCTTGTGTGTCCAATCACACTTGGCCAATAAAGAATTCTAGTTCTAGTCATTCAGTTAACTAGAAGTAAGGAAGAATTTCCTGACAGTGAGAGTGATTAATAAGTGGGATAGCCAGCCTCCAGAGGTTGCAGGTGGTCCATCCCTGGAGGTTTTCAAGAAAAGATTGGACAATCCTTTGTCAAGGATGGTATTCCTGCCTTGAGCAGGAGGCTGGACTAGAAGACCTCCAAGGTCCCTTCCAACCTTATTATTCTACAATTTTATGATTTTGGCAGAAGAGGAATCCACCACTTCATGACATGATACAACCAGATCTTTCCAGATCATGAAATTCTTCCTGATCTCCAACGTGAGCCTATTTCCAGCAGTTTCTGGTCCTGCCTTCTGATGGTCCAAGAGAAAGTTTACTTCCCTCTTCTTGGACAAGTATCTGACATTTCCCCCAAATCTTCACTTCTGCGGGCTAAACAGGCCTGCATAATCTATCGTGCCTCAAAGGACCTTCTTTCTATCTTGTTACCCTTTCCCTGAACTTATAAAGAACCGTTACAGAAATTGTGTATGTCTCATCTAATGAAAAGAAGGGCTAACGGGGACATGATAGCACTGTTCCAATATCTAAAGGGCTGCAACAAAGAAGTGGGAGGTCAACCTGTTCTCCAAGCACCTGAAGCCATGATGAGGGAATAGAAGGGGAACTTACCAAATTTGCAGGTGAAACTAAGCTGGCAGGAATAGCTAACACCCAAGAAGATAGGCTCAAGATCCAGATGGATCTTGACAGACTGGAACCCTGGGCTGTATCTAAGAAAATGAAATTCAATGTAGAGAAAAGTAAAGTCCTACACTTAGGCAAGAAAAACCAAAAGTACATATATACAGTAGACTGGGTGAAACCAGGCTCAATAGCATTAACTGTGAGAAAGAACTTGGAGTCTTAGTGGACAACCAGCTAAATATGAGCCAGCAGTGTGCAGCAGCCACCAAAAAAGCTAATGCAATCCTAAATTGCATTAACAAATGGATACAATAGAGATAAAGAAGAGATTTAACCTGGAAATAAGGATAAACTTTCTGACAGTGAGAACAATCAACCAAAAGCTTGCCTTCAGAAGTTGTGGGAGCTTCATCACTGGAAGCTTTCAAGAAGAGACTGGACTGCCATTTGTCAGAAATGGTCTCCCACTTGGGCAGGGAGTTGGACTAGATGACCTACAAGATCCCGTCCAACTCTGATTATCTGTTTACATGGCAAAAGTCTCTAAGTTCAAATTGTTTTCGGGGAATGCTCCTTGATGGAGTTTTTCCTGTGGGTTCATGAAAGCATTCTGTTCGTCATTGAACAATCTCCAGTTTTTTCTAAAAGAATCCAATCCATGCTTCACATGGATTTGAAACACACACACATGCACATGCACATGCATACACACACACACACACACAAATACACACAGAAAAATAAAAATTCACTAATATGACCTAGATGTAAAGAGAAGAAAGCATTGTGAATGCAGACCAATTCAACCTATTCACATTATCACCATTGAGAGGATCCATGTTCGTTTATTTGCAATTTGCGGTGCGTTCCCTTCCCCCTAATGACACTGGTTGAGCTCAGAAGCTAAGCAGGATCTGACCCGGTTAGTAAGTGGATGGGAATCTGTCACAACAATCCCAAGGTTTTCTTCTGAAATAAAAAGGGAGGAATGGTTGGTGAAAATGACAGAATGAGCAGAGAGGGCAAAATTAACTTGTCTGATTAGAGAAAGATCAACAACCACATTTATCAGGGACTGGAAATCCCGATGGACTTTTTTTTTGCTGAAAAAAAAAAAAAGTAAACTGGTGATTTATGGATGTGAGGATTAGAGAGGGTAGCTCATATAAAGTAGGAAATTATGAAGTAACCATAGGGATATGTACTGTATTTATAACTGTTGTCAAAAAGATTGGGAGAACCTTCCCTTCCCTTCCCTTCCTTCCCCTTTCTCCTTTCTCTCTTTCCTTTCTCCTCCTCCTCCTCCTCCTCCTCCTCCTCCTCCTCCTCCTCCTCCTCCTCCTCCTCCCTCCTCCTCCTCCTCCTTCTCCTCCTCCTCCTCCTCCTCTTTCTCCTCCTCTCTTTTCTATTTTCCTTCTTTCGGTTCAAATACTTGCACTGTTTTTATCTTGTTAAAATTTCTTCAATAAAGATTATATTAAAACAAGGGTAATGCCAAGGGGTTAGCGTAGACTGGGAAGCTGAATTCACATCCCAAAGGAAGCCAGTGGGAAACAACTTGCTTATTACAGCCATGAAAACAACAACCAGTGGTTCCTAGGAGTTAAGTCTCATTTGAGGAAGCCTCTTTTTTTTTGTCAAACTTTTGCTTATATTGCATCAACTGTGTAACCTTGGCTAAATTCATGGGGAAGCTAAGCAGGGTAGGCCTGACTAGTATTTGAATTGCAAATAATTCAGAAAACCCCAGGATTGTAGACTAGACAAAGAAACTAGAAAATAAATCTGAGAATCCAATTAACAAAGATGTTAGTTGTAGGGACCTTGCACTCTCTGAGTTTTGTTGTTTTCTTGCAAATGTTCCATTACCTGACTAGGTAACATCATCAGTGCTACAAAATATATTAATATTAATGCAATATCAGGTGTTTTCAGTTTAATTGTATAGAAATGTGAAGGATGTGTGTTTTTGTTTTATTTATATATATATATAACGTACACTGAAGATGACATTTAATTTTGTTGTACGAGGTACAATGACAATGAAGTAAAACTAACTAACAATATGGAGTTTCCTCTTTGTTTATATACAAAAGGTTTGCCTTGTCCTTGCTACTGGGAATATTCCTGGTGGTTCCTTGAGTAGACTGATAAACTGGTAGTTCCTTGATATTAGGTATTGTGTACTGTTTGGTCTTAATCTCTGTTCCTGTGTTGTGCGACTCAGGAATTTTCATCAAGTCTTTTGACTTCTAGTTGGAGTTCATGGATTCTGTTAAGTCTGCATGAAGAGTCAGACGTGAAGAGTTCCAGCAAGAGTTTATTCAGTGACTACAGCTTGAATGGACCCGAGTTGGCTTGGCTATGGCTGCCTCTTATAGCCTGCAGCCATAATTGCCAGCCAATGGGAGTGCAGGGTTTCTTCCCGCACTATTTAAACCAATACCATTTGACATTTTACAAGAACAGTTCAAATAAACCAATAACATTCAAACCTACATACATAACAGATTCATTCTGCTAATCTACTAGTCAACATCCACAATATCTCTATTATTTATACACAGAATCATGCAACATGGGGAAATGTTTTTCTTTTAAACTTAACTAAACTTAATTTGATTTTAATTTAACCTTGTTGCTATATACCATACACCTCCTTCTTATTCTCCCTCCCATTCTCCTTCTTTGCCCTTCTTTGACCTCCTTCTTCCCACCATTGCTTCTCCTTTTCCATTTACTACTCCTTCTCCTTCCCATCTCATCTCCCTTCCCCTTCCTTTTCCCCTTTCCCTTCCCCTTCTCCTTCTCCTTCCCATCCCATCCATCCATCCCATCCCATTGGCTTCTCCTCCTCCTCCTCCTCCTCCCCTTTCTCATCCCATCCTATCCCATCGCCCTTCCCCTTCTCCTTCTTCTCCCTTCTTCTTGTCTTTGTCATTCTCTGTTCCTGATGATCCAAAAGAAGCTGTACAAATTATTAACTGATATGGCACTATGGTGTAGTTAGTCTTATAGGTCTCCCTAGTTCAACATGATCTCTCTTATCCCTGAACAGTAGACAGAGTGTCTACTATCTGATCATTTCAAAGGAAAAATATCAACACGGAAAGAATCTCTCTTCCAAAACATCTCTTCTGATTTTTAACACTTTCTGACCAATTCAAATAGGAAAGGATTGGCTGTTATCATAGTTTCCCACAAAGAAGAAAATCTTCTGTAAAATTTGCCTTGCATCTCAGAGAAAGTAGCCAAGAGATATGGGTGAAAATGTGCTGATTTTCATTAGATAATCTTTTCAGCAATCTGTGCTGCCTCAGGCTTACCAGACATCTAATTTTTTTTTCTCCATTGAAGAATCTGGCTGGAGTCATTACATTCCCATAAATGTCCAAACCCAACCCCTCTTGAATTCTGTTAGCACTTACCTAACATCAATTTAGTGCTGACTGTTGGTTGACTAAATGTCTATGGAGATTCTCCATCATCCAGGTCATGCTGTCCCAATGGTGCTGTCATCTTTGGAAGCCATATTAGCTCCAAAAGCTTCCACGCTGCCACATTCCTGTGCCTGGGAAATTGGGAAGGGGGAATTTTGTAGTGTTTTAGTTAGACATAATAGCATTCTTTCTTGCAGTCAAGGTCATGTCTTTCCTGCACCTGGATGAGGAGTGGTTAGGGGATGTCTCCAGTTGGGACGGATGATGATTGGACCATGAGATGGACTGAGGGGTGCAGGGGATGGGTTTGTGATTTTGAATTACTGTGGGACAACCCGGAACTCTCAGTTTTGGGTTTTCCCAGATGTGCCAGTATGACAATCCTAATAAAGTGGAACATTGAGATGAGGCTGCCCTTGAGGACCACCTGGAGGCTTCAACTTGTCCAGAATGCAGGTTGTGATGGGAGGATCCCAATACTCCCATGTTATACCCCTCCTGTGTGAGCTGCACTGGTTACCGGTTGCCCTCTGGGTGAGATTCAAGGTGCTGGTGTTGACCTATAAAGCCCTTCATGGCATTGGACCAGGGTATTTGCAGGAGACCCTGCTGCCAATAACGATTTCCTGACGTCCCGTGCACTCCCACCGGCAGGGCCTCCTCAGGGTGCTGTCAGCCAGGCAATGTCGGCTGGCGGCTCCCAGGGGTAGGGCCTTCTCTGTGGGAGCACCCACCCTTTGGAACCAGATGCTCCTGGAGTTCCGGGTGGCCCCTGACCTCCGATCTTTCCGCCGTGGCCTAAAAATATGGCTGTTCCAACTTGCCTACCCAGAATGATGGGGCAAGGAGGGTCTTTTTAGTTGTAGTTTTAAATTTAAATGGATTATGAGATTTTGGGTTTAATAGTCTTTTAATATTTGTATAGTTTTATTTTTTAGTATTGTAAGCCACCCTGAGTCCTCAGGGAGATAGGGTGGCATATAAATCTCATAAATAAAATAAATAAATAAATAAAATGCCTGTCTCGGGGTTTTGGTGTTTGTTTTTCAGGAACACTGACAGGTGCTTCTTCAAGAGGCAACTGGACTTGCTTGTTTTTCTTTGGAGACATTTCGCTTCTCATCCAAGAAGCTTCTTCAGCTCTGTGTTAGTGTTAGTTGACTTGATTCTTGTGTATAGGCTTGGGCAAGAAGACACCTTAACTGGGACTTAATGCATGATCCTGATTCCTCACACCTGACATGTGCCCTTTAATAGTATCTAGAAGTTGCAACTGGTGATGCAAGTCATTTTGGGTGTCTTAAGGACATGTTATACCTGTCAGGATTCTGACACTTAACCCCATTTAAATCATGAGTCTTGAGCCAAACTTCCTAAGCTTCAGAAGGATTTATTGAGAGTTAAAAGGTGCAGCATTGCCTGGGTATAACCAACTCTGAGACACATCATTCATTGTCACCCTTGACCGAGATTTCCCCCCTCCCGGGTTATCGTAATTCATATTCTCCAATGAGACACATCCATAGCCAAGAGTCATCAATAATGTTCTCCAGTTAGAATTTTGCGTGGCAGAAACTTAGATCACCTAGTTACTATCTTTGAAAACATTTATGGAATGCAGTTTTGGTTTGAAAGCTGTCACACTGCTCCCCACTCCTTTTCTGTTGGCAATTCTCAAAGACCATAGAAATATTGTATGAGTTGACAATACCATTTTTGCAGGAGCTGAATTGGGTGCCAGTTTGCTTCTGGATTTAATTCAAAGTAAAGGTAAAGATAAAAATAAAGCTGAAAGTGGTTAACACCTTTAAAGGATGCAATGGCTCAGTGGTTAAAGTCACTGAGCTTGTCAACTGGAAAACTCACAGCCCGGGCTCAACACCCAACCACTGCACAAAGGGATGAGCTCTCGTTCCTTCCCCCAGCTCCTCCCAAACTAGCCATCTGAAAGCATGAAAATGCAAGTAGATAAATAGGTACCCCTATACATGTGCCTCAGCATATAGTCATGCTGGCCACATGACCATGGGAAGGTCCTTGGACAATGTTGGCTCCCTTGGCTAAGAAACAGAGATGAGCACCATTCCTTAGAGTCAGACACAACTGGACAGGGGGAACTTTTACCTCTTACCTTTGTCATCTTTGAAGCCCTATGCAGCATGGGCTATTTGAGGAACCGCCTCATTCCAATTATATTGACCCATCCCATCCAGCCAGGCAGGGAAAGCAGGAGTGGTCTGCTACTGGTTCACACTGGCTTGGGTGAACCGGTTGTTAATTTTATGGCCAGTTTGGTGAACTGGCAAATCCTACTCCTGGCTGTCCCCACCTACCCTGCCCCACCCCTCCCAGGAATCCTTCCATGTCCTATGTTGGATTACAAGTAGGTGCAGGGCCCTTGTGGAGGCTTGGGGAGAGCAAAAAATGGGCCTCCCAAGAGCCTCCAGAACCTGCTAGAGGCTGAAGGAAAGCTTCTGGAGCCTGGGGAGGGCAAAAAATGGGCCTCCCAGAAGTTCTAGAAAGGTCCATTTCTGGCCTCCAGAGAGCCTCCAAAGCCTGGGGATGCTGTTTTCACCCTCCTGGAGGCTCAAGGAAAGCCTTTGCCATGGTGCAGGAGGCTGACTAGGCCACGCCCACCATGGCCACACCCACTCAGCAACCAGGCAGAGAACCAGTTGCTAATTTTTTGAAGCCCACCCCTGAGGGAAAGTATGTGTCAAGTGTCCAACTAGTGAACCCAAAATAAGAAAACACTCTCGGGAGATTTGAATTCCCAAAGGTAAACCTTTATTGGTTATACCATTTTGGTACTGAAGATTCAAAACCAGCTCTAGTTTTCCCACGCAAATGCTTGCTCTGTTAAACAATAGCTTCCTTTTCTCTCCACCCCTTATAACTGCCCAATTATGAGACGTCCTTTTGTTTTGGGAACAATCCATCTCCTTCTCAAGCACCTGCAGTGGTGACCTTGATGGCTTCCATGCTCTCACGGTCCATGCACGCATTCTAAACATCCCTCCTCCCCAGTTCACTGGCAAGTTGAAAAGTGTTAAGGGTTGAAAGAAGCAAAGGAGGTTCAATCTTGACAGTATGTGATGGATCCCATCAAGTTAAAGAATTTTGATTGGTGAGGTCTAAGATGAGTTGAATCACCTGTCTCTGCCATTTGGCATAGGGGCATGTCAAAGAGTGGGCTGCAACCCTGAGGATTGTGGGTGACTTAGGACCACTGCCTCAGCCTTGTTTTTTAATTCTGCTTTTTTTTATGAAAAAAAAACCTGATTTTAAAAAGACATTGAGACTCTGGAAAGAGTGCAGAGAAGAGCAACAAAGATGATTAGGGGACTGGAGGCTAAAACATGTGAGGAACTGTTGCAGGAACTGGGTATGTCTGGTTTAATTAAACGAAGGACTGGGGTGACATGGTAGCAGTTTTCCAATATTTGAGGGGCTGCCACAGAGAAGAGAGGGACAACCTATTTTCCAAATCAACTGAAGGTCAGACAAGGAACACGGATGGAAATTAATCAAGGAAATAAGGAACCTAGAACTAAGAAGAAAAAACAGTTTAGGACAACCAGAAACTTATATTTTTTTCCTGAAAGGTACAGTTTTTCTCCTGGTTTTGGGGTAAGATTATCCCACACGCTCTGAAAAGCAATTTGCGGGTGGCTTAAATTATTTGATTCACTCATTGATTATTCCCTTACCTCAAACTTGCGTGCAAAAATCACCACAATTGGTTTTATTTCCCCCTCAGAGACCAAGGAGTAGTAAGATCATACTTTCCTTTTGCAGTTAAAGTCCTCAAAATGATACTTTTAAGTTTTAAAACCATTTGATTATAATTTACATCTTATTAGTCTAGAGGAAAAGGAGAGCAGAGGGGGAAAAGAGAGAGAGAGGCAGATCCATTACCAAATGTAAAATTAAACGATCATTAAGCTAATTAGCCAGTTTGTTGTTCTCATTGAGTTTATTGTTTCAATTGTATCTGTGCAAATTAGCAAACAGCTTAATTTGTGGGGAAATCAATAAATTCTTTCACCCCCTCTTTTTCTCCGGTAATATATGCACATATTTAAATAGTCACTGCTTTAACAAGAAAGTTGGAGCGGGGTTTAATGATGAAACTCTCGTTTTGCCTACTGCAATTTGGATAAGAAAGAAAGAGGAAAAAAAGTTTGTAAATAAAATGCTGAGGTATTCAGAAGAATGAAACATTTTCTATGCAAATAAGTGGATCGGAATTTATAAGGAAGAAAAGCTGAATGCCTTCAATTTCTCGATCAGGTGCAGTATTCAAGCACAGTGGTGGGATTCAATTTTTTTTACTACCGATTCTGTGGGCGTGGCTTGGTGGGCGTGGCAGGGGAAGGATACTGTAAAATCTCCAGTCAGAGGTGGTATTTGCTGGTTCTCCGAACTACTCAAAATTTCCACTACCGGTTCTCCAGAACTGGTCAGAACCTGCTGACTCCCACCTCTGGACAGGGCCATGTTTTAATTCTATGACTGGGTCAAGAAAATGAATTAAAATGAGTTAAAATACAGAATAACAGAGTTATTAATCAGTGGAGTGACTTGCCTCCAGAAGTTGTGGGTGCTCCAACATTCGAAGTTAACTAATAATGGCGAATATTTGTAGCTCAGGATTGACATGAAGGGTCTTTGATGGTCTCTGAGTTTGCTTGTTTTCTTGCAGATGTTTCATTATGCAAATTAGGTAACATCACTAGTGCTAGTCCGGAGTAGGGGGTTGGGCTAGAAGACCTCCAAGGTCCAACTTTATTATTCTGTTATTCAGTTGGAAGGGACCTTGGAGGACTTCTAGTCTAACCCCTTGCCCAAACAGGAGACCCTGTACCATTACAGACAAATGGATGCCCAATCTCTTCCTGAAAATGTACTATACTATAGGAAAAATAGTGGAGGAAAAAGGGAAGGTAAAAATGCATGAAAGAGGGAAAAAAAGAAGAGGCATTGACTTTTGACTCCCTTTCGTGCAGTAAAATAAGATAGTAATATCCAACCTCAATATTTTGCTTTTACATGTAGTATAAACCAGCCATTTCTATAACGAAAAATCAATCTAATGGGTAAAACCCATAATCAAAGTTTCATTTTTTTTTCTGAAGAAAACTGAAGAAGCTTCTTGGATGAGAAGTGACACGTCTCCAAAGAAACCAGAAAAAGCCTCTTGAAAAAGCAGCTTTGGAATGATCAGACCTTCAAGTTTCTGTTATTACAGGCATTATTAAGAAAAGTAGTTGAAGCCTTCTTCTGATTTCCTGGTCTGGTCTCCACAGTGGAGCTGAGACTATTAGCCCACATTTTATTCAATATGCCTACAGGATCAATTAAAGATACACATTAGTACACAAACAAAGAGGTATCTAATATCCAGGTAACATCAAACATGGAAAGCAGGCAACCCAGGCAGTTCAAATGAATATACAATTTCATTGCAAGTTTAATATCCCTTTACAAGAATCCAAACTACTAACAGTCAAAGCAAATTGGCGGTAAACAAGAGTTGATGGAATTCAAGGTGGGCTGGACTTAGATCTCTTGTGGGCATGGAGGGGCTCAAGACAGATGATGTGTTTGACTCCTATCTCAGGTTCAGCCTGATCCTCTTCTACAGGTAGTTGCATTCATGAACAAGTAGGCAGGAGTGGGCTGCTGGGGTTTCGCAGGGGTTTGGGATATATATATCATTTTCCAAGATTGTTCTATCTCCAAAAATTGTCACAAATTGACAGCTACAATTCTGTAACCAATTTTTTTTTCTTGCAGCAACACAGACTTTTGCCACTGCATGCGTAATAGCTGAGTTTGAATCCTGGAGGAGAAAGTCTACATAAAAATTTTCTGCCCTCCCTGGCAATCTCTCTAGTAAGGGGAGAATATACAATGACCTATAAACTCTGTATAACTCACAGTACAATAAAACATGTGAGATACCTTCAACTTCTCCTTTACCACATATACATACCTGTTCTGCTATTGGTGTTTTCTTATACCTGCCCTGAAGGAGTGCTGAGATAGAATATTAAATCTGGCTCTGAAGAAAACTATTCTTTGTTTTGGGAAGATCAGATCATTTAGATGTCTTGCCAATTCCCACACTCCCTGTTTGATTCTGTCCCTGCTGTGGCGAGCCAACCTATTTAGTTGTCTTGGAACTCCATGTCCTTCATTCTATTGATTACTACTTGCTTTGCTTGGTTTTCAATGGCAGCAGGAGGCCATCATGGCCAAAAATGGAGCTCACGAGGGCCTCCTGAGCTCCATTTTCACTGACAGAGAATTGCAGGAAGCTGTCGTGGCTGAAAACTGAACTTGGGAGCCCATTTTCACTGGCAGATCACTCGGACCACCGTAAGCGCCCCCAACACAGATTATATCAAGCTGGCCATGCTCCCCCAGTCCCCCTGAGGTCAAACACAACCCTGTTGGGGGCCCTCAATGAAATCGAATTTGACTTCCCTGCTATAAACTAATAAAAAAGAGAGAAAATATTTGTACTCAAACAGCAGGACGATTTCATCTGAGAAAGGATCAGAGGACTCCAAACTAAGGGAGATAAAGAATTGCATATGAACATACGCCCAAACACCCCCCCTACACACATATTTGATCAGCATGTGCTCTAACATATGCCAGTGAAACATGGACCCTAACCTCACAATCGATACAAAAGGTACGAGTGGTGCAAAGAGCCATGGAAAGAGACACGCTCAGCATCACAAGACAAGATAGAAAGACCTGCACATGGAGTAGAGAAGTGCCATTAAGAGAGTAAAAAAATTGCAATGGAAATGGGCTGATCACATAGCAAGAACCACTGAGGGCAGGTGGACCAAAGCAGTTATAGAATGGATCCCACTGGATCAAAAGCGTCCATGAAAGAGACCTAAAACAAGATGGATAGATGTCATCAGCAAGTATGGTGGGCCCAATGGGCAAAAGAAAGCTCAGGACCATCTTGATTGGAAAGAAGTGTCCTACCTTCATCCGGCAGTGGAAGCACAATGGCTAAAATAATGGAGATATATGCATATGCATATGTACCAGAAGGCAGGACAAGAAGCAACAGGTGGGAACTAATTAAGGAGAGATTCAACCTAAAACCAAGGAGAAATTTCCTGATGGTGAGAACAATTTCTCAGTGGAATGGCTTGCCTCCTGAAGTTGTGGATGCTCCATCACTGGAGGTTTTAAAGAAGAGATTGGACAACTATTTGTCTGAAATGATATAGGGTCTCCTTCTTGAACAGGGGGTTGGACTAGAAGACCTCCAAGGTCCCTTCCAACTCTGCTATTCTGAATTATATATAAATTGTAGTGTAAATAATGATGGAAACCAACTTTCTTTCCTTTTCTTTTTTTTTATTGGCCAAGTGTGATTGGACACGCAAGAAATTTGTCTTGATGCAAATGCTCTCTGTATACATAAAAGAAAAGATACATTCATCGAGAGTCAAGAATCATAAGGTACAACTGATTTGAAACACTGCAGGAAAGAGAGAGAGAGAGAGAGAGATTTTGAGGCCTATCTGCTCATACAATTCCCTTTTAACTTCCTTTTGCTGCCCTTATTGTTTTGAATCACGTCAGTGCCCATCAATAAAATGAAAAGAGATTACCTCTCATGCCCACTGCTGTGTATCGCAATGCCAGCTTATTGCACATTAGACTATCATTTTAAAAAGTCCTTTATTATCGAGGTTCACCAATTAAAAGTTGTGGCAAGCAGAAAATGTGCTTAAACAGGCTGCTATGCACACGAAAAGCTTTTTAAACTTGCGCTGCTAGGTTTGGTGTGTTGCAATGCACGGTTCAGAAAACAACATGAGGAAAGTCCCAGGGTGAATCTGGACTGAGCATCAGGTAGCAGAGAGGAACTAGGAGAACATAGTTTGAACCAGGAACCAGAGCTGAGAGATAAAGACAACAGTTGGGGGCATAGGCCAACCCTGAACTAGAGGGCAGGTCAAGGAATAAGTCAAAAGTAAGGAAGTAAGAGTGGAAAAAAGAATAGGATGGCATGTCAAAACTCTAGAAGACCAGAGGCGAAATTCAATAGCAAGATATCACTATTTTCCCCTGCAAAATCTGGCTTGTTTCTTTCTCCTTTTCACTCCCTCATCTTGTATGCCTCTGGGACAAACATTGAAGATACAGAGAGGGAGGAAGAGAGAAAAAGAAATTGACGATAATAGAAAACTCACTTGTAACCTTGTAATTGTTTCCCCATAATATTCTAGCAAGGCCCACTTGGGTCAGGAAGGTGTTTTTCACTCAAACTATTCACCAAAGCACCAGAAGGCAGGACAAGAAACAATGGATGGAAAATAAACAAGGAGAGAAACAACCCAGAACTCAGGAGAAATGTCCTAATGGTGAAAACGATCAACCAATGGAATGTCTTGCCTCCAGAAATTGTGGATGCTCCAACACTGGAGGCTTTCAAAAAAGAGGCTGGGCAACCATTTGTCTGAAATGATATAGGTGGAAGCCATATTGAGACCAGATGCTTCCACACTGACACCTTCTTGAGCCTGGGAAAATGGGAGAGGGGAATTTCTCGGAGTGCATGTGGTTAGACATAATAGCATTCTTTTTCTCAGTCAAGGTCAAGTTATTTTGCACTTGGGTGAGGGGACAGATGGTGATTGGGGCATGTGATGCAATGATGGGTGCAGGGGGTGGATTTGTAGCTTTTACTTATTGCAAGGAAGCCCGGAATTTTCAGATTCAGGATTCCTCAGATGTGCCAGTTTACTATCCAATTAAACAGAACTTTTGAGAAGATGTCTGTCTTGGAGTTATTCGTTGGAGTGGAGATTTCCTGGAATGCTGACAATAGGGTTTCCTGTTTGACCAACATCCCTTCCAATTCTATTATTCTATGTTCTTTCTTGATCAAGCCAAGTCTGGACTATTTGGCTGGACCAAAACAAGTCCCAGTTGCTAGAGAATTCCTGGAAGCTTGATGACATAATCAGCCATCAACAGGCACACAGAGATAAGCAATGTTTACATACCATTCAAATGAGAAAAGAAGGAAACAAAAAGAACAAACAACTTTTCAATTGCAATCAACACCCAGATAAGCAGAGATGAACATTGAGATTAATACTAGACCAACAATCAAGCTGTAAACAATAACCCAATTAAAGGAACTACCAACTCATATAGAAACTATACAAACAATAAACCATGGAAACAACAAGACCACTCCTATGAACGCTGACAGGCCAAGCCACTTGTATATAAACAGAGCAAACCCCACTGTCTCCTAGCACTGATGATGTTAGATAGTTGGATCATGAAACATGTCCAAGAAAATAACCAACTGCAGAGGGAACCAAGGACCGCACAGTTCAACCCTGAGCTACATATAATCTCTTCTGTTGTTGACAATATCTTTCTAGAAATGTGGAACTGCAGTTCATTTTCACAACACTGAAAACTGATCCAAGTTTATATTTAAACATTTATAGTGTTTGCGGCGCCTCCTGCCAATATCAAATACCGATTGCCCCGTGCGAACACACAGGCTGGGACTTCTCGGGGTGCCATCCGCATGACAATGTCGGCTGTCGGTGCTCCGGGGAAGAGCCTATTCTGTAGCGGCTCCCACCTTATGGAATCAACTACCCATGGAGCTCCAGTTGGCTCCCAATCTCTCCTCTTCCGCCACGATCTGAAAACCTGGTTGTTTCTACAGGCCGGGCTGGACTGACCCCCTGGGGGGGGGGTTAAATTGGTTTTAATGAGTTTTATTCGGCTTGGCTTGTTAGGTTTAATTTTGTTTTAAATTATTTATTGTTCTGTGTTTTTATTTGTGAGCCGCCCCAAGTCCTTTCGGAGAGGGGGCGGCATACCAGTCCAAGTAAAATAAATAAAATTAAAATTAAAATAGTCAGAATAGGTGTCGGTATTTGGGTGCTTCTAAAGAGACCTCTCACATCTGGTTCATGCATGCATTATTTTCATGATACACAAAGAAAAGTGGCACACACACACACACCACATATGAAAAATGATTGCAGGAATTGGGTATGGCAGTCTAGAGAAAAAAGGGACTAAAGGTGACATGATATATTTGAGGATATATGAATATATGACATGAATATTTGAGGATCTGCCACAAAGAAGAGGGAGTCAACCTATTCTCCAAGGCACCTGAAGGAAGGACAAGAATTAACAGATGGAAACTAATCAAGGGGGAAAGAAGCTTAGAACTAAGAATTTCCTGACATTTAGAACAATTAACCAGTGGAACAACCTGCCTCCAGAAGTTGTGAATTCTCCAACACTGGAAGTTTTTAAGAAGAGGTGGGACAGCCACCAATCTGAAACATTATAGGGTCTCTTGCTGGAATATGGGGCTGGACTAGAAGACCTCCAAAGTACCTTCCAGTTCTATTCTGATTGATATTAAATGGGGTCTAAGTGCGATGTTGAATCTTTGAGTGTTATCCGGTTATATTAGAAACTTTGAGAAGAAATTAGCAGGTTTTTTTAAAATCAACTGCAGGAGTTAGTAGTGTTTTAAAATTCAACTCCTCCCTCCTTCCTCCTCTTCTTTTTTTCTTTCTTTTTCTTTTTTTCCTCCCTCCCTTTCTTCCTTTCTTCCTCCCTCCCTCCCTTCTTTCTTTCCTCCTTCCCCCTCCCTCCCTTTCCTTCCTTCCTCCATTCCTCCCTCCATTCCTCCTCCTTTTCCTTTTTTTCCTTCCTCATTCTTGTTCCTCCCTCCCTCCACTCCTCCCTCCCTTCCCTCCTTCTCCCTCCCTTACAGTTCACCACCAGTTGCTGAGAAACTCCCACTGCAAACTTTTTTTTTTCCCTGAAGAAAAAAAGATTTGAGAACAATGTTCTAATGATTTCATTAATCCCTCTGCCCTCTCTGGAGCCTTCCATCCACCGTTATTTTCCACACACACAAAGAACTACCAAATGCTCTACCCGTGATTCCTAAGGGGTGAAAAGAGATGGGGATTTGGAAAAGGAGGAAGGGGGTGGTCTCCAAGCTCTTGAAGGGGCGCTAAATGGAAAATCAGGAAATTGATCCTACAAGTGCCAGTTGAAAGAGAAGAAAAAGTAGCAAGGAGCGAAAGACAAACTAACCATTCCCCAAATCGTTACCACACAGAACAGCATGATTTTTACCCCCTGTTTTGCTTTAATTTATTTTTTTTCCCTTTCCCCTCTATGTATACTTAAGTGCAGCATTTGGGTCGCAGTAGAATTAGCTTTGTTTTTTTTTCCCCTGATGAAACAGAACTTTGCAGCTTGACTTTGCCACTAAGTTCTTGGTGAAATCACTTCAGAAACTTGGATTTCAGGAATAAAACAAACAACAAAATGCTTGAGGATCTATCTATGTATCTATGTATCTATGTATCTATCTATGTATCTATCTATCTATGTATCTATCTATCTATCTATCTATCTATCTATCTATCTATCTATCTATCTATCTATCTATCTATCTAGCCAGCCACATAGCCAGCCACATAGCCATCTAGCCATCTATTCATCCATCTACTGTATCATCTATTTATCAGTCATCCATCCATCCATCCATCCATCCAGATATTTATTTACCTATCAAAAATCCATCTATCTCTCTATTTCTCTCTCTATGTCTCTCTTTCCCCCCAATAATCCATCCATCTCTCTAATCACCCACCCATCCATCCATCCATATCTATTTATCCATCTAATTTTTAATTTATCAATAATTCATCCATTTATCCCTCCATCTCTCCTATCTCTATCTCTCTGTCTATATCTATCTATCCTATTCTATCATCTATCATCTATCATCTATCATCTATCATCTATCCTATCATACCCTACCTTACCCTACCCTACCCTATCCATCTATTCATCTCAAGCCCTACAAGTTACGAAGAGACCATCCAACTAGCTATTTTCTCCCTTGTTGAGTCTTGGAAAAGCAATATTTCTATTGGTTAATGTCTCTGGTCAATTTAAAATCTGAGCCAGTTTTAAAAAAGTCAACTATATCATTCATTGTCCTCCTTGGCTGAATTTGATGTTAAATTAAAAAAAACCGATTGCCAAATTCCCTGGGACTCTGCAGTTGATAAAAACTCAGGTGACATTTTCCATGCTGACGAAGAACTTTTTCTATTTTGACTTGTTTCCATTATAGCAGCAGCAAAGACAAAGCTTCATCCTTGCCATTCTGTAAGATCAATCAGAAAAGGAGAGAAAATAACTTACTGTGTTTTTCAGTCCACTCTCCAGAGGCAGTTTCAATCAAACAAGATTTTTCTTTGTTTTCCCAATAATGCAAGACAAGGATCACATCTTAGTAAACTTGATAGCAGGTTCTCTTTTCATTTCATTTTGGCCAATAATTGTTACAAATACATAGTAGTCATCTGTCCATAATTACTTCACAATGTAATTGTAATCTATATTAGTCATCTATCTATAACATATAGGTGGGTGACAAGTCTAGTAGTTATCACAGCTCTTGGAACATAGGTAGAGGTCATAGAGATGGGTGAAAAGCTACCATTTGACCCATCAACTTTTCCAAGGACTTTAGAGAACTACTTGGAGATATGGTGCCATTATCTTTTCCAAGGATTGTTCAGAGAACTACTTGGAGATATGGTGCCATTATCTAAAGGGAAAGGGTTGAAATTGTTCAGGATTGGGGATCTTAAGGGTGGGAAGTGGGAGCAGGAGATCCATGTCTGTTCATAAAAGTCACTCTCATGGGTCAAATGTGACATTTCAGGTACCAACTGGCCATTAGAGAACTGAAAACTATGACCAGGGCAGATGCATTTAATCTCTTAGAGAGAGCTCTCCCTCCTTCCCTATCATCTATCCATCTCTCGCACTATCTCTCTCTATCTCTCTATCTCTCTGTCCATCCATCCATCCATCCACCCACCCACCCACCCACCCATCCATGCATCCATCTCTTGCTCTGTCTGTCTGTCTGTCTCTCTCTCTTTTCTCTAGCTCTCTTGCTCTCTAGCTATCTACCACGTTTCCCCAAAAATATGACCTACCCCGAAAATAAGTCCTAGCCTGATTTTTAATAATCCCTACTGAAGGGGGTGTGCATGGCCAGCACAGCAGACAGCCCTTCCCTTCCCCGGTCACCTCATGACTGCTCGGCCCCTTAATCATGGCCTAACCCTAATCTGGTGAAACAGAATTCCCAGCCCTTGCTGGCTCAGCTGATCCATGGGTCATGATTAAGGGGTCAAACAGCCATGAGATGACTGTACTTGCCACCTCCTGCATCTCAAACGAATTAAGACACCCCCAAAAAAGAAGCCCTAGCCATTTGGGGGGGTCAAAAGAAAATAAGACTGGATCTTATTTTTGGGAAAACATGGTAGTTATCTAGCTATCTATCACTGTCCAATCTCTTTTTAAAAACCTCCAGTGTTGGAGCACCCACACATTCTGGAGGCAAGCCATTCTAAAGACACATTTTTAAGTTCCTGCAGATAGGAACACCATACAGCTTTTGAGTCTAAAAAAGCTTGGCCAAGTCTAGTGTACAGATGTCTGTTCTGAAATTTTAAGATTTACAGGAAGGATCTTCTTGCATTACTCTCAGATTGTGTAACACAATCTGTCAAGATTTGTCTCTTACTCTCAGTTTTCAGGAAGTATGATAACCCTACTCCTTACCAGCATTGATTATGTTACCTAGTTTGGATAATGAAATGTCCTCCAGAAAACAACCAAGCCCAGAGAGTACCAAGGAGCCCTCATTTCAATCCTGAGCTTCAAATATTCCCCTTCATTGGTTTACTTCTTCTTGTTATCAGTATTAGATATTGTTATCTTGGTATATTTTGTTCATAAACCATACGCAGTGTGTACTAACACAAAAAAAGCTTTCCTTGTTCCTTCTCCCAATATCTATTATTTTCTGCTAAGTTGCTTCTAATTTTCTTGCATGTCCTTCCTTAAATACATTTTCTCAGGTCCTTTTTAAACTATTGTACCCTTCTGGTGTATCCAGATTAGTTGACATTAAGTACTTCCTTGCCTGTAATAGGTACCAAATCTGCAGTGGATGAACTTGAATTGAACTGAAAATCCAAGACCTACTTAGAAGAGAGATTTTACAACCAAGATTCTGTGAACCTGCTGCCAATTACAAGTCCTTGTACATTATGTTCAGGCCTCCTTCTTCAAAGAGCACAAAATACATCACAAATCTGCAAATTGCAAGAGGGAGAGAGAGGGAGGGAGAGGGAGAAAAACCAAGTTTTTGGATTTTTATATTATAAAAAACCTGCAGTAAAGGATAATAAAATTACTAGGAGATTCTTCAAGGCACATCTACAGCAGGTGACATATCTTAACTTGGGGAGAAGGAACATGAGGGAGACATGGAAGTAGATAGATAGATAGATAGATAGATAGATAGATGATGGATGGATGGATGGATGGACAGATCATAGAACCACAGGGTTGGGATAGACAGACAGACAGACAGACAGATATATAGAACATAGAATCATAGAAGGGACCTTGGAGGTCTTCTAATCCAACCCCCTACCAAAGGCAGGAGTCCTACCATTGTGGATGGATGGATGGATGGTTGGATGATAGATATTTTTTCTTCCATTCAGCCATTTCTGATTCTCAGAGGTTACCTGACAAGACCTGCAGTTTGCTTGTCAAGGGTTTTTAAAATGATTTGCCATTGCTTCCTTCCTAGGGCTGATAGAAAGTGACAGGCCCAAGGTCACCAGCTGGCTTTCATTAGTAGAACTAGAACTCAGCATCTCTTGGTGACTGGCCCAACCAACTTTCATGCCTAAGAACTCAAGATAAATGCAAGAAATATATCAATAAATATACCATTCTGAATCCTGCAACTAATTTTTTCTGTAAGTCTGGTGGTTGCTAATAAAGTAAATTATCATTTATTCTTTAACAAAATTAGAAGTGTTCTGAAACAAAGAACCAAATGAATCTATGAAGCAATTAATTATTTTATTGGGGGTCAGTGTTCAATTACTTGCTGGATGTTATTCTAGTTCACGGGTGTCAAACTCACATCATCAAGGTGGTAGCATGTCATATCGGGACTTTTCCCCCTTCGCTAAACCGGATGTGAGCATGGCCAGCATGTGACGCACATGGCTTGTGGGCCAGGAGTTTCATAGTCCTGTTCTAGTTGATATTGTCCCACAACAATCTAGAGAACACATGAAGCCAAAAATATATACCAAGTTATGAATTCACCCAACAGGTGAACCCAATCACTGCACACACAAAAAATCTTATCTCCAGGTAGGTAACTGAGAGTGGCTTAGAATAAATAGAATAACAAGGTCCTCCCAGAGTTGGGAGGGACCTTGGAGGTCTTCTAGTCCACCCCCCTGCTCAGGCAGAAGATCCTATATTATCCAGTGGTGGGATTCATTTTTTTTATTAACGGTTCTGTGGGCATGGCTTGGTGGGCGTGGTGTGACTTGGTGGGCATGGCTTGGTGGATGAAGCAGGGGAAGGATATTGGAGATTTTAAAGAAGAGATTAGACAGCCATTTGCCTGGGATGCTATCAGAAGTGGTATTCAGCAGGTTCTGACCACTTCTGGAGAACCGGTAGCAGAAATTTTGAGTAGTTCAGAGAATAGGCAAATACTTCCTCTGACTGGCCCCGCCCCCATCTCTTCTCTGCCTCCTGAGTCCCAGCTGATTGGCTGGGTCTTCTTTGGTTGCCCTGCACAGGAGAACGGAGCTGGAAAGCAGGTTAGTGGGGTGGGGAGGGAATGGGATTTTGCAGTATCCTTCCCCTGCCATGCCCACCAAGCCACAATTTCTTGAGGCAAATCTTTCCCCTGGTTAATTGTTCTCACTGTCAGGAAATTTCTCCTTAGTTCCAGGTTGCTTCTGTCCTTGATGAGTTGCTTCCATTCATTGCTTCTCTTCCTGCCTTCAGATGCTTTGCAGAATAAGTTGACTCCCTCTAAGACTCCCTCTAACCCTTAGATATTGGCTTCTATCAAAGTTTCTTTTAACATCCAAAGCCACTTTTTAAAAGGTGGGGGGGATAACAATGAAAATGCCTATCAAACTTTATTTATTCCTTTTAATCAGTTCGCTTTTCCCCTTAACCATTCGCAGTCATGAGGAATGATGGGCCTGCTCGCCATGCACAGCTGAGTCATGTCAGCTAGAACAATATTCCTGAAATGTTTCTCACACATCTGAGGTGGAAAGTTGAATGGTATCTAAAAGACGGGCTGACAAACAGAAAGGGAAGGACGCTTCTGAAGAGAGCCGTGGATACTTTGTCCCCAGTCAAGTTCTTTTCATTGCTAATCAGGATGTCTCTGTTCTTTCTCAACTCCGACTGTTGTCCTGCTTTATTTTTTATCAAAGGCAAGTCTTGAATTTGACTGCTGGGAATCTACCTTCAATTAAAGTTTCCTTTGAAACTCCTTATATTTAAACCTCGTAATGAGACCATCGACGGGGCAGGGAAGAGGACAAGATGAAAGGCACAGCCTTGATCTGAGGTGGTAGCGAGAGAGATTTCAAAGACAACGGGACTCCGGCTTTGAAGTGGCTTTAATGTGGCCCATTAGTTCACACAATAACAGTCTGCCTGTTTCTGTCCTTGCTTCTCTGTGCCTGGACAAAGGAGATGACAAATCACTCGCCCACTTGCATACAATTCCAAAGGGTCTTTTATCGATTGTGGTTGGGCAATGGCCCATAAGACTCACAACTAGGACATTGTGCAGTTCCAAGCAAAGTGTGTGATATTGTCCAGGACCAGAATCTAAGTTAATGTGGTTCTCTATATATGAACTGCATCTACATGAAGGGATGTGTGCAGTGGGGTACCCAAAGGCTCTGTTTTAGGCCCAGTACTTTTCAAACCCTTCATCAATGATTTGGATGAAGGGATAGCTGGGGAACTCATCAAATTTGCAGACAAAACCAAGCTAGCAGGAATAACCAAACAAAGAGTATTTACCAGAAACAGGAAATGAATATTAGTAAAATTGTTTTCGAGAAAAGAACACACTGTCTAAATGAGTAGAAATATATACATACATACATACATACATACATACATACATACATACATATATATATATATATATATATAATGTTTATTTGTTACATTTTTCATATTGATTTCATTTGCAATGAAATGTTGTATACTATGTATTGTACATATTTTTTATAACCTTTAATAAAATGTATTTATTTTTTTTAAAAAAGGAATAGCCAACACTCCAGAAGATAGGCTTAAGATTCAGAAGGATCTTGATTTGAACATTGGGCACTATTTCACAAAATGAAATTCAATGATGAAAAAAGTAAGTTTCTACATTTAGGTAATGTCAAATACATTAGGTATTCAGATAGCTAATAAAGTAAAATATCTAGGGATTTCACTAACGGCCAGGTGTTCATCAATAAGGAAAGACAATTATGATAAGCTAATATCACAAATAGTTAAAGACTTAGATAACTGATCAAAATTACAATTGTCATTGTTGGGGTGCTAATATCACAAATAGTTAAAGACTTAGATAACTGATCAAAATTACAATTGTCATTGTTGGGGTGTATCTCAACAATAAAAATGAACATCCTACCAAAAATCTATATAAAATGATATATCGTTGGCATTTATGGTGGTGAGGCCCCTCCTGAAGAAGCCTGCCCTGATCCACTGTGTTAGATAATTTCGTCTAGTCTCCAACCTGCTTCTCTGTGCCTGGACAAAGGAGATGACAAATCACTCGCCCACTTGCATACAATTCCAAAGGGTCTTTTATCGATTGTGGTTGGGCAATGGCCCATAAGACTCACACTAGGACATTGTGCAGTTCCAAGCAAAGTGTGTGATATTGTCCAGGACCAGAATCTAAGTTAATGTGGTTCTCTATATATGAACTGCATCTACATGAAGGGATGTGTGCAGTGGGTTACCCAAAGGCTCTGTTTTAGGCCCAGTACTTTTCAAACCCTTCATCAATGATTTGGATGAAGGGATAGCTTGGGAACTCATCAAATTTGCAGACAAAACCAAGCTAGCAGGAATAACCAAACAAGAGTATTTACCAGAAACAGGAAATGAATATTATAAATTGTTTTCGAGAAAAGATACCCTGTCTCAATGAGTAGAAATACATACATACATACATACAACATAATACATACATACTATATATACATTATATAATAATGTTTATTCGTTCCGTTTTTATATTGATTTCTTTGCAATGAAATGTTTGTATCTACGTGGGTCTTTTGCCATGTATTATGTATGCATATTTTTATAACCTTTAATAAAATGTATTTATTTTTTTAAAAAAGGAATAGCCAACACTCCAGAAGATAGGCTTAAGATTCAGAAGGATCTTGATTTGAACATTGGGCACTATTTCACAAAATGAAATTCAATGATGAAAAAAGTAAGTTTCTACATTTAGGCAATGTCAAATACATTAGGTATTCAGATAGCTAATAAAGCAAAATATCTAGGGATTTCACTAATGGCCAGGTGTTCATCAATAAGGAAAGACAATTATGATAAGCTAATATCACAAATAGTTAAAGACTTAGATAACTGATCAAAATTACAATTGTCATTGTTGGGGTGTATCTCAACAATAAAAATGAACATCCTACCGAAAATCTATATAAAATGATATATCGTTGGCATTTATCCCCGGCCAGGTTGGCAAAGATGAGTACCAATCTATCGCCTAAATGCTGGAAATGCAAGCACTTACAAGGAACATATTTCCATATGTGGTGGACATGTCCATTTGCTAAGAAATATTGGCTTAAAAGTAAAAACTGGATACTAGACATGACAAAACAAAATTTAAAACTTGATCCTGAGGTATTTCTTTTAGGTATGATTAACTTAAAAATGGAAAAGAAACATTACTACTTAATTCTACATATCATAACTGCGGCTAGATTAGCTTATGCACAGAATTGGAAATCGCTGTTACCCCCTTCGGATGATATTGTAATCAAAAAGATTCATGAATGTGCTGAAATGGACAGTTTAACCAAGGAAAAAAAAACAAGACAATGAATATTACGAAGTATGGGATATATGGTATAAATGGATAAAGGAAAAATAACACATGGTATTTAAAAGGGATACAGATGAGATAGATGTGTAACTGATGGTAAAGATATAGAGAAACTAACATATTGAAAGAATGAAGGAGCTACTTTGACAAGGTAGACCACGTTATATATTATGTAATGAAGAATATAACCATTGCTCAAACAAGTTGTGAAATGTATATATGTATATATATATATTTGTAGTTTTGTATTTGTATGTATGTTTTTAATCTTTTTTGTTAAATAAAAAAATTGAATTAAAAAAAAAGAAAAACAAAATGTACATGTACAGTATATGTGGTAAGTCACTCAACAGTAGCAACTGTGAGAGGGATCTTGGAGTTCAATTCTATTCTATTCTATTCTATTCTATTCTATTCTATTCTATTCTATTCCATTCCATTCCATTCCATTCCATTCCTCCATATTTTCTATTCTATTCTATTCCATTCCATTCCATTCCATTCCATCCCATCCCATCCCATCCCATCCCATCCCATCCCATCCTACTTTACACTACCCTATAATCTATTCTATTCCATTCCATTCCATATTTTCTATTCTATTCCATTCCATTCCATATATTCTATTCTATTCTATTCTATTCTATCTATTCTACTCTACTCTACTCTACTCTACTCGACTTATTCTATTCTACTCTACTCTACTCTACTCTACTCTACTCTACTTTATTCTATTCTATTCTATTCTATTCTATTCTATTCTATTCTATTCTATTCTATTCCAAATCCAGGATTCAGAGAAATGTGGGCTCCTCTTTCATTGATGCCTTCAGATGCCTGCTATATAACCATTCATCAAGGATTTAAAAAGATGTTGAAATTCTGGGAAGAGTGCAGAGAAGAGCAACAAAAACAATTAAAGGACTGGAGGCTAAAATATATGAAGAGTGGTTGAAAGAATTGGGTATGTCTAATCTAGTGAAAGGAAAGAGTAGGGGTGACATGATAGCAGTCTTCCAATATTTCAATATTTGAGTCAACCTATTCTCCGAAGCACCTGGAGGCAGAACAAAAAGCAATGGGTGGAAACTAATCAAGGAGAGAAGCAATCTAGAACTAAGGAGAAATTTCCTGACAGTGAGAACAATTAACCAGTGGAATAACTTACTTCCAGAAGTTGTGGGTGCTCCATTACCAGAAGTCTTCAAGAAGACATTGGACAGCCATTTGTCTGGAATGCTATAGGATTTCCTGTTTGAGAACAGGGTTAGACTACAAGACCTCTAAGGTCCCTTCCAACTCTATTATTCCAGATGCTTTCATTGGGATTCTTGTAGTGAGTGGCAGGATTTAGATATAGTTGTTTTTTTTAAAAAAACCAAACAAACCTGTAACTACATTTCCAATCCCAACATTTGAATCAGAAATGTCGATATTTGGAAAAGGTCTCCATGGAGATGAATTATTTTTTAATGAAGCTGTTAATTTAACCATCTGTACTTTTTTCCTCGTTTTGAGAAATAATATGTATTTCGATTTTATCTAATCTTTATAGACCATCATCATTTATATTCACAAAAGAAAATTACACCTCTAATTTTGTTTCTAATTGGAAACTGCTTCTGGATTTTGTACCTGAAATGGAAAAACAAAATGAAACTTTGATTTTGGTTTTGCTGGTTACACAGGCTTGTTGTTACAGAAATGGCTAATATATATTAGTATGTAAAAGTAAAAAAAAATTGATGTTGCATGCTATTATCTTATTCTACTGCACTAAAAAGAGTCAGAAGTTTTCTTTTTCTTCTTTTCTACTACACTTTCTTCTTTCCTTTTTCCTCTCTCAATTTCTCAATATTTTAATTCCCATTGTATTTTATATCCTGATAAAGTAATTAAAAATAAATTGTCAGAACTGAATTGTTTTGGATGAGATTATGAGATAGAACCAAATAGTCTGGAGAACAGAACCTATGATGACTTCTTCTTCTTCTTCTTCTTCTTCTTCTTCTTCTTCTTCTTCTTCTTCTTCTTCTTCTTCTTCTTCTTCTTCTTCTTCTTCTTCTTCCTCCCTTCTCTCCCTTCTTCCTCCTTCTTCTTCTTCTTCTTCCTCCTCCTCCTCCTCCTCCTCCTCCTCCTCCTCCTCCTCTCCTACCCCTCCCTTTTGTTTTTCTGGCTACCTCAACCATTGTTTATTGGTATATTAATGTTATTTCTCCATCTTCCACCTTGTGTTCACCAATCTATGGTTTATATGAGGCATAAAGTCAGAACTGACATCAAGAATGAATAATTCCAAAATTTCCTGCTTAAGAACAAAATGGCTGTTTTGGGGTGCTGTAAGAAACTCAGGTTATAACTACTTCAACCTGTCTCCTTTCCTGGCTCATATCCCTAGTTTTCAAAAGCAGTAAATAAAAGACAGTCTTGATTGTAAGCTTAGTAATTAAAGGATACAGTTTAGGATACAGGAAAAGAAGCAATATAATGGAAAGGGGAAAAAATCACTGCACATTAAAAATATCCATGCCTGGCTGCTCGTAAATTTAAACGAATAAACTTGGCACTGCAGCAGAGAGCATCTAAGGTAAAATTAAATGGAGGCATAAATAAAATCAATAATGTGGTTGGTATTTACTGCCATCTCCCCAACCAAAAAGAAGATCAAAAACAAATTGCAGTTCTTTCAGACAGAATGAAGGTGTGGGGAGTAGAGCTTTTAACTACCATTAAATCTGTGAAGAAGCCTGTTGGTCCATCTGTGAATTTCCTTGTAGACAACATATTCCTTTAGAAGCCTGGATTAGGCAGATAGAAGAGAATATTCCAATCAATCAGAATACAGCTGGAAGCAACCTTGTAGGTCTTCTGGTCCAAGTCCCTACTCAAGTATTATACCATTTCAGACAGGTGGTTGAAAACCTCCAGTAATGAAGCACCTACAACTTCTGAAGGCAAGCTGTTCCTATGGTTAATTTGTAGCTCAGAGTTGAATGTTGAAGTCTTGTTGCTCCCTGAGCTTGGTGGGTTTTCTTGCAGATGTTTCATTAGTTGATCAGGTCACATGATCAGTGTTAGAAGGGAGTGGGGTCTGTGGGGAGCAGGAGTATGACGGGGAGTAGGATTGGTGTTCTGAGTTTGGTTGTTTTCTTCCTGATGTTTCATTACCCAACTGGGGAACTTCATCAGTGCTAGAAGGGACTGGGATTTATTTATATACAGTAGCTGGCCTGCCATTTTGATGGTGGTGTGATCTTGTCTTGGCAATTCCTTGATTAGGGCATTGTTTTCTGCTTGATTATTTGTCTGATACCAATAGAAGATGATATTTGTGGCTCAGAGTTGAACTGTGGGATCTTTGGTGCTCTTGTAGATGTTTCATTACCCAATTATGTAACTTCATCAGTGCTAGAAGGGAGTGGGGTTTGCCCTTATTTTTATATGCTAGTGACTCACTGGTATTGCAGGGACTGTCCTTGATGGTTCTTTGATTAGGCTACTGCTTACTGTTAGTTTGTTTGCCTGAGTTGGCAGTTCCTTGACTGAGGTAGTCTCTATTGCAAAGGTCTTCAAACTTGAAAGATTAAGACTTGCCAGAATTCCTGAGCTAACATGACTGGAGGAGGAATTCTGGGAGTTGAAGTCCACAAGTCTTAAAGTTTGAAGACTCTTGCTCTATTGCTTGATTAATGATCTAGTATTAATCCTGATGTTACTCTCTTTTTATGTTGGTGTTGATTGGTGATAAGGGGGCATTTGGACTTTTTGATTTTTTTTTACTTTTTGACTGTGTCTTTTGACTGGCATGTGGATGTTGTTTGTATCTATCTGCCTGTTGATGATAGATCTATCATCAACAGAGAGATTATCTGTTTTCTTTTCCTGGTGTGCAGCTTTGCTACTGTGTGTTCATGCTGTTCTTAAACAGAATACCTGTGGAGATTCTCAGTCATCCAGATCATGGTTGTCCCAAAGGTGCTTTTTCAAGAGGCAACTGGACTTTCTGGTTTTTCTTTGAAGATGCTTCTCTTCTCATCCAAGACATTTCTTCAGCTCTGACTGGATGGTGAGGAATGGAAGGATTTATATACCTTGAAGACAGCCGGTTATTTGCATTCTTTTAGAGAGTTGTTAAGGCCACCTGAGAGTACAAATGGGTCTGGAGCCTTCTTGGAACAACAGCCTAATCAAGAAACCACCAACTTCTCACCAACATTGACATGGCAAGCCAATATTATACAAACAGAGAGCTGATCCCGCTTGCTGCTAGCACTAATGATGTTACCTAGTTGGGTAATGAACATCTGAAGAAAACAAGCTCAGAGAGCACAAAGTACCCCATAGGCTGAATTGCATTGCAAAATGGTTAAGGGGTTAGTGTCAGTTTTGAAATTCAGCTGCCAACATAATGGGAAGGGGGTGGAGGAGTTGACAATTCAAGGTTATTCTGTATGTTGTACTATGAAATTCCAGTTGCAGTTAATTGGTTCTCGTGATTTATGAAGTGTAGAAGTGGGAGGAGAAAAAGGTGGATTCTGTGTAGCACATGAAAATTCTTTCACTTTGGGAAATGCCTTAGACGTACCAGATCTGTTCCTAATAAATCAATTGGAGAGAATATGTCTCGGAGTGATTGATATCATGGATACTTTCTGGATGCCTTACAGTTAGCTGATCATTAATCAGTCCAAATCCTTCCTTCAGAAGATGGAGGAAGCCACAAGAAGATCAGAAGACTGATTTTCTTTACCTGAAATGGATAAGTAGGAATATCAGGACTGCCATTTCAATGGCAGTGTGCCATGGTCATTGGTGGGAGGGTGGAAGTGGGGGTGCTTGGATGCTTGGGGGAAAGGGATGGAAACTGCTGGAGAGAAATATGATTCTACATTTAGTAAGATTACACATTTAGGCAAGAAAAATCAGATGCACAGGTATAGTAGATGGTACCTGGCTCAATAGTAGTAAATGTGAGAGGGTTCTTGGAGCCCCAGTGGACAATCACTTAAATATGAGCCAAGAGTGCATGGCAGCTGCCAAAAAAGCTAACACAGTCCTAGGCTGCATTAATAGAAGGATAGAATAAAGATCATGTGAAGTATTATTACCACTTTATAAGGTCTTGGTGAGACCACACTTGAAATACTGCTCCCAGTTTTGGTTGCCACAGTTGAAAAAGATGTTGAGAATCTAGAAAGAGTGCAGAAAGAGGAATAGGGGACTGGAGGCTAAAACCAGGGGTGGGATTCAACAGATGTTACTACCGGTTCGGTGGCTGTGTGCGCATGTGAAACAAACATCAGCTGTGCCGCCCGGAGAACTGAAAAGTGCTGTGCACAGGTTCACAGCATTGGAAAAGCCTCTTTTTTCCTGATTTTTCAACCTCAGCTGTGCCATGCATGCAGTCACCAAACCAGTAGTAACACCAGAAATAAAGGACAGGTAAGAGCCTGGGCAGGCGGGTGGACAGGTGGGCCAAACAGCAGGCAACACAGAATCGGTTCGGTGTCTGCTGCTCTTCAGAGCTACTGGTTCTTTAGGATCGGGCAGAACCGGTAGCATCCCACCCCTGGCAAAAACATATGAAGAATGGTTGCACGAATTGGATATGTCTAGTTTAATGAAAAGAAGGATTAGGGGTGACATGTTAGCAGTCTTCCAATGTGTTAGGGGTTGCTACAAAGAAGAGGGAGTCAAGCTATTTTCCAAAGCATCTGAAGGCAGGACAAGAAGCAATGGGTGGAAAGTCACCAATGGGAAAAGCAACCTAGAACTAAGAAGAAATTACCTGATAGTTAGAACAATTAATTAGTGGAACAAAGTTGTGGATGCTCCAACACTGGAGGTTTTTAAGAAGGGATTGGACAACCGTTTGTCTGAAATGATACAGGGTTTCCTGCATAGACAGGGGGTTGGATCTCCAAGGTCCCTTCCAACTCTTCTCTTCTCTTCTCTTCTCTTCTCTTCTCTTCTCTTCTCTTCTCTTCTCTTCTCTTCTCTTCTCTTCCTGGAGACTTCTTAAGACTGTTTCCCTGGGAGAGGAAAGTAGCTGCAAGACAGATGGTTTCAAAACATCTCTTCTGAAACTGATTAAATGATAGGGGGTTGGGGGGCTATAGGGATCTGGTTGGCAAAGTTCAGTTCCATCTTTGCTATACTGTAATCCACTTGACTTTTAGTAAACTATAGCTTTCTCAACAAATGGAATCAAGGATCATTCTTACTTAAAAGTGCAAGTTGAGACAGGACTGACAAGGAAGCACTTAACTGAGGAAGTACTACACTCCTCTGCTCGCAACAGAACACCCTACACCACCAGGCTTGAAATTTGGGGCTTGGACAATCTTGAACTATGCCGCCTATGGTTGGACTTAAGCGTAGTACACAAAATTATCTGCTACAATATCCTACCAGTCAATGACTACTTCAGCTTCAACTGCAACAATACAAGAGCACACTGCAGATACAAACTCAATGTTAACCTCCCCAAACTTGATTGCAGAAAGTAGGACTTCAGCAACAGAGTGGTCAATGCCTGGAATGTACTACCTGACTCTGCTGTTACATCCTCTAACCCCCACTCCTTTAACCTCAAACTATCCACTACTGACCTCACCCCATTCCTAAGAGGTCTGTAAGGGGCGTGCATAAGTGCACCATCATGCCTCCCATCCCTGTCCTATTGTCCCCATTTATTCGTACCTATTTCCTGTATTCTTCATCATGTTTATACTTATACCTATTATCTTGTAAGCGATTGACAAATCAAATCAAATAAATAAATAAAATAAAATAAAGTAGCAGAAATGTGGGTGGAAATGACTAGGTAACATTGAAATTGCCGAATTTAAGGAGAACTAATGCTGAGCACAGTCAAACACCTACTCTAAGTGCTGGATGGAATTCTGAGGAAGAGCTTAGTGATTTTAAGAAACTCAGAATAATTATACGCAGCTTATCATGGCAAGAAAGGCTAATAGATAAAAGAGCTCCAAATGACAGGGAAGAAGCTGTTACTAAAAGCACAATTACGAACAAGTCCAATGATGGAGATAAATGAAGGATAACAGAAGAAGCCAATGTAGCTCCAGAAAAAAAATGAAATAAAATTAGAAAATGTTCTATCTTTATTTCTTTTCGTTTTTCTTTATTCCTTTGCACTTCCATCCCAAAGGTGCTTTTTTCAGGAGGCAACTGGACTTTCTTGTTTTTTTTCTTTTGAAGACATTTCGCTTCTCAACCAAGAAGCTTCTTCAGCTCTGACAGGATAGTGGGGAGTGAAAGATTTTATATTCCCTGCAGACAGCTGGTTATTTGCATCCTTTTTAGAGAGTCGTTGAAGCACTTGGAGGTTTATCTGTGTCCTCAGGGTCACCTGAGTAGTCTCCTGGTTCAGTAGTAGGATTCAATTGTTTTTTACTACTGGTTCTGTGGGCATGGATTGGTGGTCGTGGCATGGATTGGTGGGCATGGCAGGGGAAGGATACTGTAAAATCTTCATTTCCACCTCACTCCTGGGGGAAGGTTACTGCAAAATCACATTCCCTCCCCACCCCACCAACCTGCTTTCCAGCTCCGTTCTCCTGTGCAGGGCAACAAAAGAAGACCCAGCCAATCAGCTGGGACTTGGCAGATAATAGATGGGGGAAGGGCCAGTCAGAGGTGGTATTTACTGGTTTTCCAAACTACTCAAAATTTCCGCTACCTGTTCTCCAGAACTGGTCAGTACCTGCTGAATACCACCTCTGTCCTGGTTCTTGTAATGTAAAGCCTATATAAAGCCTTCCATTCCCCACTATCTTGTCAGAGCTGAAAAAGCTGCTTTTTTGTTTATCTTTTGTAGAAATGTAGTAAAGCATATTGAAAAAAAAAACAAAGCCAAATGTCAATGAGATGAGAACAAGGAGGTCTACTGTGAGTGACATCAGGCTCGAATAATGCATATCAGTGGGTTCTTTAATAACTTGGAGAAAGCTCAGGTGGGAAGCCTGAAGATTCAGTCCTAGGTCATCTTCTCTTTACTAGAAGGTAGAACATAGATTAATAAGGCTGGAAGGAACCTTGGAATCTTCAACCCTCCTCATGGCAGGAGACCTCAAACCCTCCTGTTCAAATTGTTATCCAATCTACTTTTGAAAAACCTCCAGTGTTGGAGCATCCACAACTCCAGGAAGTAAGTTGTTCCACTAATTAATTGTTCTCACTTTCAGGAAATTTCTCCTTAGTTCTAGGTTGTATCTCCCTCTGAGGACCTTCCAGCCATTGCTTCTTGTCCTGCCCTCAGGTGCTTTGGAGAATACATCAACCCCTCTTCTCTGTGTCAGCCCCTCAGGTACTGGAGTTCTATGTTTATTAAAAATGTGGATGAAGAGATCGTAGGGCATCTTATCAACTTTTCAAAGGACACAAGATTGGGTGAGGTAGCAAACTTCCTTAAACACAATTATCAAATTCAAAATGATCTTGATCGGTTAGTGAAATCGGCTGAAACTAAGAGAATGAAAAATAATGGGCAAGTTTAGAGGTCTTCCCTTAAAAAAGGAATATCAAATGCCATATAAGAAGGGGGCAATATGATTCTGAGAAACACGTATTTGAATGGTGGTTAATTGCAAATTGGATCTAACAGCAATAGCACCATACACTGCTTCAAAGTACTTTAAAGCCCTCTCTAAATGATTTACAGAGTCAGCATTTTGCCCCCAACAATCTGGGACCTCATTTTAATGACCTTGGAAGGATGGAAGGCTGAGTCAACCTTGAGCCAATGAGAATCAAACTGCTGGCAGTCAGCAGAATTATTATTAGCCTGCAATAGTGTATTTTAACCACTGCGCCATCACATATGATAATTTGTTAGTTTTTATTGTTTTTATTTTTATTTTTTGTTTTAAATATAGCTTTACATTGTGTAAGCTGCCTCAAGTCGCCGTGGGCGAATAGGCAGCAATATTCAAATAAATAAATAAATAAATAAAGAAAGAAAGAAAGAAAGAAAGAAAGAAAGAAAGTATCTAATACATTAACTATATATAAGCCAACCATGGGATGTTACTGCAAAAAAGAGGAATGCAGTTTAAAATTGCACTATAATGTCCAATTATATGGAGATCATATTCTTTGGTGGCAATTACTTTATTGTATTCTGCTATGGTCAGACTGTATCTTAAATATTACAACTACATCTCATTTTTTGGGGGTATGTTTATTTTGGGTTTTTATGTTTATTTTGTTTATGGGTTTTAGATATTTGTTTGGCTTTGGTTTAATAATGTTTTAATTAATTTTAAATTTTGTATTGTGTGTTTTATTGATGTGAGCCGCCCTGAGTCCTATGGGAGATAGGGCAGCATATAAGTCCAAACAATAAATAAATAAATAAATTTCAAGGAGAAAATGGGTTTAGAACAGAACAAGCATGATTGAATCTCAGCAAGGAAGCCCTAGGGGGGGAAAAGATTAAATGTTTACCTTTACTTTTAAAAGTAAACAATCATGTTTACCTTTATGAATAGAGAAAAAAATAACCAGGTGAGATGGTTTGGTTTGATTATTCAATACATCTGTTAGAAAATCCTTTTCTCTCTTGTCCAGAACGCAGGACACTCAATAAAATATTAACATTTTAGGAAAATAGTTTGCATTTGAATTATAACAACAACAAAGGCAAAAAAAAAACCCCAACCCACCTTCCTAATAATTACACTGATTGGACAGTTGAACCAATCAAATTGGGGACTTGCTCTCTAAATAATCCACTAGAAATATCGACATATGTTTTCTTTTGCAGCTCTGGATAATCTATAGAGCTGAGAATATGAATATTCTGAAAATGACTTTTAAATGCAAATGCTCACAATATATGTCAAGGGAAGGCAGATTGAAAGAAAATGTGTGCAGTTTTAAAAATAGGAGGAAGAAACATTAATAACCTGCACTCTACTGATGACCCTGACGTGATAGCTGAAAATGCAAAGCATTTGTGAGGTCTGGAAGTAAAACTTAAAGAGCAAAGTGAAAACATGGAACTTCATGGAATTAAAATTGAAGATGGAACTTGAACTAGATAGAACTAGCGTGGCCTTAGAAAGGAAGGCACAGAAGTGTTGGAAAGCTACCGACTTTTAGGATCAACCATCAAAAGCAAAGAAATATGCTATCAAAAATTACACCACAGACAAAATTTCAAAACTTCAGGAAATCCATCTTAATCAGGAAAATATTTTTTTTTACTATTACATTTATTTAGTGCTTAATAAACATCATGTTGTGTGGGTTATTTTGCTTGCTTGACAATACAAATTATATTAATCTTTACCCCCTTTTTTCCAACCACTAATAAAATAAATTCCATGTCTGATAGCATTCTGTCTCTTCTTTCTGTTTCACCTTCAATGAAAGTCTGTCTGGTTCTGCACAGTCCAATATCTTCTTAATTATCTCTTCATCTAGTGGTTATTTCTTCATTTTTCCAATGTTGAACAAATACAATCCTCGCAGCTGTTAATACATGCAATATTAAATATACATTTTATCAATTTTTTTCTGATACTATACCTAATTTAAAAAATCAGGCTTGAGAGCTATATGTTTTCTAACATTTTTTTTCTAACTGCATGCATATTTTTGCCCCTTTTTTGCTTTAGCACAAGTCCACCACAGATGGCAATATGTGCCAGATATCTGGTTACATTTCCAATATTTACTAGACATATTTTTGAACATGTTGGCTAACCTAGCAGGTGGTAGGTGCCATCTATAAAACATTTTATGAGTTTTCTTTTTTTATGGGTTAGCAACAGCATTTAGCAACAGCATTTAGATGTATATACTACCCTACAGGGCTTCAGAGCTCTGGGTAATTTACAATATAAACAAACGGTCTTTCATGAGATTTCACAACTACAGACCTTTATCAGGCTTGGAGAGTTGCCAGGCTGATATCTTCCAAATGCCATGCTGCATCAGCAATTACTTGGCAAGAAGTCAGGAACAGATCTTCACCAGAGGTAGTATTCAGCAGGTTCTGACCAGTTCTGGAGAACCGGTAGTGGAAATTTTGAGTAGGTTGGAGAACCAGCAAATACCACCTCTGACTGGAGAGTTTACAGTATCCTTCCCCTGCATTGCCCACCAAGCCACACCCACAGAACCGGTAGTAAAAAATTTGAATCCCACCACTGATCTTCACCCTAATGAATTGAACTAATTGTCTCCTGCAAAGACCACTCCCTTTTCGCTCCACTTTATTCCCTATGGGAGGGGACATTCACCATCCACCTGTGCCCTTACTCCTGAGTTGACCCTTGTTCCTTAACTGTTCTATTCTCCTGGCAGCTCTGTGCATGCGCTCACTGGGAACAGGCTCCAGCTGTTCTTCTTCCCCACTGATCTCCGACTCCAAAGTCAGCTGATAACTGTCAGACGTCCCTAGCCCCATCTCTGCCTCCAATGCAGAGCCCTCGTCAGAGCCTTCCCCAGACTCCAGGACCAGCCCATGTTCCTCCCCAACCTCTTCACTGTCCGAGTCTGCTACCAACTCTGCTGGCCACTGGTGGGCCACAACACTGGCTTCCCCATTGACTTTACTTGTCAGAAGTTCACAAAGGGTGATCCCACAAGCCCAGTACACTGCAAGCATCATAGAGGTGAGCAGGGGTGGGATTCAAAATTTTTAACAACTGGTTCTGTGGGTGTGGCTTAGGTGGTGGGCATGGCTTGGTGGGCATGTGACTGGGTGGACATGGCTTGGTGGTCATGTTATTGTCTGGGTGTGGCTAACTCAATATCACTCACATCAAGGCACGCATCTCCTCACCTGGCCTCTCATGACTGTGGGGATGCTGCAACAGTCGTGTGAAAAATGGACATAAGTCACTTTTTTCAGTGCCTTTGTAACTTTGAATGGTCACTCCACATAAGCAAAGGGGGACTCCAGAGATGTTCCTGAGACAGGAAGTCTAGTCCTGCCAAGAATGTAATAGGGGTTAACGGAGAGGCAGTTTCTGTAAGCAACACCAGAATGTTTCCTTCCTGCCTTCCTTACAGGATTAGCCCAGTAATTTCTTCTAACAACTGGTTCTCTGAACTGCTTAGAATGTTAACAAGCAGCTCTAGGGAATAGGTGTGAACTGGTAGAATCCCACCCCTGGATGTGAGTCAATGGCCAAGCATCCAAATTTTGATCATATGATTATGGGGATGCTGCAACAGTCATAAGTTTAAAAACCAGTTATAACTCATTTTTTTCCAGGGTTCTAATTTTGAATAGACACTAAATGAATGGTTGTAAGACAAGGATTCCCTGTACATTCCAGTTGAATCCTGGAAACAAAGATTTTTCTGCTTTAATAAGACACCAATAGGCATTGATTAGTTCTCATGTGCTTTGAAGTATGTTTATTTTTTTAAACTAAACTCAAAGCACCATACAACTCTTATTCCTACCCCTCCCTTCTCAGCCAAGTTTAGGCCAAGACATTTTTAAAGAAGCATCTTATGTGAATTGCAGTATTTGGAGGCCTTCAAATACTTTAAATTAGATTTTTAAGGGGAAAAAAACCTAATGGACCATTCAACGTTGCCTTTTATGCAATAGCTACCATTCCTCAGCCTTAGGGATGAGGTAAGATACAACCAAAAATATCGTAATTAAATTAAATCTTTTTTAATTAAGATGTTATCTTCCCTTTTTCCTGTTGGTGCAAACATAAAAGGGAAGAGGAAAAGAGAAATGAAACGGACAGCGAGACTGGCCAATTTTGCATTAGCAGCAAGTAATTTCTTTGCTTTTCCTGTGATGTTGCCTTAGATATATCACCAAGAGTGAAACCAAATCAAGACAAAACATATTAAGAAAATTAAAGTTCTGAAAAATTCTGTCCAAGCAACCAAGATTTGTCAAGGGCGAAAAACTGCCTAAAGTCACTGGGTGGTATTTTTTAAAAAAATTAATTTATTTCTATCCTGCCCTTAATATTTTTTCAAATAACTCAAGGCAGCAAACATAACCAACACATGTTCCTCTTCCTAATTTCCCCACAACAAAAACTGTGAGATGCATTGGCCTGAGAGACAGTGACTAGCCCAAAGTCACTCAGCAAGCTTTTGTGTCTGAGAAGGGTAACTCACCATCTTCTGATGGTTGGTCCAAAGTCATGCAGCTGGCTTTAATGCCTAAGGCAGGAGTAGAACTCACCATCTCCTGGTTATTGGCCCAAAGTCACCTAACTGGCTTTCATGCCTAAGGCAGGACTAGAACTCACCATCTCCTGGTTATTGGCCCAAAGTCACCTAACTGACTTTCATGCTTAAGGCAGGACTAGAACTCACAGGGTTTTAGTTACTGGCCGAAAGTCACCCAGATAGCTTTCATGCCTAAGGCAGGAATTGAACACACAGTCTCTCACTTTCTAGTCTGGTGTGTGATAACTTGGGGCAAGGCACAGAGGCAACACAGTCAGCTGATAGTTCAAAACACCCCTTTATTGCTCCAACTTTCTCCCAATCACTCCCACATTTATGGCAAGTCCTGTTGTGGCCTGCTAGCAGCCAGCAGAGCTGGTGGCAGATTCGGACAGTGAGGAGGTTGGGGAGGAACATGGACCAGTCCTGGAGTCTGGGGAAGGCTCTGATGAGTTTTCTGCATCAGAGGCAGAGATGGGGCCAGGGCCATCCAACATTTATCAGCTGCCTTCGGAGTCGGAGATCAGTGGGGAAGAAGAACAGCTGGAGTTTGTTCCCAAAGTGTGCATGTGCAAAGCTGTCAGGAGAAGTGAACAGTTAAGGAACAAGGGTCAACTTGGGAGTAAAGGCTCAGGTGGACAGTGAATGGCCCCTCCCATAGGGAATAAAGAGAAGCGAAAGGGGAGTGGTGTTTGCAGGAGACAATTAGTTTGTTTAATTAGTGTGAAGATTTGTTTGTAACTCACAGATTCCTGGCCAAGTATTTCTTGTACAGCGTTGGGCTTGGTAGTTATCAGCCTGGCAGCTCTCCAAGCCTGATAAGGTCTGTGGTTGCAATTCACCCTTGAAAGTCTGTTTGCCAGGACTTTGCCGGAGGTGAATGATAGGAATTCACATTAGCCAAATAAAAAGAGGTTTTGTCGGGACAAGGAGTCTGTTTCATGATTTTGTGACATGTCCCAGAACGAGTCCCAGAGCAATGTGCTTTCACACATACACAGCTCCAGCAGCCTCTGGCTGTGAGGAGTCCACCAAACTGCTGTTAGCACAACGGCTTCAAGGCAAGAATCCAACAGAGCAAGGGAACAAGTCAAGGAATCCCATGAGGCATAGGAAGAAGGCAATGAGTCCAGGAAGCAAAGGAACAAGGCAATTATAAGGCAAGAAGTCCAGACATTGGCAATGGCACACCAAACTCCATGAATTCAGTATGTTCCCAACAAATATCCCTCCCCCTAGTGTCTCCTTAAGTCTCAGTCCCCAGGTGTACCTTGTGAAGAGGAGCAGGGTGCTCTCCTCCTGAGTCGTCGGGTCTACCTGCACTGTTCCCATCTCCTCTCCACTTGTAGTTTGCCGGCAGCAGGTGCAGACAGCTGAGATCTTGGAGAGTGAGGACTCAGATGAGGGGCCTGCATGTGATGCAGGCATGGGGAAGGACCATCAGGGAGTGGAGTGCTGCCTTTGGAGATTGTGGAGGCTGGCAGCAGTGATGAAGAGGTCCCCGAGAAGCCCATGGCCAGCATGCATGCGCACAGGGCTGCTCGAAGGAAAGAGCAGCTGCAGCAGCACAGGTGACTCAGGAGTAAGGCTGCAAGGTAATGGCCCCTCACTGAGAAGATAAAAGCCAGCTGAGAAACTGCAGTTCTTTGCAGAAGGCAAAGAAGTTTGATACTCGATCCTGGTGGACGTTAGGAATATCTGAGTTGGTGTTTGGAGATGCTTTCATTTATTGTTTAGGAATTTTAACCGTTGTTTTTGGCAGCCTTGCAAAAACTTGGCAAGGCTCTTTCTTGTCGGAGGTAATTAGTTGGAAGCAGCCTTTTATCTATGAAGAAACAGGATTCGTAAATGAAAGAGTAAAAGGTTGTGCTGTTTTCTTTGTCTTGTGTTTACTCTTTTGGAACCAGGTTTGGGTCAGAACACCACTCTCTGTGTTTGGGGATCAGGAGGGGACGGTACTTGCTCATCTCCTGAGCTCCGTCACTCCTCATCTCCACTGTCTACCTTCTCTTCTCCCCTCTCTCAGTGGTCCTGCTCCTGTTCTTCCCTACTGGCAAGCTGTCCCAAGCCCGAGGGACCTGGGGCTGCCTCCTCACCCATCAACCCCACCTCCAGCTCATCCTTCTCTGTGGACTCAGACTCTGATGGGCCATGACACATGCCACTAGATCAAACCAGTGGTACATTTCAAAAAAGTTTACCACTGGTTCGGTGGGCATGGCTTAGTGGGCATGCTTTGCATGCGTGCACACACTTCGCATTCGCGTACGTGCCAAACATGCACTTTGCACAGGTGTAGAGGCTTTCTTGAAATCCTGCACTCTCCCTGTCGCTTCAGCAGCTGACGCATGGCACTTTGCTGTGCTGTGCAAAGCAGCTGCACTTCAAAAGCAGGGAATAAAGGTCAGTATGGGAGCCCAAGTGGGCCCAACAGCAGAGCAGTGGAAAGAACCAGTTTGGTCTCCGCTGCTCTTCAGCACTACCGGTATACCAGAACTGGGCCGAACCAGTAGAACACCACCACTGGATCAAACTCACTCTCAATCAATGATTTCATTTCATACACAAGCAGTATATTGTATACACAACAACACAAAGCCATGGTTGCCAGTTCTTTAACTGGTGTCGGCTTTCATATTCATTGAGTTCTTCCAAAAACTTAGGATGTCATAATGCATCTGCAAATTATCATATTATTGAAATAGGGTGGCCTTTTGCAATGAACAGATGGGAATTTGGCATACAAATGTAATACATGGTTGGTTGCACAGTCCGCCAGATGTTTAGACTGAATGTGGCATTTTTGTCCAACCTGGGATAGGAAGTTATTGGAATGTAATAATATGAAAGGTCTCGTTGCAAGATGGATGTTTTCCAAGTGAAGCTGTCTTTTGCGGCTGATTGCTAGTGAAATGATGAAAAAGACTTCTGTTTCATTTGTGGATCTGTGTGTGCGTGTGTGGATCTGTGCACACAAGTGCATGTATGTTCACCTTCAAGTCAATGTGGATTCCTGGCAAATTGTTGGATTAGTCTATGCACTTGTTTTTGGCAAGATATCAGAAATGGGCTTATTGGATAGATTGGCAGGATAGCTAGATAACTAGATAGCTAGATGGAGGATGGATGCATGGATGGATGCGTGGATAGATAGATAGATAGATAGATAGATAGATAGATAGGAGAGATGATATAAAGATAGACAGAGAGATAGATAGATAGATAGATAGATAGATAGATAGATAGATAGATAGATAGATAGATAGATATAGATGGATATATGGTAGAAGATGATGGATAGATGGGTAGATGGGTAGATGGGTAGATAGGTAGATGGATGGATGGATGGATGGATGGATGGATGGATGGACAGACAGACAGACAGACAAACAGATTTGATAGATGGAGATATCAAGATGATGATAGATAATAGAAATATATAGATATAGATGATATTAAGGTAGATGATAGACAGTAGAAGTTTTGAGAGACTATTGCTGAGCACACTGGGTTGTATCCCAAAAAATTGTAAGCTGCCCTGAGTCTTCAGAGAAGGGCGGCATATAAATGTAATTTTAAAAAAAGACACAGAGAGAGACACAGAGAGAGAGAGACCAAGAGAGAGAGAGACAAAGATTTTAAATTGACAAGGATTATAAAGCATTTATATGGCTAGATTTAGTATTAATACTAATATCTATGCACACACACATTGACAAAGACACCAAGAGAAAATAACTTCTTCCTTTTCCCTAGCCTATTAAAAACAATCTGAAAAATGAGCAGCAAATACAAATTTCAAAAGTGAAAGCTTTGGTAGATGATTTGGCCTGCATTTTCATTATATTTCTTCCCCTGTATTCCAGGCACCTAGTAAATATGCTGACTGTAGAGGAAAGTTTTAGAACAAAGGAAACAATAGATAGATCGAAAGTTAGTAAATCAAACCATTAAAAATGGCCCCAGGGAAACAGCTGCATGGCGAAAGTAACATTTGACCCACTGCATCTCCAAGCTTGATCAGCAGTCCATAAATAACCAACATGGCTTAGTTCCTCAATTTATTTTACCCAAACAACTCCAATATTTCAGACAGGTATTAGTTCTATGGGCTAAAGATGTACTTCAGTCATATTTCTTGCAGGGATGCTAAAAGATTTTACCTGGTTTGCATTTTTAAGTTAATTTTTTAAAGTGAAATTTTAAATGAATTAAGTGAATTTTAAATGAAATTTTCAAGTGATTTTTTTAAAGGGAATACAATTGTTTTACTTCACTTCCTAAGATGCCATTCAGGTTATTATTGCCTTTCCCACTGTCTCTCTCTCTCCCTCCCTCCCTCCCTCCCTCCCTCCCTCTCTCTCTCTCTCTCTCTAGTCAGAGACTTTAAATATATGATGGTTAGGAATTCTATCAATATGAGATATGTTTATTGTGATGAAAAGGGATTTGAATTCACTTTTGGTTGTCTAACCACAGGCAGAATACACAGTTTACGGCAAAAAAATGTACCAATATTTGAAGAAAATGAACTCTGGGTAGGATGGGGAGCATGTAAATTAGACAAAAAAAAGTGGATATACATATATAGGAATAAATATACATCCATTTGTAAATATAGTTAAAGAAGAATCTGTGAGTATATGTAACAATCAATCAAGTAGATTATTCAGTTTTGAAGAATATATGTGAACTTGAGACAGATGGAAAATAAAAACATCATTTTTTTCTTCCAGCCCAAGTTTCTGATATTTATTTATTTTTATTTAGTTTAGTTTGTCAAGCATGTATGAGAAAACAAGTATGTATGAACATAACATATAAATATAGAAGTATAAACAGGTGTGAGTACTGTATATACAGGGTAAATAAGTACAAATAAATGGGAACAGGAGGACAGGGGTGGTAGACACGCTGGTACACTTATGCACTCCCCCTTACAGACCTCTTAGGAATGGAGTGAGGTCCACAGTAGACAATTTAAGGTTAAAGTTTTGGGGGTTTGAGGATATAACAACAGAGTCAGATAGTGAGTTCCAGGCATTGACCACTCTGTTGCTGAAGTCATATTTTCTGCAATCGAGTTTGGAGCGGTTTACTTTGAGTTTGTATCTATTGTTTGTCTATGTGTTATTGTGGTGGAAGCTAAAGTTGTCATTGACAGGTAGAACATTGTAGCAGACAATTTTGTTTCTAAGCTTAGATCAGACTGTAGGCAGCATAGTTCTAGGTTATTCAGGTCCAAAATTTCAAGCCTGGTAGGATAAGGTATTCTATTGCAAGCTAAGGAGTGGAGTACTCTTCTCGTGAAATACCTCTGGACTCGCTCAATTTTATTAATGTCCATTATACGGTGTGGAACCCAGGCAGATGTGGGCTGGCTTTGTGGACTTTACTGTTGTGGTCTTAAAAATTTGGATCTGCTTTCCCCTGAAGATTCAGCTCTTTCCTACCACTCCATGAACTGTGAAAACAATTATTCAATTGTGACATTATTCCTAATTAATTGTTTGTGAGGTGATCATTATTTTGTTTTTTGTTTTATAAAGATAACTAACTGTGTATCAGAACTAACACACATACATATATACACAGTAGATACATAGTTAGGTAGAAAATAACAGATGACAGATGAAAGATAGAGGCAGAGACAGACTAGATGATAGATAGATAGATAGATAGATAGATAGATAGATAGATAGATAGATAGAGACATAGAGACATAGAGACAGAAGATAGATGATGATAATGATAGAGAGAGAGAGAGAGAGAGAGAGAGAGAGACGGAGGTAGAGAGAGAGGTAGATAGGTAGGTAGATGGATGGATGGATGGATGGATGGATGGATGGATGGGTAGATAGATGATATATGATAGACTGATAAGAGATACTTGGATACAGAAGATAGATGATGATGATATAGAGAAAGATAGACAGAGAGAGAGAAAGAGGGGTAGAGAGGTGGATGGATGGATGGATGGATGGATGGATGGATGGATGGATGGATGATGGATGGACAGGCATCTTCCCTACAGAAATTGTGGGTGCTCTATCACTGAAGGTTTTCTAGAAGAGACTAGATAGTCATTTGTCCAGATAATATAAGGTCTTCTTCCTTCCTGTTGGACTAGAAGACCTCCAAGGTCCCTTCCAACTCTCTATTCCTTCCTGTTATTCTGTTATTTATATGTTTTCCATCCATCTTGCTAATTTAAATATTTTCTACACTTCAGAGTTGCTCATTCCCTCATCTTTAGAAGTTGGAAGAAGCTTTGTGTCTGCCTTGTTTACCTCACTGAGGTTATCCCCAGCCTCATTTATACCTTTCTTTTCTCGCCACTCCTGACAGTCAATCCATTTACAAATTCACATCATTATTCCTTGTCACCATCTCTTCACTTCGTGCTGCAACTCTGCAGCCTATCTGCTTAAAAAGTGTCTCAGCTATTCTTCACTGGAGGTGGGAAGCCATGGCTGCAAGTCATTTCATTACAGTCTGTCACCAAATTAAGAAAAAAAAATGGAAAAACTATGGGCGCTTTAAAAAAAAAGTTTAAATACATAGAGTTCAAAAGCTCTTGTGCTAATCTGTAGAATTCATTACACACCCTCCATTTGTAAAGTTCTAAGTCTCTGGATAAGTCCATACCCTCAGTAAGGGGTGGACTAGAGGACCTTTAGGTGAGCCACGGCGGCACAGGGGTTACAGTACAGTACTGCAGGCTACTTCTGCTGACTGCTGACTACCTGCAATTTGGTAGTTCGAATCTCACCAGGCTCAAGGTTGACTCAGCCTTCCAGCCTTCCAAGGTGGGTAAAATGAGGACCCAGATTGTTGGGGACAAGAGGCTGACTCTGTAAACCACTTAGAGAGGGCTGTAAAGCAGTAAGCAGCAATAAGTCTTAAGTGCTATTGCTATTGCTGTTAAGTTTGCATGAAGAGTCAGACGCGGAGTGCTTCAGTGAAAAGTTTATTAGTGACTACAGCTCATAACGGACCCGATTTGGCTGGGCTGCGGCTGCTACTTATAGCCAGCAGCCGCAGTTGCCAGCCAATCAGAGTGCAGGATTTTCCCGCAGTTTTTAAACCAATCATTTCTGACATTTTACAAGAACAGTTCAAACTAAACCAATGACATTCAAACCTGCATACATAACACTTGCTATCTAAGGGGCTGCCACAAAGAAGGGATCAAGCTATTCTCCAAAACACCCAAAGGCAGGACAAGAAGCAATGGATGGAAACTCATCAAGAAGAGAAGCAACCTGGAACTAAGGAGAAATTTCTTGACATTTAAAACAAATAATCAGTGGAACGACTTGCCTCTAGAAGTTGTGAATGCTACAACACTAGAAGTTTTTAAGAAGAGATTGACAGTCATGGTATGGACTGGGAATGGTATAAGGTTTCCCACTTGAGCATTGGTTTTGACCAGAAGACTTCCAAAGTCTTTGAATAATTCTGTTATTCTCAATATTTATAGACCCCTCACATCCCAGACATAAACTGTTTCAACTCCTTCCCTCAAAACAATGCTATAGGGCACTGCACACCAGAACAACTAGACACAAGGACAGTTTTTCCCCGAACGCCATCACTCTGTTAAACAAATAATTCCCTCAACACTGTCCAAATATTTACAAAGTCTGCACTACTATTACTGTTAACCTTCTCATCACTCCATATCGCCCATCCCCTCCCACTTGTGACTGTATGACTGTAACTTTGTCGTTTGTCTCCTTACAATCTATATGGACTCTTTCCTAGTATGATTTGATGAACTGTACCCTATGGCTATCATTAAGTGATGTACCTGATGATTCTTGACTCTTGACAAATATATCTTTTCTTTGACATACACTGAGAGCATTTGCACCAAGACAAATTCCTTGTGTGTCCAATTACACTTAGCCATAAAGAATTCTATTCTATTCTATTCTATTCTATTCTATTCTATTCCATCCCATCCCATCCCATCCCATCCCACCCCACCCCACCCCACCCCACCCCACCCCACTCCACTCCACTCCATTCCATTCCATTCCATTCCATTCCATTCTATTCTATTCTATTCTATTCTATTCTCAACCCTCTCATTGAGGCAAAAGGACAACACAATTGCCTTGACAAAGTTTTTCCTTACACGTCACCTCCCAACCTTGACTGCCTGGTCCAGTTTCCCTCCCTCCCTCCCATCTCCTCCCTCCCTCCCTCCCTCCTTCCTTCCTCCTTCCTTCCTTCCTTTCTTCTTGTGAAGAAGCTTCAAAAGGATGTTCCACTCCACTCTTCCTTAACAAATTCTTTCCAGGGCTCTGAGCTCCCCTACCCCTATTTCATTGCAGACACACAGCTCTAAAGGGAAAATTGCATTGCTTTAATGCAGTTCGAAATGTGACAAGAGAATATTCCAATTACCTCGACTTTCCTTATCAAGCCTCAACTTTTTGCGCACTGGAGGAAGTTAATAAAAGCAGAGAGAGAGAGAGAGAGAGAGAGAGAATTTTGTTTTGATTCTCTGGCTGTTAAGCACTTTAAGCACTGACTACAGGGTGAAGGAAATGATCTGGGTCCCACAAATTGCAGAATCAAGCACCATTAACAGACTCGTGTAGTCTGGCAGAATGTCGCAGTAATGGAAGAAAAATGTATTCAGAATTTCTGGAATTTGTCCTTTGCGCCAACTCTGTGCAAGGAGAGATACTCGTAACCCTAGTTAATATTTCCTACCTCATTCCATACACAATCAGTACTGACCTGGGTTCTTTCAGGAGCTTTCCTCTCATACAGTTACAGACAGAGGTGGTATTCAGCAGGTTGTGACCAGTTCTGGAGAACCGGTAGTAGAAATTTTGAGTAGTTAGGAGAACTAGCAAATACCACCTCTGACTGGCCCCGCCCCCATCTCTTCTTCGCCTCCTGAGTCCCAGCTGATCAGCTGGGTCTTCTTTGGTTGCCCTGCCCAGGAGAATGGAGCTGGAAAGCAGGTTAGTAGAGTGGGAAGGGAATGGGAATTTTACAGTATCCTTCCCCTGCCAAGCCCACCAAGCCACGCCCACAGAACTGGTAATAAAAAAAAATTGAATCCCACCACTGGTTACAGATCATTCTCAACTTATGACAGTTCATTTAATCACTGTTCAAAGTTACAAAAGCACTGAAACAAATGACATGACCCTTTTTCACACTTACGATCGTTGGAAGCATCCCAGTGATCAAAATTCGGATGCTTGGCAATCAACTCACAGTTATGACAGTTGCAGTGTCCCCATGGTTATGTGAGTCCTTTTTTATGTCCTTCCAACCAGCAAAGTCAGTGAGGAATCAAGATTCGCTTAACAACCAGGTGACTAACTTAACAACTGCAAAGATACAACTTGACAACGGTGGCACAGAAAAGCCATAAAATGCAGTGAAGTCACTTAACTTGTGTTTCACTTAGCAACACAAAGTCTGGGCTCAATTGTGGTTGTAACTTGAGGACTACCAGTATACCCTCATATATACATAGGCATGCTTGTGATTTTTGACAAAAGAGAAGTTTTTCTTGTGGCCTGCCAGCAGCCAGCAGAGCTGGAGGGAGATTCAGACAGTGAGGAGGTTGGGGAGGAACATGGGGCAGTCCTGGAGTCTGGGGAAGGCTCTGATGAGGGCTCTGCATCAGAGGCAGAGGTGGGGCCAGGGCCATCTAACAGTTATCAGCTGCCTACAGCTGAGTCAGACATCAGTGGGGCCGAAGAACAGCTGGAGCCTGTTCCCAGTGAGCACATGCACAGAGCTGCTAGGAGAATGGAACAGCTAAGGAACAAGGGTCGGCTTGGGAGTAAAGCCACAGGTGGACGGTGAATTGCCCCTCCCATAGGGAATAAAAGAGGAGTGAAAGGAGTGGGGTTTGCAGGAGACAATTAGTTCAATTCATTAGGGTGAAGATCTGTTCCTGACTTCTTGCCAAGTATTGTCTGCTACTGAGTGGCATCTGGAAGATACCAGCCTGGCAGCTCTCCAAGCCTGATAAAGTCTGTAGTTGTGAAACCTCTTGAAAGACTTTTTGCTGGGACTTTGCTGGAGAGGAATTCCCTTTAACCTACATAAAAGGGTTTTTATCAGGATGAGGAGTCTGCTTCATGACTTTGGGAAGCCTAGGTCAGACCAGTTTTAAGGTGAACGTTGCAAGGTTTGATCGGAAAAAGTGCAGATAGTCCTTGACTTACCATCGTTCATTTATGACCATTCAAAATTACAAGTCACCTTTTTCAGTTCCATTTTAACTTTGAACAGTCACTAAACGAACTGTTGTAAGTCGAGGACTACCCGTATAAGGATTCCTGCCTTGAGCAGGGAGTTGGACTAGAAGACCTCCAAGGTCCCTTCCAGTCCTGTGATTCTAATAAGTGATAAACATAGGCTGAGAATCCATTTAGGAATGCATAGTTTGCACCACTTGAGTCTTGAACTGCAAAAGAATTCAAACTTTATGAATCTTATATATCAAGTCACCCCTATTGTGCCAGTGGGCTTCAAACGTCCCTGGAATTTGAGATTTGATGACTCACCATGTAACTTCATTGAATTTAGTACTAAAAACACATCATTTGTAGAAGTTCTTTTCAAATGCATATTTTTAAGAGTCAATCAATCAGAATAGAGTTGAAAAGGACCTCTGATCCAGTGGTCACCAACCGGTGGGCCATGGCCCACTGGTAGTCCGTGAGAAAATTTTGTTGGTCCGTAGAGAAATGTTACCCCCACAAAGCAATTAATCCAGGTTGCGTGGGAACACAAGGCTGTGTCACCCATATGGCCCGCGGGAACCCTCCCTGCCCACTCACTCCTTACCTGGCAAACTTGCCTGCTAAGTTGCTATTTTTCCTTTTCTTTCCCCTGACCATCAGCTGTTCTGCTGTGCCAGGAGATTTAGATTAGCTAGAAAGCAGGAAATCGTTGGATTTCTTGCTTTCTAGCTAATTTAGATGAAGAATCTTCTGACAGGTAGCCGAGAGCAGAAAGATAGATCTCTGAATGAATCAGTGATTCTGTGAGCAACTCAATCTGCCTGCCTGCTTTGCCTGATTTTGTGTAAAAGTTTCTTTTTTTTAATAAAAAATTCAATATTTACATACATGGTGTGTTGTGAGTTAATTTTGTAAGTTTGCTTGCTAGCAAATTTTATGAGTTCGCTTTCAAGCAAATTTTATGTGACAGACTCAGCTAGCCAATTGCAGAATCATAGATCTCTAAGTTAATTTGTGATTCTGTGAGCAACTCAATCTGCCTTCCTGCTTTGCCTGATTTTGGGTAATTGTTCTTTTTTTAATAAAAAACCAATATTTATATAAATATTTATAATATTTACATACAAGCCATGCCCAGCATCAGTCAGTCATGATCACCAAGCCACACCCACAAATTAGGCCATGCCCAAGAACCGGTTGTTAAGAATTTTGAATTCCACCCCTGCCTCTGTGTGTTTGTGTTTGTGTGTGTGTGTGTGTGTGTGAGAGAGAGAGAGAGAGAGAGAGTGGGGGAGGGAGGGAGAGAGGGAGGAGAGAGAGAGGTTAGATCAGATCTCTCTCTTTCTCTCTCCCACCAATATCAGCAAGTCACCGGCAGTCAAAATTCATAATAGTGGTCCCCGGGATGTAAAATAATGAGTTTGGTGGTCCTTGAGGTCCAGAAGGTTGGCGACCCCTGTTCTAGTCCTGTGGTTGCCAATTGGTGGGCCGGGACCACTGGTGGTTCACAATAAAAATTTGGTGGTCCACAGAAAAATATTACCTCCAAAGCACTCCCCCCAAAGCAATTAATCCAGGCTGTGCAGGAACACAAGGCTGCACCACCCACATGGCCCACCCACCCGCTGGCCCCACCCTTTGGCCGAGTGCAAACCTTACCTTGAGTAGAACCATGTGAGCTGGAACCGGAAGGTAAGACCAACAGGGGGAGGGAGGCCCTTGGTGGCTTGCTGACATTGGTGGGGGTGTCGGTCCCATATTCCAGAACTGTAGTCACAGGACTGGCCCTTTGGTCATCCCAGAGCAGCTCCTCCAGTCCATGGCAGGCTGGTGCACCCGTGTGGAGGAGCAGCTGCTCTGGGATGACCAAAGGGCCAGTCCTGTGACTCCTGCAGCTCTGGAATATGGGACCAACTTTCTCAACAACGTCAGCAAGCCACCGTCAGTCAAAATTCATACTAGTGGTCCACGGGATTTAAAATTATGAGTTTGGTGGTCCCTGAGGTCCAAAAAGTTGTCGACCCTGTTCTAGTCCAACCCCCTGATAAAGTAGGAGATCCTTTACTATTTCAGATAGATGGCTGTCCAGTCCTTTTTAAAAAAACCTCCAGTGATGAAGCACCCACAACTTCTAGCGGCAAGATGTTCCACTGATTACTGGTCCTCACCATTAGGAAGTTTCTCCGTAACTCCAGGTTGCTTCTCTCCTTGATGAGTTTCCATCTTATGTTTCTTGTCTTGCTTTCTGGTGTTTTGGAGAATAAGTTGACCCCCTCTTCTTTGTGGAAGCCCCTCAAATACTGAACTACTGCTATCATGTCCCCCACTAGACCTTATTTTCTCTAGACTAGCCAAACCCAAACCCTGTAACCGTCCTTCATATGTTTTAGTCTTTATGAGAGTCTTTTTTTTTCTCAGTCTGGAAACAAAATGGAATGACAAAGGAAGGGAAGCTGTGCAAATCGAAACTCAATTAGCCACCACTAAGTTTAGATTATTCGTAATTATTTAGTTCAACTAATGTTTCTAGAACATTCTTTTGGTTCTAAGGTCTTTCACAAGAACATTAAAACCAAATAGAGTCAGTTAATCGGCACTTTAAACGCTCACTTATCTGTCTTCTTTCGAGTAAACAAGCTTTTGGTTGCACTGTAAAATATTTAAATAGCAACTTAAGCTTTAGAGTGGAGATTTACAATGGGTGGAAATGGAGAAGTTCAATCTTCAGCTTCGTTATTCAAAACATTATAGAAAAACAGAATGGGAAGGGAATGTGGAGGTCATTTAGTCCAAGTGGACATCTTTTAGTCCAAAATCTTACTCAGGCAGGAGACCCTATAATATTCTGGACAAAAGGTTGTCTAATCTCTTCTGATAAAACCTCCAGTGATGGAGCACCTACAACCGTGATGGCAAACCTGTGGCACGCGTGCCACAAGTGGCACACAGAGCCATTTGTGCCAGCATGCGAGCTGCAGCAAATTTACCTCACTGCACATGTGCATGCCTCACAGCTGATTTTTTTTAGTTTGAGGTTTCCTCCCAGAGGCTTGGAAAAAGCCTCTGCAAGGCTTTTCAAGATGAATAATAGGTCTGTTTCATCACTTCCTGTAATACTGGAAGTGATGAAATGGGCCTATTATTTTACCTGAAAAGCCTTGCAGAGGCTTTTTCCAAGCCTCTGGGAGGCTGAAAAATGCCTCAAACCAACCGAAAAATCAGCTGTGAAGCACAGTGCAGGTAAGGGGGTGGTGGGGTGGCAGGATGGGGGTTGCGCACACATGTGCAGGAGGCATTGCATTCTGGGTGCTGGCCTGCAAGTGTGTGCACGCTGGTGCACTCACAATTTTTGGCACAGAAGCCCAAAAAGGTCCAAGCTCTCTTCTTGAAAATGCCCCAATTGATGGATCACCCACAACTTCCGAGGGCAAGCTGTTCCATGGGTTGATTGTTCTCCCTGTCAGAAGGTTTCTCCTTATTTCCAGGTTGAATCTCTCCTTGATCAGTTTACATCCATTAATCCTTGTCTGGCCTACAGGCACTTTAGAAAATACCTTGACCCCTTCCTCCCCTCTGTGGCAGCCCCTCAAATACTAGAAGACTGCTATCATGTCTCCCCTGGTCCTTCTCTTCACTAGACTAGCTAAGCCCAGTTCCTGCAACCATTCTTCGTATGTTTTAGCCTCCGGTCCCTAATCATCCTGGTTGCTCTTCTCTTTTTCTAGAGTCTCAACACCATTTTTATAGTGTGGTGAACAAAACTGGATGCAGTATTCTAGGTGTGGTCTTACTAACGCTTTATAACACACAAGCATAAATCAGGCACACAACAAGACCATGTTTATCTATCACAGGTAATAGCAGATAAAGAGGCTTTATTATAAAGTCAGGTCAACATCTTGACTTTTGATCCCTCTTGCATCTCTCCCTAAAAGAAAATAAGCTTTAAAACCTACTTTAAAAGATGATAATTTCATGAAAATACTCCTAAATGGAAACTTATTTCATTTTTTGGGTTAGCAGGTAGACAAAGGAAGTTGATCAATTCGCTTTCTTCTGTAGAGGGTGGGTCATAAGGCTTTCTCTCCGGTACTCTACAACTTTACTGGATTCTCATCCTTCAATCACGTACGTCCTAAGAGACAACATCAGTTGAGGGAACCTTTGGTGTCCGGGCATGGACAACTGTTGGAGAAGTTCTCCTCTTCCTAGAGAACATGTCCACTTGATACATCTGCCTGCAGATTTGGTAGAACATTTCAAAAGGGCATTTTATCCTGTTCTATTGCCCAAGATGGTGTTCTCCACCTTTTCACCAGAATAATCCTTATATCAGGGATGAGAAAGAATATTCAATTCCAGTTATAATTCTATCTTTAATTTCTTCTTCTTCTTCTTCTTCTTCTTCTTCTTCTTCTTCTTCTTCTTCTTCTTCTTCTTCTTCTTCTTCTTCTTCTTCTCCTTCTCCTTCTCCTTCTCCTTCCTCCCTCTCTTCTTCCTCCTCCTCTTCCCTCTCCTCCTCTTCCCCTTCCTTTGCCCCTGAATGTAAAATTTAACCTGCCCAGCTTGCTTTTATGGTGAAGAAGGAATTTCTAGTCTTGTGTCATGAGCAAAATCTTATTACTTGGCATAAATATTCAATCTTGATGACCTTTGATGGCATGAGGCTTTGTAACCGCATTTAAAATGGGAATGGGCTCTCATGCTTGGCAGCATCCCTGGGCCAGGAGGGAGAAATAGGGAATCTACAGAGAGTATTTATTTAAATCTCTCAACTGATCAGATTGCCTGCTTGACCTGACTGCCAACTTCAATGGAGTGAGGAGAGATTTCAACACCATTAATGTTTGGATTCCTGCCTGTGCAACTAGAGTAAAAAAATCTCCATTCTTTTGCATCACTGCATATTGTCAATAAGTCCCACAAGGGAGCTTACTTAATGGTAAAGCCTGGAACCAAATAAATCAAGAGAATAACAAAGAAGCACATTTGGGGTGTATTTGTGAATTCCTTGCTTCCAGAATTATGTTTTCTTATTTTATTTTATCTTTTTGTGTTTAATTGTGTCCGATTCTCTCAGAGGCAACCTGAACAAATCCCTCCAGTTTTCTTGGTAAGGTTTTTCAGAAATGGTTTGCCATTGCTTTTTTTCCTGGGGCTGGGGGAAAGTGACTGGCCCAAGTTCATTCAGCTGGCTTTATGCCTTAAGCAGGGCTAGGAACTCTTAATCCTCTGATGATTGGTCCAAAGTCACCCAGACCTGTGCCTAAGTCAGAACTAGAACTCACCATCTCCAGGTGTTTGGACCAAAGTCACCCAGTTGGCTTTCATGCTTAAAGCAGGACTAGAACTCACTGTCTCCTGGTTGTTAGCCTGAAGTTACCCAGCCTAAGGCAAGACTAGAATTCACCATCTTTAGGTGTTTGGACCAAAGTCACCTAGCTCTCTTTCATGTCTAAGGTGGGACTAGAACTGACAGTCTGCTGCTGATTGGCCCAAGGTCACCCCTCTGACTCTTATGCCTAAGGCAGGACTAGAACTCCCAAACACCCCATTTCTAGCCTGAGGCCTTAACTACTACACCAAACTAGCTTTTACTTTTCTAGATGCATTTCAAAAGATACGAGCCTTACTGATATATGGAAATAATGTTTTTTTTTCCAAAAGTTGTTCTTCAGTTGGATTGCATGTCTTAAACAAAAGAGGGAGGGAAACTAACTGGGGGGGGTGGAGGAAGAGGAATGATAATTATTTTTATTTTCCCCTATCTGTTTCATGTTTCCTCCTCCTGATTTTGCTTACTACCTTTAAGCACAATAAAATTAAATAGTCCAGGTTTTCTAATTCGAACCGTTCAGGGACTCAATGCTAAGTGATTCTAAGTGTTTTTGTCGAGAGCCGATGTTTAAGTAAACATTACAAGTGATGGTTGTGTAGGAAACAATGCGTTGGAAACCCTCCAGCGATACATTATTCAACTGATCTATTACGTTATCAGATGGATTGCACACCATTTCTTTTTTTCTTTTTTAAGTTATGTTTGCTTAAAAATGAAGTCGGAATGCATTTGGGGGCTGACAGCACGGCAAAGCTGGCGCATCTTCGAGAAAGAAGCCAACGAATCAGCCCCCTCATTTAGCTTGATGAAAGAGCAATCGCTTTTTGAAATTTTCTTTCCCAGACAAAAGAATTGGGGTGAAATTCTTGCAGGGTGCATATTGATTTTGTGACAAGCCAGCGAAGGTTCCTGCTTGTCCTCTTGGCACCTACCCAGCAATCTTCACCTTTCTCAGGTGGCTTCTTGATAAGTCATGTCACCTCCGTAGAAAATTAACAGAGAAGAATTAAAAAACAACCTGAGCAATGCTGTGCCCTTTTACTAACAGTATTGGAGGGGGAAATGGGTTGCAGGCAGATAGGAAAAATAGAAAGAGAAAAATATATATATCCTACAAGAAAGCAGTGGAAAGTCACCTCTATCCTCTATCCACCAAGACTTGAAACAAGAAAGACTCAATCCCAAGAAGTAGATAAGGCATGGAGTATATCTATCTATCTATCTATTTATCTATCTATCTATCTATCTATCTATCTATCTATCTATCTATCTATTTATCTATCATCTATCTATCTATCTATCTATCTATCTATCTATCTATCTATCTCTATCTATCTCTATCTATCTATCTATCTATCTATCTATCTATCTATCTATCTATCATATATCTATATGTGAAATACCACTCATGCATCACCACAAAATCTCCAGAACCGTAAAGCCTACAAACTTGAAATTTGGCCTGTATGTTCCTCTTAGCTTCTAGGTGCTCACTAAGAAAGGATTTTTCAAAATGACCATCACAGCATTAGTATTTCCTATATTATTATTAATACGCTCTGATGCTTTGATGCCCACCAAGCCATGCCCACAGAACCAGTACTAATTTTTTTGAATCTCACCACTGAATTGTATCCAATGCTCAAGACTGTCGGGGTCCTTCTCTGTCTTACAGTTATCTTTCAAAGCATCATACCATATGCCCCAGCATATGACTTTTATATACTATTGTTGCTCTCTAGCCCCATCTAGTGTCCGGAGAGACAAATACCAAGTATATTGTTTGAAGCTGACCCAACCCATTTTACCCATTAGTCCCCACTCTCAAACCAAGTGCATGCTGGGAAGCTAGTTTCCATTTCCTTTGGCATTTGGAGAAGGCAGAAGCACAAAGAAGAATCCATCTTAATCTGTGGCACATGATCATCCAAGGACAAACCTACATCCCACATAGAGAGCATCACTGGTGAGATTTAAATTGCTTGCATTTATTAATTGTTATGTTCAGCAGTAACTTACAGTAATGCTGCCTATCTTGTATTTGGTTCTCACTGTATGTATCCCTATTTTCCTTAGTTTCACCATATCCTGTTCTTTCAATAAAGCATCCAGATTTACCCACATGACCTGTTTTATTGGAGGATAGGTGGGTTTAGCAGTATGTGGGGACAGAACACTGTACATCTCAAAATTCATTGACTAATCTAAGAGAGGGAACGGTTGAAGTATTTTGATGAATATGGATGTGTCTTTAGCTTCTGGAAGACTTCAAGATCCCTTCCAGTGATGTAATGACATACCAGAAGATTAGAAATGAACGTTTTTAATTTTGTTGTTTTGTGAAATTGAATTTTGGTTGGTCACCGGACCAAAGATTTACTCTTCCAAGATTTCAGACTCATGCTGCAGCCCATCTTCAGGGAATTTCTCTTCTGGAATACACGCTTTGTGAATTTGCAATCTTGTTGTTTTCTTTTATTCAGTTTGGTTGTATCAATGAAAGTGAGCTTGGTTCAAGAAACCTTTCTTTCAGAAAGCAAAACAGTCAATAGTAGCTATTTTCATAATGAAATCCAGTAGCATGATTGAAGAGCAATGGGAGGCCAGAATCAAGTTTTTGGGGAGAAACTTACAGATTCCCCCCCCCAAAAAAATAACACACACACAGAGAACAATATTTTCCAGGATATAATAAATCAGAAGCCTTCTGTCTGCAATAATCTGGATGACCACTAGAGGACACCAACACCTGCCTTGTTGCCCTCTGTTGGGCATCTGGTTTATTGCAGTCCAAACTTTGTTACTCTAGTTCAGGGATGTCACAGTGGTGTCACATGACTTATCGGGACATTTTTTCCCCTTTTGCTAAACTGGGCATGTGTTCTGACCCAAACCCTTGTCCAATAAAACCAACACAAACCAAAGGGAACAGAAACCTTTTAATGATTCTTACGAATCCCCGGTTAAAAGGCTGCTGCAAACTAATTAACTTTGATAAGCATGAGCCTCGCCAAAACTGTGCGAGGCTGTCAAGAATAATAGATAAGGTTACCTAGAAATATTTTACAACACAAGAGTCTTCAAATACCAACTAAGATATTGCAATGTCCATGGGGCTCGAGTTTCAGAACGTCTTTGCTTCCTGCAAAGAACATCTGATTCACAGCTGGCTTTTATCTTCTTGAAGGAGGGGCCATTATCTTGCAGCCTTACTCCTGAGTCGCCCGTGCTGCTGCAGCTGCTCTTTCCTGCGAGCAGCCCTGCATGCATGCACACTTGGCACAGGCTCCTCGGGAACCTCCTCATCGCTGTTGCCAGCCCCCACAATCTCTGAAGGCAGCTGTCCACTCCCTAATGGTCCTGGCCCCTCAGCCGAGTCCTCGCTCTCCTCAGCTGTCCACACCTGCTGTCGGCTAACTGCAACAGGCAGGTGCGTGGCCAGCACGTGATGCATTCAGCCCATTGGCCGAGAGTTTGACAGCCCTGCTTCAGTTTTAATCATGTCTGTAGGTCTATTATAACATGGTATCATTTCTGAAGTTGGGCAGACTGCAAATATCAACACCTCATCAGGGGAAGGAAGAACTGTCTGACTCCAGCCTTTAGCAGAAGGAAGGTGGGGGAAAGGTGGGGGTAGAGGAGAGACAGAGATAAACAAGGATCATTCATAAATCCTGCAGATTCCCTCCTACTACATCAGCCAAATTATCTCCCTTCCACTAATCATCAATATCCCTGACCTTCGTCATAAAATCCAGGTCATTTATATCTATATCCCATTAAAAAGTATCATCCCACAATCACCTCTTTGGACCTATGAAAGTCATGTCAAAAAGAATCATTGACTTATTGTCAAAACACACCCAGGCTTCCACATTAATGTATAAGCCGACACCTTTCTGATCTGCCAGGAAATAATTCCTGGTAGTTACTGGGCAATGGGAAATTGGAGACAGGAGGTGAAACATCCTTCACTCCTCCCTGCAGGGATGAGATGACGAAGATGATAAATTAAGGATGGACAAGCATTACCCTTGCCTTATTTTCTCTCTCTTCCCGTCAGGTGGAGACTTAGAAAATTGTGGTTGGCAATTTATTGTCTTTGGGGTTGTGTTCTTCCCCCGTTTTCCATGGATGCACCCACATCTGTGCCACTGCATTACAGAACCACGTTCTGAGCAGAGGTATGGTGGAACTAACCAAAGGTCCAATTTTGGCATGAGTTTTGGGGGGTGGGGGAATGGCAAAATGGAACATGGAATAATAAGGTTGGAAGGGACCTTGGAGGTCTTCTAGTCCAACATCCTGAACTCATACCATTCCAGTCAAATGGTTGCCCAGTCTCTTCTTGAAAATCTCCAGTAATGGTTGTCCCAAAGGTGCTTTTTCAGGAGGCAACTGGACTTTTTTTTTCTTTTGAAGACATTTCACTTCTCCTCCAAGAAGCTTCTTCAGCTCTGACTGGATAGTGGGGAATGGAAGGATTTATATTCCCTGCAGACAGCTGGTCATTTGCATCCTTTTTGAGGGTCATTGAAGCCACTTGGAGGTTTATCTGTGTTCTCAAGGTCACCCGCGTGGTGGTTCTGGTTCTTGTAGTCTGCAATTTTTCCTCTGGAAATCCATTCCTACTCCCACACCATTCAAAGGGTGTTCATCCCAAACACATTCCAGTAATGGAGCACCCACAACTCTAAGAGTCAAGCTATTCCACTGATCAATTGTTCTCACTGTCAAAATTTGTCTCCTTCTTCCTTCTAGGTAAGATCTCTCCTTAAAAAGCTTCCCATTATTACTTCTTGTAATAATTGCCCCCGGGTGCTTAAGTTAATTTTCTTTTCTCTGTGACAACCCCTCAAGTCCTGGAAGACAGTTATCCTGTCCCATCCCTTCCACCAATCACTCTTTTTGATAAGCTGGATATACCTAGCTCCTTCAACCATTCATCATACAATTAAACTTCCATGTCTATGGAGGTCATGGTTGCCCCAAAGGTGATTTCTTCAAGAGGCAACTGGACTTCCTTTGTTTTTGCCTGAAGACATTTCTCTTCTCATCCAAGAAGCTTCTTCAGTTCTGAGTGAATGGTGGAGGATGGAAGGGTTTACATTCTTGGAAGTCATCTGGTCATTAGTACTCTCTCTGAGAGTCATTGAAGCCACTTGTAAGTTTATCTGTGTCCTCGGAGTCACCTGAGTTGTGCAAATGGGTGTGGAATTTTTTTTTGGAGCTGCTGGATGGACTGTGTTGGAAACAGGAGATAGCTAGAATGAACTTCAAGTTCAGAAGTTTTTCTTTCCCCAATGGTGACATCTTCAGAGTGTCAACACCCAGATGATACACCCAGAGGGGTGGAGGGAAAAGCAGGATCAAGGGTAACAGTGAATTACGTGTCTCAGAGTCAGCTACATCCAGGTCATGCCGACATGTTGACTTCCAATAAATCCTTTGAAGTTTTGGGAGTTTGACTCAAGACTCATGATTTAATTGGGGTAACTGCTGGAATCCTGACACAGAGGCTCTTCCTGGAATAACATTCCGTACACTTTTTTTAAAGGAATATTTCTGATACACAACGCTGGGAGATCCTGGCAGTTTGGTTTTTACAGCTTCTGCCTTCAGTGAACTGAGACGAAGATCTTCTTGAGAGTGAGTTTCCTTTTTGTTTTATTTTTCGGCACCAGCTGCAGTGAAAATTATCCATGCAGGTTGCGAAGTAGAGCTGGCTATGAACACCAAGCCAAGTGTAAAGATTTTTGAAGGGCCCTTGTGCTTCTTTTTGACAATTCTGGCAAATCGAAACACAACTTTTGCCAAAGCTTGCCCTTTGTTTTCTGCAAATCTGCCTGTCCACAGCTGTCTGGCTGCACACTTTCATGTTGCTAGGTTATCGGGGAAGGAGCCAAATGAAACACGTTTAACCCAATCGTCTTTTTTAATTGAGAATTTTTGCTGCTTAGTGGGTCTTATGTGTGCATGTGTGTGTCTCTCTCTCTCTGTTTAATCCTGGAATGAATTAAATTTAAAAGAGGGGGAGAGAGAGACAAAACGTGAAAGCCCTCCCTTTAAAAAAGAAAAATGACAAGGAAAGAAAACTTGTTCATTCGGCTGATATTTTTAAGACAAAACAATCCACCCACTGGAATTATCATCCGATGTTTAAGGGAGCGCAGTCTGTTCGTAAGCCCCAAACACACAGAAAAGTCAGAAACTCAGAGACCAAGAACAAAAGCCTAACATGTGAATGAAAAACAAAGCGAAGACCAGAATAATTAAAAACCAATTAGCATAGCAAGGAATATTTATTCATGGAAAGTAAAATGAAATCTGCTCAGGGTAAAAGAAGGAAGGGGAGAAAAAATTGAGGGTGGGATGCAGAAATGTCACACACAATGTTAATAGGAATAAAATAATCATTAGAGAACTGGGAGGCTGCAAGTGGTTCTTTCTTTTTCTTTTTCCTTTTAGGAATAAAATAATCATTAGAGAACTGGGGAGGCTGCAAGTGGCTTTCTTTCCTTCCTTCCTTCCTCCCTCCCTCCCTCCCTCCCTCTTTCTTTCTTTCTTTTCTTTTTTCTTTCTTTTTTCTTTTTTCCTAGAATAAAATAATCATTAGAGAACTGGGGAGGCTGCAAGTGGCTTTCTTTCTTTCCTCCCTCCCTCCCTCCCTCTTTCTTTCTTTCTTTTTTCTTCTTCTTCTTTCTTTCTTCTTTTTTCTTTGATTATTGATCTTTTGAAGATGAGGAGATTGGATCTTTGAGATGAACAACAAGGGGACAGTGATTAATTATGATGCTCGGAAGATTCTTCTCGGCAGGCATGATCAACTTCATCTCTCGCCCTTCCTCCTCCTTTCCTTTTTATTCTTCTTTTTTCTATTTTCTTTTTTCCTTCCTCTTTTTTCCTTTTTCTTCCTTTCTTTTTTTTTCTTTTTCTTCCTTCCATCTTTTCACTTTTTTATATGAAGACCTTTAGGAAAGGGATGATTTTTTATCCCATGTCACACAGATGCCAGAGTAACTCATGAAATATTTCAATGAAAAATGTTATGCCTCTTTGTAGTCAGAGGAAGCTACCCAAGGAAATCAACACAAAATTAATCTCTCTTCTTGTTCCACTTGTAACTGTTATAGCTGCAGTCACCATCAGCACTCTTTAAAAATGAAAAGTAAAATGGTATATGTGTGTGTGCGGATATGGTGTAAATTAATGTGTCTGAAAAAAGAAAGAGAAAGAAAGAGAAAGAAAGAAAGAAAGAAAGAAAGAAAGGAGAAGGGGAGGGAGGGGAGAGAAAGGATGGGAGGGAGGAGGGAGGGAGAAAAGAGAAAGAAAGAAAAATAGAGAGATATAGAAAGAAGGGAGGGAGAAGGAAGGAGAGAGAAAGAAAGGAAGGAAGGAAAGAAAGAAAGAAAGAAAGAGAAAGAAAGAAAGAAAGAAAGAAAGAAAGAAAGAAAGAAAGAAAGAAAGAAAATATATGTGAGGAATAAGGAGATTAGGTGTTATCATTCTCAGAGGTGGAACCATAAGGAGCATCTGGAGGAGGAGAAAGAACATGAGGAGGAGGTCAACCAAAAAAGGATAGAGATTTCAGAATTAGAATTACCAAAGAAGAGGTGAAATTGTTTTCTAGCAAACATAGGCAGCCATGGGAACAATGTACCCTTTCTGCTTCCCTTGGTGCCCACAAACTCCCATTCTTATCTCATCTTTGAAAAAGCCATTTTTATAGTCTAATAAAAAGGAGGAATGCAGAAGCTGGAACATTACAAGGAAAAATGCAAGTGCCTAGCATATTTATTTGCAACGATACTTTCAGTTTCCTAAAAAGTTCCCTTCGGGACGTTATAAAGCATTCTGGAGGAAGAGGTCAAAGGAGGGTTGCTTTGTCTTCTTCTAAATCTTCATTTTGTAACTACTTGCATCAATCACATCAACCATATTGTGAGCAAAATTAAGCCAATGTTCCTAGGCTGGTTTATGACCATAGTAAAGATTTGGCCTGCTTTGATTTGATGCCAACATTCAAAGTGTACTTAATACAATAGCTGCATTGGGAGATGGATCTGGAAGTCCTAATGGACTGCCACTTAAGTATGAGCAGCAGTGGGCTTCATCTACCAAAGGTACTTACACATTCCTAAGCTGCATCAACAGCGGGATAGCATCTCGATCATGGGAAGTGTTAGTACAGCTTTTTAATGCTTTGGTAAGACCATCCTTGAATATGGCATCCAATTCTGGTCACCGTTCATTCAGCTTTGTTCGGGTGTTTTCCCACGTCATTATAGTTGTGCTTTTAAAGTTGTAGCAACGTTTCAGCAGAGTCTCATCTGCCATCATCGAAGGTGGCCATTCACCTGAAGCCAAGCCGCACTGAAAGCCCCTAATACAAGAAACACAATGTTGCCAGCTAACCAAGACAAAAAAAATGCTACAAAACAGACAGAAGATATTAGAAACACCAATCAAGCAGAACACAGCAAACTCCAAGACCAATAAACACAGACCAAGACTCCCAACCAATCAGGATGAAGAAAAAAACCATTCTAACAAAGCACGAGGCTAGCACCAAATCTAAAACTGAAACTTTTGCGAAAGCCTGACACACACAACGAAGACGAACCCAATACACAAGCCTGATGATGTCCCCTCTCACCCATCATTGCTAACCTATACATGGAACACTTTGAAACCAACACTCTAGACAAATCTGAACCCAAATCCAAACTCTGGCTTAGATATGTAGATGACACTTTCATAATTTGGCCACACGGGAAAGAAAAACTGGACAACTTTCTCACACATCTCAACAGCCTACACCTCAAAATACAATTCACCATGGAAACAGAAGCCAACAATCAACTTCCCTTCCTAGACATCCTAATTTACAAAAAGCTCAATGGCTCCCTAGGACACACCATCTACCAGAAGAAAACACACACCAAGCTCTACTTAAACACACAATCCCATCACCACCCTGCACAGATCAACTCCATAGCCACGACCGTCATCTCCAGAACCAAACGCCTAGCTGACAAAGACCACCTGAGAACAGAAGTAAACACCCTCACTAATGTATTAATTTCCAACGGATTCCAAAGAAACACAATTACCAACCTAATCCTAAGGGAGACACCCCCCAAAACTGAGACACAGAACAGGACAATTGTATCGCCCTCCTCCCCTACATCAAAGGCACCACAGATAAAATCAGCAAAATTCTCCACAAACACAATATCAGGACAGCCTTCGGAACTGACCAAAAAATAGCCAACATCTTAAGAAACCCCAAGGACAAGATCCAGCTAGAAAACCAAGGAGCTTATGAAATACCATGCAAAAATTGCCCAGCCACATACATTGGACAAACCAACAGGAGAATAAATGCACGCATCGCAGAACACAAGAACTCAGTCAGAAAAGAAGAAAATACTTCCTCCCTTTTCTAGCACCTTAAAGCCACAGGACATGAAATTGATTCTGAGGGATCCAAACTTATCTCCAATACTGAACACTTCAACAAGGGAATAATTAGGGAAGCCATCGAAATAGAGAAACATCCCCATAACATGAATAAACGGGATGATACTTCCCACCTACCAGACATCTGGAAACTAGCCCTTATCAACAAATGAGACCCAGCCACAAAAACCAACACCAGACCCAAAACAACATATGATGCCACCACCAATCTCCCTCACCAGACTGAAACCCAAACCCATCCCATAGACGAAAGACAATCACCATCCAGAAACCAGACCATGGCTGCATCACCAGCTGCTACACCCTCCGACCCCCCAAACTAAGCAAACTCACACACGCCATGAACACATAGCCAGACCTCAAACTCGGGGCCAAACCAAAGCCCGGAATGTTACATCACAGCCATCTGCTCAAGATATCACATCACGGAACTCAGGAGGTTACACCACAAAACCTCAGGATGTTACAACACAGCCAATGACCCAGGAGATTACAGCACAAGACCCAGGATGTCACAACAATAGAACTCAGAAGGTCATCACACAGCCCATTACCCAGGTCGTTACAACACAAAAGACTGATAGACACACAGCCAGTACCTCAGCCACACAGGGTCTTACAAAAAAGCCAACCAATCTGCAAACATCAACTCCATCAACCAATCAAGAAGTAACAACACAGCCAACCAGCCTGCTTACAACAGAGCCAGCACACCACACCTCTCCACCAGTATTTATATAGAAACGGTAGCTCCGATCTCACTTTGCTCGCACAAGCATGAAGATGGCAAGTGGGACCTTGTCAAAACGTCGCCAAAGATGATTAGGGGGCTGGAGGCTAAAACATATGAAGAACAGTTACTGGAACTGGGTATGTCTATTCTAGCAAAGGAGACTGGCTGTCAACTCATAAAATATTCCTATACCTGTTTTAGTAGTTGCCATTAAAAAAAAGGGTGGGGGAGGAAGGAAATCTGGAAGAGCAGTGAAGCAGTTTGAAAACGGAAGTACATTCCAACTCTTATCTTTAAAATATTGTAACTAAAATACCAGAGCTTTTGCCCGGGAACATATTTAATTGGAGAATGTGAATGATGACACCCAGCCCGTGAATGTGCTCAATTGGAAAATCTGGTTGATGAGACACCCAGAGGGGAGGGGGAAAACAGGGTGACAGGTGACTGTAAATTACATATGCCAGAGTTGGCTTCATAAAGGGCAGTGCCAGTATGTCGCCTCTAATAAAATCCTTTGAAGTTTTTTGAAGTTTGGCTCAAGAATCATGATTTAATTAGGGTGACTGCTGGAATCCTGACAGCAAGCCAACTCCTTGACAGTGGGGGTGACATGATAGCAGTCTTCCAATATCTCAGGGGTTGACACAGAGAAGAGGGGGTCAACCTATTCTCTAAAGTACCTGAAGGCAGGACAAAAAGCATTGGATGGAAACTAACCAAGGAGAGAAGCAATGTAGAACTGAGGAGAAATTTCCTGACAGAACAATTAATGCTTACTATTAAGGACAAAGAAGGAACTACATACTTTTTGACATAGGACTTATTTCATTGATGGCTAGACAATAAAAACAGAAGTTAGAAAGAAAGGGACATAAAAAGGATAAATGTCCAAATGGAAATTTGTTAAAATGGATAAACTAAATATTATTGTTACTACAGTATTGATGTTATGGTGACATATGTTACTGTAAATGCTTTGATTATGATTGCCTAAAAGTAAATGTACCCACACAACACACTGTTCGATTGAAATGGAATGTTTATACATTATACTAATGAAACAAATAAAACTTTACAAGGAACAATTAATCAGTGGGAATGGCCTGCCTCCAGAAGTTGTGGGTGCTCCATTGTTAGATGCTTTTAAGAGCAGATTAGATAGCCATTTCTGAATAAATAGGATCTCCTGCTTGAGGAGAACATTGGATCAGAACTCTGATCGAACTCTGTTATTCTATTAAATACAGAAAAAATTATCGAGGGATCCAGAGGTATTCAGCAGGTTTTTGTTGGATGATACACACAGAGGGTTTGTGGGGAGGAAAGCAGGAAAAGGCTGACAGTGACTTACGTATCTCAGAGTTGGCTGCACCCAGATTAGTGCTGGACATAGAACGTTATCTTCAAATAAATCCTCTTTAGTTTTTGGAGTATGGCTCAAGGCTCATGATTTAAGTGGAGTACCTGATACAGTTCTGGAGAACCAGTAGTGGAAATTTTGAGTAGTTCAGAATACCACCTCTGACTGGCCCCTCCCCCATCTATTCTCTGCCTCCCAAGTCCCAGCTGATTGGCTGGGTCTTCTTTTGTTGCCCTGCACAGGAGAGCAGAGCTGGAAAGCAGGTTAGTGGGGTGGGGAGGGAATGGAGATTTTACAGTAACCTTCCCCTGCCACGCCCACCAAGCCACATCCACCAAGCCATGCCCACCAAGCCACACCCACAGAACCACTAGTAAACAATTTTGAATCCCACCACTGAAGGTATCCCTCTGTCTTTATTTCAGCTAATTATTTCAGCTGCAAATGTAAGGGACATTTTGGAATGGACTTTTGGGTCAAAGCCCATACATGAGAACTTTGAAAATATATGATCCAATGAGATGAGAAAGTATCCAGACACAATACTTCAAATTTTTTAAAAATGATTTTAAAGTCCCATCTTTTACTTTTGTGCCTCCTTAGATGGCACCCACAGCTTGCGTTTCCCATCCAAGCACAAGCAATGAATCCATCTCATGGCTCTAAGCAAAAGCCTTGGTAAAGAAAGTGATGTAAAACACATAGGGGCTTCGTTGACATGAAGGAAATGCCAAAACATTGTAATGGAAAGAGCTGTCAATTATCTTTAATTGGTTTTGCAATTTGCTATTAGACTCTGTTTGGGCGAGGAAGAATTGATGGCTGGTTTTTCAAAGCTTTTAGATTCCCATTAAGTCTTTCAGATCAATGGCTGAAGACCGGATGATATGACAGATTATGGGTTCCATCACTTGCACAATAATCTGTGGAAAGTCACCTTTTTCTTCATCAGGAACTGCTAAAGTTAAGGGAAGGAAGGGGAGAAACCACAAAACTGAAAATAAGAAAGAGTTCTAAATCCTTGTTCAATTTTCTTCATTTCAAGAGGGACATTCAAAGCAGCAATGGGGTACAAGTTTTAGCGTGATCCATGCTAAATCAGTTGGTCTTTATCCTAAAGTTGCTTTTTTTTCAAGAGGCAACTGGACTTTCTGTTTTTTCTTTGAAGACATTTCACTTCTCATCCAAGAAGCTTCTTCAGCTCTGACTGGATGGTGGGGAACGGAAGGATTTTATACTCCTTGCAGACAGCTGGTCATTTGCATTCTTTTAGCAGGTCGTTGAGGTCACCTGGAGATTTACCTGCGTCATCAGGGTCACTTGAGTGGTGCAAATTGGTGTGGAGCCTTCTTGAACTGTTGAAATGGATCCTTCCATTCCTCACCATCCAGTCAGAGCTGAAGAAGCTTCTTGGATGAGAAGCGAAACATCTTCAAAGAAAACCAGAAAGTCCAACTGCCTCTTGAAAAAGCACCTTTGGGATAACCATGACCTGGATGACTGAGAATCTCCATAGACATTCAGTTGGTCTTTACTGAACTCTTGGGTAACCTAATGGGCCAATCATTGTCTTTTCATTCAGCTCGTCCTACAATGTTGTACCAAGCATAAATTGGACAAGGCTTACCTCTACCTCCCTTATGTAAAACTAAAATTCCCTCTAGAAAGGCAGAATATGAAGATAATGATAAAGGAAGACCTAACCTTGTTGTGTACTCAACTCCAAAATAGGAGACCCAAAAGATAATATTTTTATCACTACAACTGATATGTTGGCAATTGCCATTCTAGAATTTCAGTGTTTCTTATCTTTTGTTCTTCGTCCATTTGTATGGATGAAGAACAAAAGTTGTAGTCCACCCTAAGGTAAGAGTAGAACTCAGGGTCTCCCTGTTTCCCTGAAGAGAAGGTCCAGGGGAGACAGGATAGCATCTTCTAATATTTGAGGGGCTACCCCAGAGAGGAGGAGGGGGTCAAGCTATTTTCCAAAGCACCCAAAGGCCAGACAAGGAATAGTGGATGGAAACTGAACAAGGAGAGATTTAACCTGGAAATAAGGAGAAACTTTCTGGCAGTGAGACCAACCAACCAATGGAACAGAAGTTGCCTTCAGAAGTTGTAAGAGTTTGTCTCTGGAGGCTTTCAAGAAGAGACAGGATAACAGATAATCAGAGTTGGAAGTGACCTTGTAGGTCATCTAGTCCAACCCCCTGCCCAAGCAGGAGACCCTACACCATTTCTGACAGATGGGAGTCCAATCTTAGAAGACTGCTATCATTTCTCTCCAGTCCTTCTCTTCACAAGACTAGCCATGCCCAGTTCCTGTAACCATTCATCATATGTTTTAGTCTCCAGTCCCCTACTCTTCTATGTACTTTTTCTAGAGTCTCAACATCTTTTTATAGTGTGGTGACCAAAACTGGATGTAGTACTGTAGGTGTGGTCTTACTAAGGCTTTATAGAGTGGTATTAGTACCTCATGTGATCTCAGTTGTATCCCCTGTTAATACAACTAAGGATTGCATTAGCTTTTTTGGCTGTTGCCACACACTGCTGGCTCATATTTAGCTGGTTGTCCACTTAGACTCCAAGATCCCTCTCCCAGTTACTGCTGTTAAGCCTGGTTTCACCCAGTCTATTGGTTTTTCTTGCCTAAGTGTAAAACTTTACTTTTCTCTGCATTGAAAGACTGGACTGCCATTTGTCAGAAATCATGTAGGGTCTCCTGCTTGGGTGGGGGTTTGGATTAGATGACCTACAAGGTCTCTTCCAACTTGGTTAATCTGTTATCTGTTTCTAGTCAAATGCAATAAGGAAGGAGGGAGGGAGGGAGGGAGGGAGGAGGGAGGAAGGAAGGAAGGAAGGAAGGAAGGAAGGAAGGAAGGAAGGAAGGAAGGAAGGAAGGAAGGATCTCCAACTAGACCTGAGGGAAGCATTAAGAGGGGGCCAAGCTTAGAGTCCTTGCACTGATTAATGTCAGGCACAAGCTACCAGAACCACTCATGAATAGTTTCAAGCAGAAACTTTATTAAATCTATGTTACAAGACTCTCACCCGACTGATTGCATCCCTTGGAAATGATCAGATAAGGGCTTCAGAGGTTCTGGAGAAGATCAGTCTTGTTTCACTTCCTGCAGCACAAAGACTCTAAACTTAACCCCTCTTGACACCTCCTTCCATTCTAGCTGTGAAGGTTCCACCAGAAAGTTTCAACTGCAATTCTTCACTGCTGTCCCTGCTGGCTGTAAATTCTGAGAAATGTAATATTCTTTCTCCCTCCGTCTCTCCCTTCCTCTTCTAAATCAATACAGTGGAACTTGATTGACCCATTCAGCAGGATTTTATATATTGATAACATAATCCTACTTCAACAGGCAAGTCTGCCCCAGTGTAGCTTTTTTACATATGCCAAAGGGATTACCTTAGCTGTACATTGGAGAAAACAGTACAGAAATTTAATAACGATAAAAAGGCCCTTAAAAGTAATTTTATCACCAGACATTTCATTTCAGATCTTATGTAGTGTTGGGTGGCAGTTGTCACTTTGCATTGAGCTGTAAGTTGACAGTAGAGACCACTTGTGGTACCTCAGCAAGACAAAATACGACTAGGGAAGGCACATTAAGGTAATTGTTTTCCTTTCTTCTTCTTATAAAACCACCAATGTATGTTCCCTCCAAGGATGAAGCAAAATAATTCAAAAGCATGATCAAATTTCTTTGCCTGAAAATGAAAATATTTGGAAATGCGGTGCAAATCTCTAAAACATTTGTGTATACTAGATACATTCATTCACAATAACTCATTCATCCCTCTCCTTAAGTTTAGTTGGGGAAAATCTCCCAGAAATCTGATAATTACACAAATAGCAAGAGCATTTAGACTTATATACTGCTTCATAGTGCTTAACAAACCTCTCTAAGCAGTTTAAAGAGACAGCATCTTGTGTCCAACAATCTTGGTCTCCTCATTTTACTAACCTCAGAAAGATGGAAGGCTGTGTCAACCTTGAGCTGGTCAGGATCGAACTCCTGGCAGTGGGAATGCAGAGTTAGCCTGCAATACTGCCTTCCAATCACTGTGCCACCACAGCTCTAAAAAATATTACTTTTCCCTTTAAATAAATCCTGGTCGGAAGGAAAGAATGCATGATGCATATATTTCCATATATGAAACTGCTTATGTTAGAAAAATCAGAAACAGGAGAAAACTTCTTATGACCTTTGAATGAAAGGAAGATATCCACATGTAGGTTAGATTTTACTGGAGTAAGATAAAGGGAAAGGTTCCCCTCACACATATGTGCTAGCTTTTTCCAGCTCTAGGGGGCGGTGCTCATCTCCGTTACAAAGCCAAAGAGCCAGCACTGTCCGAAAACATCCGTGGTCATATGGCCAGCATGATTAAACACCAAAGGTGCATGGAACGCTATTACCTTCCCACCAAAGTGGTCCCTATTTTTCTACTTGCAGTTTTTACATACTTTCAAACTGCTAGGTTGGCAGAAGCTGGGACAAGTAACAGGAGCTCATTCCGTTATGCAGTGCTAGGGATTTGAACCGCCGAACTGCCGATCTTTCTGATTGATAAGCTCAACGTCTTAGCCACTGAGCCACCGTGTCCCTTCTGGACTAAGAGACATCTAAGAGACTAAGAAACTACTAGATGTCCAAAGTCCCTCTAACCCTCTGATTCTACGATTCCTCTAAAACAAGAGGAGATTATCCCAAACCAATACTGCATATGGCCCCCAAAATCTTGATTTTAGCCCAAAGACTAAAATGTTACTAGCTCATACTTATTAATGTGAACAAAAGATAAATTTATTAAAAATAGGATTGGAGGGTATTTGCTCTTTAAGAGCAGATCTATTGGTAGAATCAAAATTAGCTTTATGGGTCCAAGAACTGACACAATTGAAAATGTATATAGGTGGCCCCAAAGATGTTTAACAAAACAAGGAAGTCCAATTGCCTTTTGCAAGAAAGCACCTTTGTGTGTGTGTGTGTGTGTGTGTGTGTGTGCATTTCTTCTCATCTGCTATTGAGGTTCTGTCCTATTATCCATAAATATTATGGTGGGTTGTAAAATTTAAACCTTCATAAAGAGGAAGAGCTTTTTCCATGAATGGTGAAGCAATTCAGAAAAAAATATGGAAATGTCTAGAGGAGGAGGAGGAGGAGGAGGAGGAGGAGGGAGAGGAAGAAGAAGAAGAAGAAGAAGAAGAAGAAGAAGAAGAAGAAGAAGAAGAAGAAGAAGAAGAAGAAGAAGAAGAAGAAGAACAGCAACAACAACAACAACAACAACAACAAGTATTGAAAATAGGTATTTTGCTACTAATTCAATTATGCAATAATGGGAGGTTATAATACACGAAATCAAACAGGTAGTTCACTGCTGACTTTGTAAATGGCCTTCTATAAAGTACTTATGAAAGTGGTTTTCTCTCTTCTCGTCTTCCTTTATTTCATTTGTAAAACACGTGAGTGGGTTGGTGATGAGCTAATTTTGATTTTGTTATGTTCCAACTCCTTCCAGAAATGGAAGCAGGACTCAGAAGTATTGTTTTTTTTTACCCCAAAAGCAAGTGTATACATTATTCTTTCTCATCTGAACTGAATCCATCTAAGACAAAATCCTGGCCTGAGGGACTGCATTAATTGGAGTAGGTTTCTATTGTTCTACTTTCTAAGACCAGCTCTACATGTCACATTTGGAAAAACCTTGAAGGCTTGCTGCACTTAATACCGCTGTATGTTTTCTAAGGGTTTACTATAAGTTTTTGGTTGCCTTCTACTGATCTATCAACAACAGAAAAGAAGAATGAACTGATTTGCTGCACATGATGAAAGCAAGGTACAGAAAAATTTTGAGCACCATGCAAAAATGTTTCTTCTAGTCAAGCTCAACTCCATCGTTGTCAGCCATTCAGTTGTGTCCAACCCTTGTCCACTCTATGGATCACTGCTGTCCATGCTCTTCCACCGCTTCCGTCAGATCTGCCATGGTCATCCTGGTGTCATCCTTTATAATGTCCAGCCAATGGGTACTAGGGGAACCCCTTCTCCTTTTTCTACTGATCGCTCCCAGCATGATTGACTTTTTGAGTAAGTCAACTTGTGTGACATGGCCAAAGAAATAATAGCCTATGTTTGGCGATCTTGGCTTCAAGTGATATTTTTATTGAGGTTTAGTCTACTATGTCTTTGTTATTTTTGGATTTTGTGGGATGTGTGATAGTCATCTCCAGCATCACAGTCCAGAGGCATCCACCCATCTTCTATCTGCCTTTTTCAGAGTTCAAGTTGGCAACCATAAGAAACAATTGGAAAAACTATGATAGGAGAACGTGTAGATTTTAAACCTGAACTGTTTTTATTAGGTATAACATCAGAAAAACTTGATAAACAAAGCATATATTTAATATTGCATGTCTTAACAGCAGCAAAGATTATATTTGCACAATATTGGAAAAATGAAGAAAGACCAGCAGAAGAAGAAATAATTAGGAAGATACTGGATTGTGCAGAAGTGGACAGATTTATACTGAAGATTAAACAGAAAGAAGACACAGAATATTATAAAACATGGACTTTATTCTACTAGTGTTTGAAAAAAGAGGTGGAGGTTAAAGAATGTAATCTGTATTGTGAAGCAAATTAAATAACCCAGACAACACAATGTTTATTAAGCACTAACAAAATGTAAACAATAGAAAATCAATAAAATTAAAAAAAGAAAAAAATATTGCTCAACTCTGGATGACAATATATCCATCTCCGTATAGATTTCTCGATGACAACCTAGAGATGTTGCCCATTCAGGAGTGGACATGGTGTTCCATCCAAGAACTAACCAAATCAGAGGTGTCCACAGTCAAAAAAGTCAAGATGGTGGCCACAACAGTCTGAAGCTCTGCCTGGTTTGTCTGTGCATTGTGTGTGCTTGGCTTTCTGAGCTCAACCAAAGTCAGTGAAGTGCTGCCACCTAGCAGGACACAGACAAAAATGTGGCTTATAAAAGGTCAGAAGAGTGAAAATCTGGGGAAGTGGGGAGACAAAAGCACAAGTGTGTTCAGATTAACGGGACCACATACACAGCTCAAGGTCTACAGCAGATGGTGTCTCAGCCCTTCTAGCCACCTCTTGCTTACTATGAAGTATATTAAAACTGTTTCTGTAATGCTTCTTTTTATTTCCACTTTTGCATTTGCCAAGAAAGCAAAGCAGGGACCAGAGGTGGTATTCAGGAGGTTCTGACCAGTTCTGGAGAACCGGTAGCAGAACTTTTGAGTAGTTCGGAGAACAGGTCCATATTTTAAGCTTGGAGCCTTTGAGAACCATTACTTCAGAGACCTTTTGACTATACAGTATGGTATGTACACCAGATACATACCATACATGAGATACAGCTCTGTTTCTGATTATGGTAGCAACCCAGAATTGCCCAAGATAACAAGAGAATAACAAAAAAAAAGTATAGTTAATTTTGGCATGCAACAAAATATGAAATTTTGCAGAAAACATAGATTGCAAAATACATTTATATGTGAGGGGGGTTGGGGAGGACGTGGTGGTAGAAGAGGAGGATTAAGAAGGAAGAGGAAAAGGAGGAAGAGGAAGAGGAAGAGGAAGGGCATGAAGGAAGAGGAGGAAGAGGAGGTGGAGGGGTGAGGTGGACATGGTGTTCAGATGTGAAAGACCAGGTCCATACATGTAGGTTCAATTAAACTGCTCTATTGCTAAAAGCCAATGAACACTGTCAGCATTCCAAGGAATGCACCCATGGAAAGCAGAAAACTGAGGCATGCAGATTCCTCAAAGAACAATTTATGGGATACATCATATTGGCACAACAGGTGAAAGCCAACTCTGAAAGTTCCCATGGCTTTCACCTGTTAAAAGATAAAAGTTTCCCTCTTATCCCCAAGTTTCTGGTCATGCTGTCCAATCAAGATGCTTGGCCAGTTGCTTGGTTACTTCGCTCCTTCTCTGGCCAGCCTCCTGTGAGAATGTCCTTGGTTTCCACAGAAAAACTTTATTGTTTTGACTACAAAACCCCATCTAGCTATTTCCCTCCCTCCCTCTGTTATGTGGCAACCCTGAAGCCTCCAAGATGGCTCCAAGGTTCACATACACGAATCTTCTCAACTAATGTTTGGTATCTGCTTAGACTTAGATAAGGTCCAAAGGCACTCAAGGGGGGGGGTTGAATTTGCTTGTGGCTATGTTGGGATTCTAAGCTAATCTCCCTTTTGACTCCGCCTCCAGTTCTGCCATGCCTTCTTCTATAGAGGAAGAGGAATTAAGAAATTGTAGATTCACGTTTTCCCCACATGCTATGGCATGGAGCTGACTTTTTCTGGTTTCCATGTAGAGTAAATTAAAGCAAAGATAAATGAATGCACTAAGAAACAAAAATTAAAAGAGAGAGGGAGAAGGAGAGAGAGAGAAAAAAACACTCCAAGCTCTGATTTTTCTATAACTTACATCTGCCTGTAATCTCACACCATTCTGTGTTAGCTTTGGGGCTTCCAATCTTTCAAAGAAGCTATGCAAGTTTCTGTTTCTTATATTTTTTTTCAATTTGGATCCTTAGGCTTATCTGGACTATAAGTAGAGCTGTTGGGGATCGAGCTGTTAGTTGGAGGAATGTGTAGTTTTCTGAAAGAAAAGAAATTAGAACAGGGTGTAAATAAGATGCGTATTTGTACTCATCAATGTGCAATCTCTCCCCCTTTTCTTTCTCTCTCTCTTTCATGTATTTTGCAAATGCACACCTAGAAATCATTACACAAAATGGCCAGGGCAAAATCGAGAAAAATAATTATTGCAGTTGATGAAGCAGAAACCCCATTACAGTTAAATTCTACTTCACAATAACACAGTCCTGCCAGTTCAAAAGTAAATGCATTTTTCAGCATCTGTAACACACTTTATTAAATTAAGTTTTAAAATCACTCACCCCTCCTCTCTTTTCTATTTCTTCCTGATTTCCATTTGTTTCTTAATGCTTTCTCCTGACTTTGTGGTGCAATTAATTTTGAAGTGGGGGAAAAAAAACCCCACAGCCAACTGTTTTCCCCATTGCTTAATCTTAAATTGTGTGGCATGCCAGCCTGGGTAGACTCCCTGTAATGAAACTTCAATTTAAGGAACTTAATCATCCCATTCCTGTCTATGGAGATTCTCAGCCATCCAAGTCATGGTTGTTCCAAAGCTGCTTTTTCAAGAGGCAACTGGACTTTCTTTTTTTTTTCTTGAAGACATTTCACTTCTCATCCAAGAAATGTCTTCAGTTTTGACTGACTGGTGGAGGATGGAAAGATTTATATTCCTTGCAGTCATCTGGTCGTTAGCGCTCTTTCTGGGAATCACTGAGGCCACTTGTAGTTTTATTTGTGCCCTTCACTATTTGTACTATTCAGGTGACCCTGTGGGCACAGTTAAACCTCCAAGTGGCCTCAGTGACTCTCAGAAAGAGTGCTAAGAACCAGATGATCACTGTTATGTATGTAGGTTTGAATGTCATTGGTTTAGTTTGAATTGTTCTTGTAAAATGTCAAATAGGATTGGTTTAAATAGTGCGGGAAAACCCTGCACTCTGATTGGCTGGCAACTACGGCTGCTGGCTATAAGAAGGTCCATTCGAGCTGTAGTCACTTAATAAACTCTTCACTGAAGCTCTTCGCGTCTGACTCTTCATGCAAACTTAACAGTCACTGCAAACTGTAGAGCCAGGTTGATTTGGGACCTTCTTTTTCTATCGTCCTTGGACCCCTTCAGACTCTTTTGATTTCCCAAACCAACACAAACCACTCTTCTTCTCACTCCCACCTCAACACCACCACACTCAGCTGCTTTTCTCCTCAGCTTTTACAGCCACTAGTTGCTAGGCTTGCTTAAAGACAGGTCTTAAGTGGACAGGACACCAGTATTTATTTATTTATTTATTTTTGGGACTTGTATGCCCCACCATCTCCGAAGACTCGGGGTGGCTCACAGCTAAAAACAACAACAATAAATAATTAAAAGGAGATTTAACCCAAATTCACAAGCCCAAACAGACAAATTTAAAATACTTAAAAATATAAAACCACACCCCCAGGAAGGGTCACAGCCCGGATTGGTCAAACAACCAGGTTTTCAAATCATGGCGGAAGGTGCGGAGGTCAGGGGCCAGGCGGAGCCCTAAGGGGAGTTGGTTCCAGAGGTCAGGGGCTGCGACAGAGTAGGCTCGTCATTGGGGGACCGCCAGCCGGCATTGGCCCGCCGACGGGACCCCAAGGAGTCCTTGCCTATGTGCTCGCACAGGGCGGTTGGCATTCGATGTCGGCTGGCATTATTGTTCGATGGCAGCTTTTTATTGTTCTATCTATCTATCTATCTATCTATCTATCTATCTATCTATCTATCTCAGTGAAATACCACCCATGCATCACCACAAAATGTCCAGAACTGTAAAGCCTACAAACTTGACATTTGGCATGTATGTTTCTCTTGGCTTCTAGGTGCTCGTTAAGAAAGGATTTTTGAAAATGACCATCTGAGAATTATTATTATTTCCTATATTATTATTATTATTATTATTATTATTATTATTATTATTATTAACATGCTCTGATGCTAAGGAGGTCTACTCCCCCTCCCCACCCAAAAAGAAATCTCTTCCAAATGCAAAACACAAGCAGAGGAGAGGAGTTGTTTCAGTTTCACAGCAGCAAGCAGCTTTAGTACAGAACAGTTGAACTAAGCTATGCCCAGGCTCCTTGCTGTCTCCTTCTTGCTCACACAGCAAATACTCTTTCAGTTTCCAAACAGCCATGGATGCTGGTAGGCAGAGGCAGAATTTATTTCCTTATTTTCCACCCTAAAAACTAAGCCCGACCACACCGTTTCGTAGCAAATCACAGGTATCAAGCTAATTTTTCATAAATCCAGGTAAACAATCAAACAGTAAACAAGAGTATAATCCAGGGGCCACCAAGAACACTCCCACCATTATGGACAGGGCAAGCAATTTGTACATAAATAGGAAGCAAAACTCTGCTCCCTTCTAGCTCTGATGATGTTACCTAGTTGGGTAATATCTGCAAGAAGATAAGCAAGCTCAGAGAGCAGCAAAGACCCCCACAGTAAACAATGGCCTAATCAAGGAACTCCTTAGAACAGGGGTATCAAACTCAAAGCCTGGGGGCTGGATCCGGCCCACGGGGTGCTTAGATCTGGCCCACAGGGCTGCCCTGGAAACAGCAAAGGACTGGCATGCGGTGCCTCTGCCAGCAAACATGCAGCTTGCAAGGGTCACACACAGCCCTCTTGAACTCCATTTTTTTGAACTCCGAAGGTTGCAGGAGGCTGTTGCAGCTGAAAACAGAGCTCAGGAGCCTGTTTTCACTGGCAAAGCACCACAGGTTCTCCCTGACACGAGTGACATCATACTGGCCATGGCCACCATGGCTACACCCACCCCAGCCTGCCAAGGTCAAACACAACCCTGATGCAGCCCTCAATGAAATTGAGTTTGACCCCACCCTACCTTCGAACATTCCCACCAACACTGACAGGGCAATCATTAGTATATAAACAGAGAGAAAACCCTACTCCCTTCTATTATTGATGATATTACCTAGCTGGGTCATGAAATGTCTGTGTCAGCTTTGGAAGCCATATTAGCACCAGACGCTTCCACACTGCCACCTTCTTGAGCCTGGGAAAATGGGAGGGGGGAATTCCTTGGAGTGTATGTGGTTAGACATAATAGCATTCTTCTTCTAAGTCAAGGTCATGTCGTTTCTGCACCTGGCTGAGGAGACCTCTCAAGTTGGGACGGATGGCGATTGGGGCATGTGATGCAATGATGGGTGCAGGAGATGGATTTGTAGTTTTTACTTATTGCAAGGAAACCTGGAATTTTGAGATTCGGGATTTCCCAGCTGCGCCAGTTTACTACCCAAATTAAAAAAAGAGACTTTTGAGAGGATGTCTGTCTTGGAGTTATTTGCTGGAGTGGAGGGTTTTCTGGAATGCTGGCAGTCTTCAAGAAAACAATCAGAGAACACTCAAGACTGCACAGTTCGACCCTGAGCAACAAGTGTTCTATGATTGTAAGCAAGTAGATGTTTAATATTGTAAGTGAAAGAAAATTGTCAACGCTTTTAACAAAAGGAAAAATAATATAATATTTGGTATGCTGGATTAGGGGAGAAGTGATCCAGGTTCAAACCCCATTCAGCTTTGAAGACCAGTAATTATCTTCCACATTTACCTCACACATTTACCTCACACTGAATTGTTGCTGAGACATCTTCTCCTTCAGAGACGAAGCCAAGAAGGATGTGAATCAGATAAGTTACTAGTTTTGTTATTTCTCCAGAAGGTCACATCCTCCATTCTGTAATATTCTAGTTGAAGGATATTATCTTCAGCTTGCAATGGGGTTGAGGGTTTATTTCTCCCCCACCCAAGCAGAATCAGGAAATTAAAAAGAGAGCTGAAATATTTGAAATTAAGCAGCGAGAATGAAGTTCTGGATGCAGAAAGCTGAAAAGATTGGAAAACTGAACTTACTGGCATCCTGAAGACCTCAGGAAACATCAGGTTTGGGCGGGACCTTCCTAGGAGGTCTGTAGGGGCATGCATAAGTGCACCAACATGCCTACCGTCACTGTCCTATTGTTTCTTTTTATTTTTCTTATATGTATCCATTTCATAACTATGTTTATACTTATACCTGTCATCCTATAATCGCTTGAATAAATAAATAAATAAATAAATAAATAAATAAATAAATAAATAAATAAATAATAGAGCTCTCCAGCCAATATCACCAGTTTTGCGCTGTCCAAGGTGCTGATAGTTCCAGTCACATGTTCATCTTTTTAGACTTGAAATTACACATGTAATTTCATTACTTCTCAGTGTGGTATGGCATAAAATAACCACACTATTCTTTCATGCTGAACTGTCTTGAGTTTCTGGAGGGAAAGCAGAATATAAATCTGATCAATGAATGAAAGTATTATCATGTACTGCTTTATAAAGCCTTAATAAGACTGCACCTGGAATATTGCATCCAGTTTTCAACACCACATTACAAAAATATGTTGAGACTTAGTGCGAAGAAGAGCAACTAAGATGAGCAAGGGCCTGGAGTCTAATTGTATGAAGAATGGTTGCAGGAATTGGGCATGGCCAGTCTAGAGAACAGAAGGACTGGGAGGGAGGGACATGATAGCTCCATTCCAGTATTTGAGGGGCTGTCACAAAGAGGAGGGAGTCAACTTATTTTCCAAAGCACCAGAAGGCAAGACAAAAAACAACTGATGATAACTAATCAAGGAGAGAAGCAACCTAACATTAAGAAGAAACTTCCTAACAATGAGAACAATTCACCAGTGGAATGACTTGCCTTCAGAAGTTGTAGGGGCTTCATCACTGGAGGTTTTAAGAAGAGATGGGACAGCCACTTGCCTTTATTCCCTGGTAAGTAATTCAAGGTAGTGAACATAGCTCAAAGTCCTTTCTCCTCCTATTTTCACCACAGCAACAACTCTGTGAGGTGGCTTGGGCTGAGGGGCTTTCATGCCTAAGGCAGAACTAGAACTCACTGACTCCTGATGACCAGCACAAAATTACTGGCTTTCATGCCTAAGGTGGGACCAGAAATCATAGTCTCTTGGTGATTGGCCCAAACACACTCAACTGTCTTTCATGCCTAAGGCAGGACTAGAACTCACCGTCTCTTGGTGATTGGCCCAAATTACCCAGCTGGCTTTGGTGCCTAAGGCAGGATTAGAAATCACAGACTCCTGGTGATTGGCCCAAAGTCACCTAGCTGGCTTTCATGCCTAAGGCAGAACTAGAACTCACAATCTCCTGATTTCTAATCCAATACTTAAACCAGTTCTCCAAACTGGCTCTCTGTAAATTATACAGAAATAGAAATGATAGAATGTATAGAAACAATTCTTTCAGGAATATGCTCTCAAAGAGAACTTAACATTTCCCTTTGGGCCCAATTTCCCATCTTCTGCTCAAATGTAGTTGGATTATCCTTTGCCTTGATTAGAGGGGATGTATTTATGCAGCCGCCTTCTGAAATTATGAATTCAATCATCGCCCAGTGCCAAAGGTGGCGGTATGAAGCTCTCTGTTGATTTAATATCTGAGGGTGAGTCTTTGAGTCAAAAGCCTGAATTACATTAGAAGTGCCTGGATTTGAAACTGCTTTGAAACCAAACAGTACAGCAAATAAATCTGATAATGCATTTTAAAAACTGAGACGAGCAAGGAGAAGGAGCGGGCGGGCGGTGGGAATGATAGATAAACGCTATCTATCCGTAACAGTGTGATCCCAGTGTTTTCAATCAAACCGCTGCTCCTTTCAAAGGAGACTGCATCCAGGCACTTTTGCTAATTCGGGGTTAAATGAATAATTTTGATCGCCTTCAGCATGACAAACGAGCTGTGCTCTCTCTTTCCCTCCCCTTCCCTCCCTTCCCTTCAGTTTTTTGGAACTTGTCCTACTTAGCGATGGACAAAACTCTTCATCTGGCTGAGGAACAGTGGCATCTCAAAATATTCTATTTCTTTCAAATGGCCTCAAGCTCTTTTGCCTCTGGAAATACAACAGGTTCTGGTGAGCCCTGATCCTATAGACATCCCTTGCCTGATGCTCCTTCTCTTCTCTGCTTCTGGTCCCTGTATCCTAGTTTGTCCATTCATTTGGCTTGATTTTAAATGCAAGGTTCCAATTGAATAGAATAGAACTATTTATTGGCCAAGTGTGATTGGACACACAAGGAATTTGTCTTTGGTGCATATGCTCTCAGAGCACATAAAGAAAAAAATAAAATAAATTTGTCAAGAATCATAAGATACAACACAGTGATAGTCATAGGATACTAATAAGCAATCAAATCATACTAGGAAACAATAAAAACAATATGGCAAGCAACATGGATATAGCCATAAGTGGGAAGAGATAGGTACTAGTAAGGATGAGAAGAAGAATAGTAATACAGTCTTAGTAGTTAATTTGACACTGTTGTGGGAATTATGTAGTTGTTTAACAGAGTGATGGCATTCAGGAAAAAACTGTCCTTGTGTCTAGTTGTTCTGGTGTGTCGTTTTGAGGATAGAAGTTGAAACAATTTATGTCCAGGATGTGAGGGGTCTGTAGATAATTTCACAGCCCTCTTTTTGACTCATGCAGTATACAGGTCCTTCATGGAAGGCAGGTTGGTAGCAATTGTTTTTTCTGCAGGTCTAAATATTCCTATTCATTGTGTTTACAATAACATGGAAAGGAGGAGGGGAAAGGGTTTTTCCCCCTTCTTTTTCTTCTGATACTGCTTAATATATTTTCCTCAGCATTACTGGTATTCATCAGGCTGACAGCAATAATCCTCTGCAAAAACCAGCCAGTTCAGTTCAACTCAAGCTGATTTGGATACTAAAAATGCATGGGAACATCCCTTGAAGGCACCCAAAGCAATAGCTTTGAATTGAATTTCCATATCAAACATTTAGGAATCCAGCGTTGTGTTCCTTAAATTTGAGATGGAGGTAGGATGACATTCCCGGGATTATTGACAGGAGGAAAGGAGTTGTTTTCTCTTATAGGATTGCAACAACAACAACAACAACAGAACCCTACTTGAACACTATTGGCATTGACAAAATCACCACCAGTCAATTGCAAAAGGCAGCTTGACTTGGAATTCAGTCTGAACACCTGGATGACTATGCAATGAACCATAATAATAAAAGCAAGCAAAAGTAATACCAATAGTAATAGGCACTTTGGGTGCAACTCAAAAACAACTGAAAGGCCACTTCAACACCAGCATTGACAAAATCACCATCCATCTATTGCAAAAGGCAGTTTGACTTGGAACAGCTGACATCCTGTAACCATACTTTTAACACCATCAAATCACAACTGCCTCTCAGAGGTCTTTGGGAAGGACTCAATAGGTGGACAAAGTGTGAATCCAGTCTAAACATCTGGCTGACTGTGGAACTAACCATAATAACAATATAAAAAACATAGCAGTACCTGTAGAAAGGCTGAGGCAAAAGGAAGCAAAGGCACTACCTATTGTAATAGACACCTTGGGTGCAATCCCAAGGCACCTGGAACACCACCTGAACATCACTGACATTGTCAAAATCACCATCAGTCAATTGCAAAAGGCAGCTTTTGTTCAAACAGCTTATATCCTGTAACTATACTTTTAACACTATCACATCTGCCTATCCCAGGTCCTTGGGAAGGACTCAATAGTTGGACAAAAATGTCAAATCCAGTCTGAAAATCTGGCTGACTGTGCAACAAATCATAACAATAAAATCAAGCAAAGGTAGTACCAATTGTAATTGGCACCTTGGGTCCAATCCCAAAACAACTGGGACACCTCTTCAAAATCACTAGCATTGACAAAACCACCATCAAAATGGAAGAGTTTAAGTCTATACTGTAATATCACCATCGGGTTGTTGGCTGTTGTTTCCTTGAGCTGCCAAGTCCTTGGCTCCTAAGTACTTGATAGACTGGTGGTAAATCATCACTCCTGTTGAATGATGAGGGCCCATTTCCCAGGCTTCAATCATTTCCCTGGCTGTTTTTGTACCTGCTCAGCCAACAATCTTAACAGCTGTGAAATTGAATATATGTGTTTATTGCAATGTGAGGCTTCCAAAGAATTCAGGTCTCCACATCTGACTGCTCAATTGTTCTTTTATACCTTTTATCTCTTTGTCTATGTCATTTATGAAAATGATGGGGGAAACTGGAGTCAGGACAGAACCCTGAGGTGTTATATTGGATTTATCCCTTCACAAAGATATATGTCCATTATGCATTGAGTATGATGGTTCAACTGCAAATCTACCCAGTAGTAGGACCATTCATCTTGCATAGAAGGCTACGGTCAATTTTATTGAATGCCTTATTGATGTTAAGCACACTAAATGCCTAACATTTCCTTGATCTACTAAGCTAGTCACTTAATATATAAAAAAGTAATAAGATTTCTCTGGTATTATTTATTTTTATCAAATTCTTGCTAGAGTCTGGTAAACCTCTTTGTTCATTTCAAAGTGCTTACCAAATCACTGCTGGAATGTTCTTTTCTAGTATTTTTCCAGGTATTGAGATCAAGGCCAAGTCTATAATATTGCAGGTTCACTCCCCAGCCCCTTTTTAAATTAAAAATTTGAAAGTTAGGTTTTGTCCAATCTCCAAACATATACCCTGTAATCCAGAGATGACCAAGTTCACTTCCTGAACCATTTCTTCCATGTTAGTAAACATTAGGTTCATTGTAACTGATCTTTTAGTTCAGGGGCCCCCAACCCTAGAGGTGGTATTCAGCTGGTTTGGACCAGTTCTGGTGTACTGGTAGAGAAAATTTTGACCAGTTTGAGAACCAGCAAATACCACCTCTGGCTAGTGCCATCCACCCACCCCTCCCCTTTCCTGTCCTATATTAGTGCACTCTCATAATAGAACTGGTAGGAAAAAATTGGAAACCCACCACTGCCCAATCCCCCCAGACAACAGACCAGAACCAGACCATGGCCTATTGGGAATTGGACCACAGAAGTGGTGGGTGAGTGTGTGTATGTGCAAAACCATCCATTCTCTCTCTCCCACCACTGTCACCGCTGGTCCACAGAGCCAAAAAGGTTGGGGACCAGTGCTCTAGTTCCTGGTGATATTATTTGCAAGGCATGTCAAAAACTTGTTGGCTTGCCTGGCCTTCCAAAGAGGAGATTGTAAACTGATGATAATTCTGCTAAAAGAGTAGGTGACTGCAGCAGTGAAATAAAGAGGCAGATAGTAGATTGGCTCTTGTGATTCTTCTCTGGATAAGGAGAGGACTTGAGATTGTTCATAAGTGCTCCAGACAGTATCCTCTCACAAAGAGACCATGAGATAGGTATTATAGCTCTAGGAAATGAGGGAATACCTGTCTTGCTGAAACCATGGTGGGCACTTTCAAAAGGACACTGTTATTCTCATTCTTTTTTGAACCATTTTTGGAAATCACTTATTAATTGCTTTTCAGGTAATAAGAACCTTTTGATGGACAGGTTTTACAGATGGGTTTCCTTCTATCATTAGTGAAAGGTTTAAATGCAAGTTTAAAGACTTTTACAAAATTCTTTTGGAATAAATAGCAAAAGAATGGATAAAACTTTTATTTTGGAAAGTTGCAAATGGATTTGTATCCATTTCATGGAGACTGAAATTTTGTTTTTGACATACTGAAGGATGTTTCTGAACAATGAACACAGAAGTTAATTTTAAGAATGTCTGCCTGCACTATAGATATTCAGACCATGTTTAGAAGACGTTATAAAGGACAAACAAGTTTTATC
>CM019149.1:303491992-303677784 GCA_009733165.1 Naja naja
TCTCTCCAAAGGGACTCAGGGCAGTTTACAGGGCAATTAAAAAACATACAATACAAATATTAAAATAAAATTAAACTCAATTAAGCCCCAGCCATATCAAATTTAAAAATTTAAAAACAATGGTTAAAAACGATAATTCCAATCAAAAAATTTAAAATATCTCATGGGGATAGATCGGCTTGCTTAAACAGCCATGTTTTAAGGGCAGGTCGAAAGTCTCTCAGGTCGGGGACAATCCGGATCTCTACCGGTAGCTCATTCCAGAGGGCAGGGGCAGCCACAGAGAAGGCCCTCCCCCTGGGGGCCGCCAGCCAACATTGTTTGGCTGATGGCACCCTGAGGAGGCCAACTCTGTGGGCCCGCACTGGTCGGTGGGATGTTGTCATCGGCAGTAGGTAGTCTCGCAAGTACCCTGGGCCTAAGCCAGGTGTTCCCAGGGAATATCCAGGTGTTCCCAGGGAAGCAGCGCATCTCTGCAAGTTTCATGATCTGCAGAGGTGTATTTTCAAGCACTAATTGGGAGCGAGGCAGTATCGTTTCAGAATGGACTTGTTCTGGTTGGGAATGGCTGTTCTGAGTGGGAACAGCCAGAACAAGATCTGCAAATTTTGCAGGCACACCTTCCATGTTATTAATATGTATGGTCCATATTTGGTGATTAATGAATGCAAATCAAACTGCCAATTGTCTGCTTGTTTAAAAAAACAAAATCGGTCCATGCAAGTTTTATTGGATCCTTGAGCATTGAATATATCCAGAGTTCCCATAGCATTGTGGACTCAAAACATAGGACCCAAAGTAAATAAAACTCACTACAGTGATTAATTTAGCAGTACATATTGGAGAAGGTATGAATGAATAGCAGAAGACACATCCCTGCAGACAAAGAGATGCCCCCATATGTAGACATTTCAGAAAGAAGGAGAATTGGAAGGAGCATTGGAGATCTTCTAAGCCAACCCACCTGCACAAGCAGAAAACCCAGTGGTGGGATTAAAAAAAAATATTACCAGTTTTGTGGGCATGGCTTAGTGGGCATGGCATGGCTTGGTGGGTGTGGCTTGGTGAGCATGGCAAGGGAAGGGTACTGCAAAATCCCCTTCCCTTCCCTTCCCTCCCCACCCCACTAACCTGCTTTCCAGCTCCGTTCTCCTATGCAGGGCAACCAAAGAAGACCCAGCCAATCTGCTGGGACTCAGGAGGCAGAGAAGAGATGGGGCGGGGCCACTCGGAGATGGTATTTGCCAGTTCTCCAAACTACTCAAAATTTCCACTACCGGTTCTCCAGAACTGGTCAGAACCTGCTGAATACCACCTCTGCCTCTACCAATACAGACAAAAGGTTGCCCAATCTCTTCTCAAAAACCTTGAGTGATGGAACACTCACAATTTCCAGAGGCAAGTCGTTCCACTGACAAATTGTTCTCAACGTCGGGAAATTTCTCCTTAGTTCTAGGTTGCTCCTCTCCTTGGTGAGTTTCCATCTGTTGCTTCTTGTCGTGCCAAAATTGCTGATTTGATCCTGGATCAAAACTCACCCACCCACCCATTATACTCCCCCCACCCCTCAAAATTCAGTCTGACAGATTTGAACAGAGTGCTTCTAATAAAAGTAAAACCTGTACATTTGCTTTTCAAGGAACATTAGAGACCGTGCACAAAAGGTCCTATTAGTTCTGCTTTTCCAATTTTCAGCAGGGTGACATTATGAACAACGAAAGGTTTCATTTTTTTTTCCATCCGACTTACTCAAATGTCTTCTCGTCCTCTTTGATAAGCCCTACCAAACTCCCGCACTCGGTCCCTCTTTCCGGTTGAGGCAGCAGATGCGGCTGAAGGAAGGCAAGATGCACGTCTTCGCCGGAGCAGGTGAAAGATTCACAACTGGGTGTATCATCTCTTCAGGCTTGCATAGCTGAATTGAGCACATCCATCAATCACCGGCCTCCATTCTTGTTAGGAGCAAATATGCTCCCCACCTGGTCCAGTTGTTATAATAATAAGCCCTTCTCCAGACTATAAATGAATCTACTTCTCAGGGCCCAGAACCAAGGGAGAAGGAATTAAATGACCTTGGAACAAGATGATTTGGATGCCAAGAAGTTGACATTCTATACGGGAGAGAATCTGGTGCAGACACCTGGAAGAGAAGTTAGGGGAGTGATAATTTATTTTTAATATTTCCTATCCAACTCAGAAATGAAAGTTTTCATTTTTCCCCTCTTGTTTTCTGTCTCTGTCTGCCTGTCTGTCTTTCTCTGTGTGTGTCTCTGTTTCTCTCTCTCTGTATCTCTCTCTTTCTCTCTCTCTCCTTCTGAGTTTCTCTCTCTCTCTGTCTATCTCTCTGTCTCTCTCTGACTCTTTCTAGATCTTTCTAGCTCTCTCTGTGTATCTCTCTCTCACTTTCTCTGACTTTCTCTCTCTCTTTCTCTCTCTGTGTGCCTCTTTCTATCTCTCTGTCCCTCTCTGACTCTTTCTAGATCTTTATAGCTCTCTCTCTCTGTATCTCTCTCTCTCCCTCTCCCTCTGACTTTCTCTGTGTGTCTCTCTCTCCATCTCTTCCCCCTCCATCTCTCTCTTTTTCTCTTTCTGTCTCTTTCTATCTATCTGTCTCTCTCTTTCTCTCTCTGTCTCTTTCTATCTCTCTCTCTCTTTGTCTCTCTCTCTCTCTTTGTCTCATTCTATCTCTCTGTCTTTATATCTCCATCTCTCTCCCTCGCCTTCTCTTTCTCCCCCCTCTCTCTGTGTCTCTCTCACTCTCTCTTACTCTTTTTTCCTTCCCAGGTAAATTGCACGACACAAATATTTATGAATGTCAGACAGAAGATTCCTATAGCATTTGCTTAGCAAATGTGCTTCTTAATGAATTCTGCTATGCACAAGGGACCTGGGCTGTAATGAATAGGCCACTGTGAATTCTTGAGATGGCTGTCACTTTGAGATATGAGAATCATTTCTCTTTAGCAAAGAAGAACTTGGATATGTGCATATTTAGGAAGCTCTGTTTCCCTGTACTTTAGAGCCTGCAGAGTGATTTGGCAACTGAGGCAGAAGTCAAGTGATTCTAGGTTACACTTCAGAAATCTTGAAAGAACAAATGAGCTTTCCAGTGAAATGGTAAGGACTTTGTCTTGTGCTAGGTTTATTTGCAGAAGGAGAACTTGCCTAAGACAATTCCTCAATTTATCAGGGCATATGAGATGGGAAGGACAGCAATTTCCAAGGAAGGCATCCTAGAACATTCAATAATAGAGTTGGAAGGGACCTTGGAGATCTTCTAGTCCAGTCTCCTACTTGAGCAGTTGACCCTATGTCATTTCCAACAAATGGCTGTCTAGTCTCTTTTTGAAAATCTCAAGTGATCCACAACTTCAGGAGCCCATTCCATTGTTTTGTCTACAGAGATTCTCAGTCTTCCAAATCATGGTTGACCCCAAAGTGCTATTTTTTCAAGAGGCAACTGGACTTCCTAGTTTTTCTTTCTGGTTTTTGATGAAAAACCAGAAAGTCCAGTTGCCTCTTGAAAAAAGCACTTTAGGGATTCCATTGGTTTAGTGCTCTCATTGTTAGAAAATTTCTCCTTAGTTCTAGGGTGCCTCTCTCCTTGGTTAGTTTCCATCCATTATTTTTTGACTTGCCTTTGGAAAATAGTTTGACCTCCTCATCTTTGTAGGAGCCCCTCAATTATCAGAACACTGATATCATGACCCTCCTAGTCCATCTTTTCACTAGACTAGACGTACCCAATTCCTGCAACCATTCTTCATATGTTTTAGACTGCAGTCCCCTAATCATCCTTGTTGTTCTTCCCTGCACTTGGTTTCAAATTGTGTGTTTACCACCAGGGCTATACGTTTCAGTAAAAGAGGCTCATATTGGAAATGACACTAGATGTGAAGTTCTTTAGAAGAAGCTACATCAAGTCAATTTCAAGTAAGATTTCAGTCCCAGCATGGGAGGGAAACTGTTGTTCTGGTGCTACCAGATTTCTGAGTTCTTGGTTTTATTTTTCTTAATGATCTGGTGGTGGACATCTTGGTTTTTTTTTAACTTACACATTTGGCTGAGAGATTTTGACCTGCGATTCGCAGTTCTGCCTTTACATCACTGCAGCGCACCTGACTTTTAGTAAAATTATATTTTCCTCAACAAATGGAACGAAGGATCATTTCTACTTAGAAGCTTGAGGATTTGGCAGGTCTGACAGTGATTAGTTGGCAGGAAACTAATCAAGGAAAGAAGCAATCTAGAACTAAGGAGAAATTTCCTGACAGTGAAAACAATTCATCAATGAAACAACTTGCCTTCAGAAGTTGTGGGTGCTCCATCACTGGAGGTTTTTGGGAAGAGTTTAGACCAGGGGTCTTCAAAATTGACAGCTTTAAGACTCGTGGACTTCAACTCCCAGAATTCCTCCTCCTCATAGCTCAGGAATTCTGGGAGTTGAAGTCCACAAGTCTTAAACTTGCTAAGTTTGAAGACCATTGGTTTAGACAAACATTTGTCTGAAATGGTATGGGGTTTCCTATCTGAACAGAGGGTTGGACAAGAAGACATCCAAGGTCCCTTCCATCTCTTTTATTCTGTTCCTCTATTTTGTGGAATTTCTGTACAGGTAGTCCTCAACCTATGACCACAATTGAGCCCAAACATTTAAGTTGCTAACTGAGAAATTTGTTAAGTTTGCCCCATTTTACAACTTTTCCTGCCATTGTTGTTAAGGGAATCACTGCAGTTGTTAAATTAGTAACACTGTTGTGAAGTGAATCTGCCTTCCCTGTTGACTTTGCTCATCAGAGGGTCGCAAAAGCAGATCATGTGACCCTGGGATACTGCAACTGTCTTAAATGTGAGTCAGTTGTTGATCATCCAAATGTAAATCATGTGACCACAGGGATGCTGACTCAGTTGTAAGTGTGAAAAATGGTCATAAGTCACTTTGGTGCCGTTGTAACTTCCAACGGTCATGAAGTGAACTGTTGTAAGTCGAGGACTATCTGTATACTGGTAGATGCCAGAGGTGTTGTGGTCCGCCAGTGGCCAGTGGAGCTGGTAGCAGACTTGGACAGTGAGGAGGATTGGGGAGGAACATGGGCCAGTTCTGGAGTCTGGGGAAGGATCTGACGAGGGCTCTGCATCGGAGGCAGAGATGGGGCCAGGGCCGTCCGACAGTTATCAGCTACCTTTGGAGTCAGACATCAGTGAGGCAGAAGAACAGCTGGAGCCTGGTCCCAGTGGGTGCATGTGCAGAGCTGCCAGGAAAGGGAACAGCTAAGGGACAAGGGTTGACTTGGGAGTAAAGGCAGAGGTGGATGGTGAAAGGCCCTTCCCATAGGGAATAAAGAACAAAGGGGGGGATGTTTGTAGGAGACAAATAGTTCATTTAATTAGTGTGAAGATTTGTTCGTGACTCACAGAGACTCCTTGCCAAGTGTTTTCTTGTACAGCGTTGCACTTGGAAGCTCTTGGCCTGGCAGCTCTCTAAGTCTGATCAGGTCTATAGTTGTAATTCACCCTTGAAAGACTGTTTGCTGGGACTTTGCTGGATGTGAATGAGAGGAATTCACATTAGCCTAATAAAAAGGGGTTTTGTCTGGACAAGGAGTCTGCTTCATGATTTTGCAAAGCCTAGGTCAGAACAAAAGGTCGGAGTCTACCATTCTAGTTAAGCAAACTCTGTTCCTAACCATGAACAGACTCTTCCTTGATTTAACCGGTAAACAGGGATGAAGGTACTAGCGATGGACATTTCATGACATGTTCCATTTTCCGAATTGAGTCAACCTGGAATTCAGCTTCTCTGGACATCTGCAGTAATTACAACTCTCACCTCATCACCAGCCTGTGTGGGGAATTACTTTCACCCAGTTGTTTGTGAAGCAAGAAAATTGCTTTATAGTAGTGCTGTTTCGGAGAACGGCACTTCCTAAAGAAGAGATTTATTCCATCAGAGTGTGGCGCATGAATCTCGATGAGGTGTGTGCTACTTTAGTAACTGGCCTGATTTCATTTCTCATTTTATTGCCACGGACAGGAGAGTGGATTAAAGTACAGAATGTCAGTGTCACTTTAAGAAAGCATACTTTTGGGTTTTTTTTTTTTAGAGAGAGAGAGGTGGAAAAGAAGAAGAAACCAAAAAGAAAAGAAAAGAAAAGTTAGCATCTGGAGATAGGCTAAAGGGACCGTCTGCAGGATAACTTCAGTTAACAGAATAACTTGACTTGGAAGGGACCTTGAAGGTCTTCTAGTCCACCCCACTGCTCAAACAGGAGACTCTATACTATTTTTGACAAGTGGTTGTCCAGTCCCTTCTTAAAAGCCTCCAGTGTTGGAGCATCCACAACTTCTGAAGGTAAGTTGTTCCAATGGTTGTTTGTTCTTGCTGTCAGGAAGTTTCTCCTAAATTGTAGGTTGCTTCTCCCTTTGTTCGGTTTCCATCCATCACTTCTTGCCTTGCATTTAGGTGCTTTGGAAAATAAGTTGACTCCCTCTTCTTTGTGGCAGCCCCTCATAATATTGGAACACTGCTTTCACATCAACCCTAGTTCTTCTTTTCATTAGACTAGAAAATACCCAATCTAAAGTCTCAACATCTTTTTCATATTGAACTGGATGCAGTATTCCAAATGTGGTCTTACCAAGGTATTATAAAGCAGTGTAGATGTAGTGTATATTGGAGGTGGTGACCCTTCGAGAGCTGCATGCAACAAAATTTCATTTTAATGTATGCCGATTAGTGTACACTCAACGTGACAATAAAGTTATTGTTCTGTTCTATTCTGTTCTATTCTATTCTATTCTATTCTATTCTATTCTATTCTATTTTCTATTTTCTATTTTCTATATAGTCCTCTATTCTATTCTATTCTATTCTATTTTCTATTTTCTATATAGTCCTCTATTCTATTCTATTCTATTCTATTCTATTCTATTCTATTCTATTCTATTCCATTCCATTCCATTCCATTCCATTCCATTCCATTCCATCCCATCCCATCCCATCCCATCCTATCCTATTTTCTATTCTATTCTACTCTATTTTCTATTTCTATTTACTCCTCTATTCTATTCTATTCTATTCTATTCTATTCTATTCTATTTTCTATTCTATTCTATTCTATTCTATTTTCTATTCTATTCTATTCTATTCTATCCTATCCTATCCTATCCTATCCTATTTTCTATTCTATTCTACTCTATTTTCTATTTTCTATTTACTCCTCTATTCTATTCTATTCTATTCTATTCTCTCTACTCTACTCTACTCTACTCTACTCTTCTCTATTCTATTCTATTCTATTCTATTCTATTCTATTCTATTCTATTCTAGTATCATTTCACCTGATCTTGATTTGATCTCACTGTAAATACAGCCTAGGTTTTTGTTGACTTTTTTGGCAGCTGAAGCACATTGCCGGCTCATATTTAAGTGATTGTCTGCTAGGACTCCAAGATCCACTTTGGATCTTAATTGGATTGCTGAAATCTGCTTAAGTGATTTTTCAAGGCCTGCACCCTCTGGGAAAATGTGTATGATTTTTTTCCCCATCTTAGGATGTTTTAGAAGAAGAGCAAGCTGAGTTGGATGGTGGAGTTAAACATGTCATCAGTTTGGAATCATTGCATTGCCACAAGAGACTCAGATGCAGCCCCTTGTGAATTCTATTGACCCTTATCTAGTGTTAATTTAGCTTTGATCATTAGTTGACCAGATTCTTGTATAGAGGTAGCAATAATAAATGCTTCTGTACCTTTAACTCAATGAATTCTCCTAATTATTTGTGCCTGACAGATGAGGAGGGAAGATAGCCATTAAAGGTGGCCCTCAACTCACAGCAGTTCACTTAGTGTCCATTTTCCTCCCTCTCGCTCCCATGACATCTGCCAAAATTTTAAAGCAATACAGATAGTCCTTGACTTACAAAAATTCATTTGGTGACCATTCAGCTCTGGCCCAGGCTTCGTCAAACTTAATAAAACACAAACTGAATTTAAAAGTAAAACCTATTTTAATGTGACACTGGGAATTACTTGCATTCCCAGCCAAAACTAATTATACACAGTTCCTCCAGATAAGAGCACGCTTTTCAGTGCTGTCGAATGCTGGAGCCTGTTCCCAGTGGGCGCATGCACAGAGCTTCCTGGAGAAGGGAACAGTTAAGGCACAAGGGTTGACTCAGGAGTAAAGGCACAGGTGGACGATGAATGGCCCCTCCCATAGGGAATAAGGAGGAGTGAAAGTGGAGTGGTGTTTGCAGGAGACAATTTAGTTCATTTAATTAGGGTGAAGATTTGTTCCTGGCTCCTTTCCAAGTATTTTCTGCTGCAGTGTTGCGCTTGGAAGCTACTGGCCTGGCAACTCTCCAAGCCTGATAAGGTCTGTGATTGTACATCACTCTTGAAAGACTGTTTGCTGGGACTTTGCTGGATGTGAATGAGAGGAATTCACATTAGCCTAAATAAAAGGGGTTTTGTCGGAACGAGGAGTCTGCTTCGTGATTTTGTGAAGCCTGGGTCAGAATAGGTAGATAGATAGATAGATAGATAGATAGATAGATAGATAGATAGATAGATAGATAGGTAGATAGGTAGATAGGTAGGTAGGTAGGTAGGTAGATAGGTAGATATATTGTAGCAACAGTATTATATATATAAAATCACCTAGACAGATTTTAAGTGTCACTTAATGAAGTCTGGGAAATGGAAAGAGAGATGTAGGAATGTATGTCAGATGTTGGCCCTGTCAGCAAATGCATTGGCAACTTTTGAAAAGCACGAAGTTGTGAAATGGAATTGAGTCGCATTCAATTACCACCAAATCGAACCTCCTCTCATGTCTCCCAATTACTTATCATTTCACCCGGGCGACTGCTCCCCTTTGGGGACAAAAACTGCGGTCCTCTGACCCTTTTGAAATATGTATTCATTATTTATTTATTAGCGATCTATCTATCCGTGTTTCTCTCCCCCACCTCCAGGCTGTCTTATCTGAGGAATTTTGAGAAAAGCCAGAAAGATTTATGAAATGACAATCATGAGTTTTCTCCGTTAAACTAATGTGAAAGATTTATTTCCTCTCCAATTTCTAGCTAACCATAAGGTATTTTAAAAGAAGGATTGGCCTTAAAAAAAGGAAAGAAAAGCACCAGCTGGGCTAATTAAATCTGATGTTTTATTAATCTAGTTTAAAAATATTTATGTTCTGTTCTGTATGTGTATGTCAGTCATCCATGTTCTGTTCTGTATTCTCCAAAGCAGGGCAGGATAAGATTTAATGGGTGAAAGTGTTTGTTGAGGTCATGGTTGTCCCATAGTTGCTTTTTCAAGAGATAATTGGACTTTCTTGTTATGAAGACGCCTCGCTTCTCATCCAAGAAGAGAGTTGAAGAATCTTCTTGGATGAGAAGTGAAATGTCTTCAAAGAAAAACCAGGAAGTCCAGTTGCCTCTTGAAAAAAAGCACCTTTGGGATAATGGGTAGAAGATCATGAAAGAGAGATCTAACCTAGGTTCCAATATTTGAGGAGCTCCTACAAAGACAAGGGAGTCAAACTATTATCTAAAGCACCGAAAAGCAAGACAAGAAACAACAGGTGGAAACTCATCAAGGAGAGAAGCAACCTGGAATTAAGGAGAAACTTCCTAATAATGAGAACAATTAATCAGTGGAATAGCTTGCCTTCAGAAGTTGTAGGTTCTCCATCACTGGAGGTTTTCAAGAAGATACAGGACAGCCATTTGTCAGGAATAGTATAGGGCAGGGAGGGTCAAACTCAATGATGTGGTTGGATCTGGCCCACATGGCTGTTCTGGAACTGTAAAAGGGACGGCCCATGTCACTTCAGCCCAGTCTACCCACATCGTTCCAGCCTGGTCTACTCAATGTGAAGATGGAACATTGGGACAGCTTGGCTTCAGCCCAGTCTACCCAATGTGAAGGGGAAACATGCCAGCAGTTTGGGGAGTGGTGTCAAGCTGGCCACACCCGCCCTGCTCCCTGAAGTCAACTACAACCCTGATGTGGCCTTCAATGAAATTGAGTTCGGCACCCCTAGTATAGGCTCTCCAACTCAAGCAGAAGCTTGGTAGACTCTTTCAACCCCATTATTCTATGTTCTCTAGAATCAATTTGATTTAACAATATAGTTGTCAATTTCTTATTTAGTATGCAAATATATAGCTTCTTTCATCCTGGGGATGTTGCAGTGGTTGTAAGCAGAAAAAAACTGGATAGAAGTAACTTCTTTATAAACATGTGCTCTCCTCATTTGATGCAGGAAATGTAGACCATGTGTTGCATGCTTCACTAAGGATGACATGTGGAGAGACCAGTTCAGATTGTTAGTTATCTGCAGCCCCAGATACTTAATACTGTTGACAATTTCTAGAGCTGTATCCTTTATACTGAGTGGAGTATGACTATGCCGGCTCTTTCTAAAATCTACAGTGATCTTTGTTTATTAACATTTAGAACCTGGTTAGTAAGACCACACGTAGAATACTGCATCCAGTTTTGGTCACCACACTATAAAAAAGATGTTGAGGCTCTAGAAAAAGTGCAGAGAAGAGCAATGGGGATGATTAGGAGACTGGAGAGTAAAACATATGAAGAACGGTTGCAGGAACTGGGCCTGGCTAGTCTAAGGAAGAGGGGGACCAGGGGAGACAAGATAGCAGTCTTCCAATATTTGAGGGACTGCCACAGAGTGGAAGGGGTCAAACTATTTTCCAGGACATCTAAAGGCCAGACAAGGAATAATGGATGGAGGAGAGATTCAACCTAGAAATAAGGAGAAACTTTCTGACAGTGAGAACAATCAACCAATGGAACACAAGTTGCCTTTGGAAGTTGTGGGAGCATCATTACTTTGGCAGCACAGCCAAAGTGGGTCCATTCTGAGCTGTAGTCACTAATAAACAAAAGAGCTTGAAGCACTCCGCGTCTGTCTCTTCATGCAAACTTAACATCAGTGTTTAGTGGAACATTGTCCTTTGTATCTCAGCCAGGATTGCCTCCACTTCAAAAACAGTTCAACATCTGCTCCCTTTTTAAAATAGACCTCTCTGTGAGTCTGAAGAAACTGACAACTTCTGTAAAGACTTAGTTCATTAAGATCAGCTGCTCTCTTCTTTTAGACTCACCCAGAAATCAGAATAAAGAGGTTCTTCTTTAATTAATGGCAGAGAAACACATTAAATCTTGCACATTTCAACCCAGTTAGAAAAATGGGAGGGAAACAAAAGTGAGGGGATATTGGACTTAACATTTCCTGGTGTCTGAATGAGGAATGACAAATATCACCATTCAACTGATTATTTCAAGGCCTCCTTTGATCTGGCTCCTCTCAGAGATGTGTCCAAGCTTGGTCAAAAAAGTCAAGATGGTGGCCGCTGGTCATTTAGTAGTGGAATTAAAGTGCTGTCTGTTTGTTAAATGCATCATGCATGCAAAGCACATTAAAAAAAAATAAGATCGTTTTTCTCGCCCTCCTTCTCTTTTCATTCCTCTTCTCCTCCTCCCTCATGCTCTCAACTTCTTATCCCCTTCGGCCTCTCCTCATCTTCCCTGCTATCTCCTTTCTTCTTTCCTCTTCCTTTTCATCATCTTCATGCATCCTCTTTCTTCTCTTTCCCCTTCCTTTTTCATCTTCATCCCACATCATGCTCCCCGTTTTCTCATTTCTTCTTACGCATCCTCTCCTCCTTCTCCTTCCACCCTCATTATCTGTTCTCTTCCTTCACCTTATCTTCTCAACCATGCTTTGTTCCTCAGCTACATCCTCGTCAGCTATCTTCTCCTCCTCCATTCTCCTTTCATCATCCTCATTTTTCCGTCTTTTCTCGACAACCTCTTCCTCATCATCCATCATCGGCTCTTCCTTGTTTCAATGCATCTCTTTTAATCCTCATCCTCTTGCTCTTTTCTCTTCTCTTCCATCCTCTTCTTTTTCATATCTCCTCGTCATCTTTTCTCCTTCTCCCCCTTCACCTTCTATTACCTTCATCTTCATCTTCTCCTCCTCTTCCCTCTTCCTCCCTCTCCCTCCCACCCATTTGCCAAAAATCTAAAACAACACGGATAATTCTTGATTTACAGCAGTTCATTTAGTGACTGTTCAAAGTCACAATGGCATTGAAAAAGGTGACTTATGACTGTTTTTCACACATATGACTGTTGCAGCATCCCCAGGGTCACGTGATCAAAATTCAGACCCTTGTCACCTGACTTACATTTATGACGGTTGCAGTGTCAATTGTGGACATAAGTCAAGGAGTACCTATAGTTTCCTGCAGGCAAGTCTGGTTATCCATACCAAATCTCTCTTTGTGTCTCTTTCTTCTTTTACTGTTTGGTGTCAGCCTTGGAAGCCATTTTTTTTTAACTTGGAAGCTTCAAGGCTGCCACATTCTGTGCCTGGGAATTTGGGAGGGGCGATTTCATGATGGAGTAGAATATTAGACACAACAACACTCTTTCTCAGAGAGTCAAGGACATGTTGCCCTGCACCTGGAGGGGAGTGACTGGGCAGATGTCTCCAGTTGGGATGAAGATTTGACAGGAACATGTGATGGACTGATGAGTGGAAGGGATGGATCTTTGAATTCTCTTTTGGGGAGGGAAAACCCGAAACTCTCAGATTCAGGTTTTCCCAGATGTGCCAATATGACAACTCTAATAAAATGGAACTTTGAGAAATGTTTGTCTCGGAGTTTATTGGTTTGGAGTTAGTTAGCTGGAATGCTGGCATTTGGTTTATCCTGTATTTCTAACTTCTCCAGCATCCCCTCAGCCTAGTATTTTTACATCCTTTTATATCAATTTGGCCAGGAAAAAAAATCCTATTTTTTTTGGCATGCTTTCCCTAACATGTTCATTATTATTTCCATGTTCCTAATGCATTAGTAAGCACACCTGTGTGTGACAGGGAAAGGCCTTTTTCCCTGCATATTTTCTGAGTTCTGAATCTGCACTGAGAAATTTGAAAGAAAAAAAAAAGAAGGTTGCACAGAAAATGTATGCCAGCGCTCCTGTTAGGTTTCGGAGGTACGAATGCAGCAAATTCCTGGAACAATTCAGACAAAGTTAATTTCTGGCGCTATCTCGTATTGCCAGCTGTGTGACAGCTCTAAACAATTTCCACATTAATATCTGTGTTCTGGAGGTACGGAGAGAGGTGAACCTCAGCAAACGATGGGTCAAAAGGAATTTCAAAGAAGAAATTGTGTTGCACTGGGGTTCCTTTGGCCTCGTCTTCCACGGACGTGCCTGCGTGAAAGCAAACAAAATCTAAGGGATTGGCTATTGGAGAAATATAAAAAGTTTTCTCCACGAAGTTAGAACTAGTAGCAAACCAGGTCAAATAACTTGATTCAAATTCATTGGTGTTTCATTTATATACACAGTATATCCATCTCCTTTTTTGCAGAATGAAATGTTTTGCTCATTGGAACGATTGGTTGATATTTCTGTGTAATCTTTCATGAAAAACTTTCAGGCGCTCCCCTGATTTTTCTTCTTACTTTCTTTCCTTCCTTCCTGGCTTCCTTTCTCTCTCTCTCTCTTTCTCCATTATTGAATTTCATTCTCTCATTCTATCTCCCTCTATCTATCTATCTATCTATCTATCTATCTATCTATCATCTATCTATCTATCATATCTATCTATCTTTATTTCTCTCTATCCATTTTTCTCTTTGTTGTTCAATAATACAATACAGTCTTTATTGATTAGCCCTTGGGCCATATCAAAGTGCAAAGTTCCAGCAATAAATTGTTGTTAAAATTTGATAAAAACAATTCAAAATGGAATTTAGTAAAATACAATTTAAAATGGAATTGGATCTGTTGTTCTATATTCATCCATCCATCCATCCATCCATCTCTTTCTGTCTCCATCCATCCAACTATTTTTATCTCTATTATTTAATATCTATCCATCCATTCATCCTTCCATATATATATATCTGTCCATTCTCTCTCTCTTTCATCTCTGTCTGTCTGTCTGTCTGTCTGTCTGTCTGTCCGTTCTTCCATCTGTCCATCCGTTCATCCATCCATCTATGCCATCTGAGAACCAGTTTGATTAGTAGTTAAGGAATCAGGCAAGAAACCAGGAGACTATGGGTTCTAATCCTACCCTGGGCACCACTGATGCTAGCATTTCAAATGTGTCAGTGTTTTAAACAAGCACACTAAGGTTTGTAAACCTGTTTAAAACATGCTGTTGGTTCACTTCCCTTTGAATTTTACAGTTCTTCCTCCTCCTCGACGTCTTTTTATTTTCTTTCCTAAAAGCATGCTCTGCAGTGTTTAGAGCAGGCTTTGGAATCACAGCTTGAAATGTCCATCCAGATGAAGTCAAGTGGAAAATGGTCCTTACCTTGGAGAAGAAGGCTGTGGCCAGAGTCACAAGTCAATGTCAAGCTAAGGGCAACAAGAAAGGAAAGGACAGACAGAAGCTCCCTGGGGTGGCTACGAAGGAGAACATGAAAAGTTAACATATTATTTATTGAACTGAAAACCACAACAGATGGAAAAGATGACTCCTCCATAGTCTTGAAAAAAATATGTCTCTGTTTATCTCTCTATATAAAAGCGAAATACCACTCACACATCATCACAAAATCTCCAGAACCGTAAAGCCTACAAACTTGAAATTTGGCACGTATGTTCCTCTTGGCTTTTAGGTGCACACTAAGAAAGGATTTTTTTTTATATGACCATCAGAGCATTAGTATTTCCTATATTATTATTAACACGCTCTGATGCTAAGAAGTTCTATTCCCCCTCCCCACCTAAAAAGAAATCTGTTCCAAATGCAAAACACAAGCAGAGGAGAGGAGTTTCAGTTTCAGTTTCACAGCACCAATCAGCTTTAGGACAGAACAATTGAGCTAAGCCATGCCCAGGCTCCTTGCTGTCTCCTTCTTGCTCACACAGCAAATACTATTTCACTTTCCAAACAGCTTTCACCTCTCTCACACACTGACAGGACGTTAGCCAGATGAATACCGATGGATGCTGGTAGGCAGAGGCAGAATATGTATGTATGTATGTATGTATGTATGTATGTATGTATGTATGTATATGCATATGTGTATGTAGATAGATAGATAGATAGATAGATAGATAGATAGATAGATAGATAGATAGAATTATTTTCATAAATATATATAGAATATATATATTATATTTCTTCATGGAAAGTACAGTTGTTCTTTTTCTACCTTGTTCACATAATTTGTTAGACTTGGTTGTCCTAAATCAACCTCCACTTTATTTTCCACTGACTTCACATAGAATTTGATGCAACAGTCTCAAATTATGCAGTGGGAGATCTTCAGGCTGGCTCATCTGACTTCTGATATGATTGTGATGGTTGTTATCCAAGTCCACACCTGCCTATTTTTGTCCCAGCTCATAGTTACCCGAGCCAGTTTCTAGTTCTGCGTTGTCACAACTCAGCTGGTAAATCATTCCTCGTGACATCTCCTCTGTTGAGATGTTCCTCTGAATATTTGAAGGAGTTGTTATTTTGCCGTTCTGCACATTTTTTTTTCTGCTGCCTTTGCAAAAATTCACAGGATTCTGGGAGGAGGTCATTACGTACAAGAAGACAAAAAATTCATGTTTGTGTCTTGGGTGGTGTTTGTCTCCTTTGTTCTGGGAACCATGACAGAAGAAGCTGGCTCTAATGGGCATTGTCTGGAAGTGCTTGATCCCGAGGATCCCAGGCTGAGGTCACGCGGAAGGCTGCTGAAAAGAAAGAAAATCATCTAATAGAAGAGGGAGGAGCTTGAGAAAAGAAGAAATATGAGGAAGCAGAGAGCTGGAAGAAGAAAAGAAGAAAAGGAAGGGGAAGAAAAGAAGAGGAAAAATCGAGAAGAAGGGAGGAAGAACTAGCCTCCTCAGCAAATGAAGGCCCACCCTCAGTACCACATCCAATTTAATTCTCCCAGTATAAAAGTTAGGGACTCGAGAAAAATTACAGGGAAGAGCAACCAGGATGATTAGGGGACTGGAGGCTAAAACATGCGATGAAAGTTGCAGAAACTGGGCCTGGCTAGTCTAGTGAAGAGAAGGACCAGGGGAGACATGATAGTGGTCTTCCAATATTTGAGGGGCTGCCACAGAGAGGAGGGAGTCAAGCTATTTTCTAAACTCTAAAGCACCTGAAGGCCAGACAAGGAACAATGGATGGAAACTGAACAAGGAGAGATTTAATGTGGAAATGAGAAACTTTCTGACAGTGAGAACAATCAACCAATGGAACAGAAGTTACCCTCAGAAGTTGTGGGAGCGCCATCACCTGAGACCTTCAAGAAGAGATTGGACTTCCATCTGTCAGAAATGGTGTAGGATGTCCTGCTTGGGCAGGGGGTTGGACTAGATGACCTATAAGGTCCCTTCCAACTCTCATTATCTGTTATCTGTTATCTCTTAACAACCCATTGTCAGTTATCTCACTTATTTGGGTTTCATATTTCATTTAAAATACTATTAAAAGAATATGTCTTCTTTTTTTTCCCCTGCACAGCATATGTCATTCTCTGTTGTACTTTTGCTTGTAAAATTATGAACCGGTGTTCTGTCTTTTGAATAAAATAAAAGAATGTGACAAATTACCTCTACTTGTAGACAGCTATTAAATGGGAGAAACACTCTCAAATTCTTTGTTTGTATGAATTTTAGCTCTACCAAACAAGCAGATACTCTTTCTCTTTTAAAATACATTCTCTCTTAAGTTCAATTTCTTTTTTTTTTAATAAATTTTATTAAGTTTTCAAATTTTAAAAACATAAAATAAAACTTTATACATTGTTATCAACATCAAGACATCTTTTGCATCTCCTTACATTTTTCAGTATATGTATTTACTTATTCCTTTACCATTACATCTCACTCTTGCTATAGATCAATCTCTCTCTTAAGTTCAATTTCATTCATTGTGACTAAGCTGAGATGTCCATATATTGCAATAAATTAATGGTCAAGTCCTTCCCCCATCTCCCCCTTCCTCCTCCTCTTCCTCCTCCTCCTCTTCTTCTTCTTCTTTTTTCTTCCTCCTCCTCTTATTCTTCTTCTGCCTCTTCTCCTTCTCCTCCTCCTCCTCTTCCACTTTTATTTCTTCTTCTTCTTCCTCCTCCTCCTCCCCTTCTTCTTCCCCCCCTCTCTCCTCTCCAAAGTACCAGAAGACAGTGGATGGAAATAATCAAGGAGGGATCCAGCCTAGAACTAAGGAGAAATTTCTTGACAGTGAGAATATTTAATCAGTGGAACCGTTTACCTCCAGAAATCATGGATGTTCCATCTCTGGAAAAAAGATTTAAGAAAAGATAGCCATTTGTCTGAAATTGTACAGGATCCCCTGCTTGAATAGGGTGGTGGACTAGAAGGTACCTTCTAACTCTGTTATTCTGTTACTCTATTAAATTTCAGTAACTAGTGAAATTCTCCTGAGTGAGGACAAAGAGGAGAGACACTTTTCTAATAAAGATGGAAAAGGAGTATCTGTCATGCCCCTGGTGGAGACTGACTCCGAGGAAGAGGAGGAACAGCCAACAGGGAGTGGGAGTGTGGCTCCAGAGGTGGTGGAGGAGGCTGGGGAAGGGCAGAGGCCGGCTGAGCAATCAGAAGAGGATCCAGACCCATCCCCTATCCATCCCAGGGCATGCAGGGAGGAGAGGATCAGGGAAAAGCGTGGTCTCCTCGGGAGGAGAGGGCCATGATCCTCCTCAGGGCTTACAGCTGGGAGCTATGTATATAAGTTTGTAACTGCGTATGCAGAATTGCTGGAGTCAAAGTTAGTGTTTCCTTTGAAAGAGGTTTATATTTGTGGGCGTTCTTCCCAAGGACTTTCCCCGGTTATCTGCTTGGAACATATGATTACTTATCTTGGTTTGATTCAAAACTCTCGCCAATATGGTTTGTTCTTGTTTTTCTTTTGCCTTATTATTTACTTTTGGGACTTTAAACTGTGACTAATAAAACAGTTAAGTTGAAGGCATTGCCGGACTTTAATTCACGTTTTGGGTTTTGGGTTATTTTGAGAGACTACGGGTCATCACAGTATCTCAGTTTAGCATCTAACTATGTTCCATAGATAAAGGTTAAGTAAGGTGCTCCAGCAGCCATTCCATAAACTTTATTCCTTGTTCTATCTTTGTATTGCTCCAGCATTTAGAAAAAGTACCATGTAATGGAACGTAACTAACCCAAATTAAACCGAGACATTGAAGTAGATAATGGGACTTTATATCACACAAGATAACACCTCTTCCCACACCCACTCCGAGATTCAGCCTGCTCTTGTTGAAGCAAAAAAAAAAAAAATAGTGATGAAAACCACTTGGAGTCTAAGTACGGTGTTTACATATTATCCACAATGGCAAATACCCACAAAATGTTGGCATTTCAATTTCCTCTGAAGTATCTCCTTCAGCTGGAAAATCGCATTACCCATTATGGAGAGCAAGGTACAATAATGGAGCTCAATGCAAGCGAGTGTTTGTTATGCATCAAAGTACCCAAAGAATCTAAATTGTAGCGTGCTGAAATTTCACCTCTCTTTGGGTAAGGGCAGACTGTGCACCAAGAGCCAAAGCTTGAAATCAAGGGTAGATATTTGTTCAAAGTACGTTGTATGAATTGGTGGTTTGCACATCCTTGATTCTGGCTTTATCCAGACCAAGGGCCACTTTTTTTGGTCTCTGAGAAGCTTTTCCTCTCAAACGTTGATTGATGAACAGATTGGGGAGGGAAAGAAATATACAGAGAACTACAAATCTGAAGTCCAAAAGGTGCTTTTTGAGGAGGCAACTGGACTTCCTTGTTTTTCCTTTGAAGATGTTTTGCTTCTCATCTGAGAATCTTCTTCAGCTCTGACTGGATGGTGAGGAATGGAAAGTTTTATATTCCTTTGAGCTAAAACCTTGGACCTAATCCATCCATTCCCCACCAGAGCTTGAGAAGCGAAATGTCTTCAAAGAAAGAAAGAAAGTTTGGTTGCCTCCTGAAAAAGCACCTTTGGGACAACCATGACCTGGATGATGGAGAATCTCTATAGATCTACAGAACTAAAGATAATGGTTTCCTCTGTCCAGTTGTATCTGATTCTAGGGGCTAGTGTTCTGACCAAGGCTTCCAAGACTGTAATTACACCCACGCTTATTTTAAAAACAAGTCTTATTTTATTGCAACACTGGGAGTTATTTTCATTCCCAGCTGGTAATGAATCTCAAACAGTCCCTCGAGATAAGCACCCACCTTTCTTTCCTGTGAAGTGCTGCCAATAACAGAAGTGTCAAACAAACTAGAACAAAAACCAACCGAAGTACAAAGAGCTTCAAGAATGAATCTGAACCAAATGAACGACTTTGCTTCCTGCAAAGCTTTCATCATCTTGGCCTGTCCTTTATGGGAGGGGCAATGACTTCCCACCCTTACTCTTGAATTGCTCATTTTGTTTCAGCTGCTCTCACCTTCTAGCATCTCTGCGCACATGCACACTTGGAACAGGCTCCCCTAGGTCCTCTGCCTCGCTGCTGCCAGACTCCAAAGGCTCCGGAGGCAGCACCCCAATCCCAGATGGCCCTGGCCCCATCTCTGCATTGGATGCAGGACCCTCATCCGAGTCCTCTCCAGACTGATCCCCTTTCTTCCCCACTGTCTGATTCCACTGCCATATGTACAGGCTGCCAGTGAACCACAATAGTTGGTGTTCATTTCCACTTCTTAGCCGAGGGAGTCAGTGTTGTCTGAAGATGCTTCCATAGTCACATCACCAGCATGACATACACTGAGGCACACAGGACACTGTTACTTTCCCATCAAAGTGGTATCTATTTATCTACTGGCATTTGTATGCTTTTGAATTGCTAGGTGGGCAGGAGCTGAGACAAGGAACAGGAGCTTACTCCATTGTGCGGAGCTCAGGTTTCAAACTCAAGCTGTCAGCTCTCCAGCTGACAAACTCAGCATCTTTAACTCCCGAGCCAGAGTTTTTAACTAAGGAGAGCCAGATTTACCTCTGCCCTTGGGCAGAGAAGACCCCAGATGACTCCACAGACAGCCTGCCTTGCTAAGGTAGGGTTGTGGTGGGGACAACAACAACAAAACCACTGTCACTTGAGCTCAGGAGAAAAGGCAAAATGTAAGGACTGAAATATGCACAGCCTTTCATCAATGTACAAAAATAACAAGGCTCAGTTAACTTAATGAATCCAGATACTTCTTCATTTGTCGCTTGAAACTTCACAGTTCAACAGCAATTTGTGGAAGAACTCTCAGCGATTAACAGGAAACTTTAGCTTGTTACAAGGAGATCATAATAGCTAAAAAAAAATGATGATAAAATAACAAAGCACCATCTAGCTAAAATGATACACCAGAATATTATAAAACAAGATCTGTACCAGTGCTTCACTACGAAACTAGGTGGTCGGGGCTTAGTTTTTGGGGAGGAAAATAAGGGAAAAAAAATTCTGCCTCTGCCTACCAGCAGCCATCGGTATTCATCTGGCTAGTGTGTCCTGTCAGTGTGTGAGAGAGTTGAGGGCTGTTTGGAAACATTTGCTGTGTGAGCAAGTAGGAGACAGCAAGAAGCCTGGGTGTGGCTTAGCTCAACTGTTCTGTACTAAAGCTGCTTGGTGCTGTGAAACTGAAACTGAAACTGAAACTCCTCTCCTCTGCTTGTGTTTTGCATTTGGAACAGATTACTTTTCAGGTCGGGAGGAGGAGTAGAACTCCTTAGCATCAGAGCATGTTAATAATAATATAGGAAATACTAATGCTCTGATGGTCATTTTGAAAAATCCTTTCTTAGAGAGTAACTAGAAGCCAAGAGGAACATAAATGCCAAATTTCAAGTTTGTAGGCTTTACAGTTCTGGAGATTTTGTGATGATGCGTGAGTGGTATTTCACTTATATATATATAATTTGGACATGAGCTGAATAGGATAATCAGGTACATCTGATTTGAAACAGTTGTTTTTGTCCTTTTGTAGCCAGTATATCAAATCTGGCCATGCTACCTGAGATCTCCAGTTTCTGATCTTCTAGAAGGAAGTTGAGGTGGTCAGCCTTCAACTTCTGTATCTCATTATAAATGGGAAGATTGAAGGATGAGGGCAGATCAGTATCTGTGCATTTATCTGTCATGGGGGTACGATGGCTCAGCAGTTAATAAATCTGAGTTTGTCAGGTGGAAAACTGTTTGAGACCCGAGCTCCACAGGACAGGGCAAGCTCCTATCCTCATTTCAGTTCCTAGCAGTTCTCCACAGTAGGAGAAGCAGCCAAGAGTTTGGTGGCATCTTATGATGTTTTTCACAGAAGAATCCTTAAAAAAAACATCTAATAATGGGAAGCCCAGAAGATCAGCTTTCAAGAAGAGACTGGACTGCCATCTGTCAGAAATGGTGTTTGGGCAGGGGGTTGGACTAGATGATCTACAAGGTACCTTCCAATTCTGTTAATCAAGAATTAGACTCCAATGTTCCATCATACAATTAGAAAATGTTATTTCTATCACTCAATCAAAATCTGGCTTCATTTCAAGGCTATCAGATTTGGGCTGCAATACTGCAGAAGGTCACTAGGTGGCACTATTTTTTGGCTCCTATTGCTGCCATCTATTGCTCATCTTCAGGTTTGCAACCCAGAATAGTCCTTGTGGACTCTGGGCTCTTCTATGCAATTATGGCCCATGTATCTTTACTTCCATAGCTCTTAATAGCTTCTGCTCTGGCTGATTTATTCCAGCACAGTTAATGTCTTCTCTTTATCATAATTGCCTTTAATTGATATACAGTCCTTAAATGATTGTCCAACTCAAATATGGGAAACTCTTCAAGCTCATTTGGTTCTCAAATAAATTCAAAAAGTTGAGGGCCTGATCCACCAGGTCCTTCTCTCACAAAAGCTTCTTAAAATTAAGAGGGGATTTGCAGGAACCCAGATTCTCAGTTCGGTGTAAATATTTAGCAGAATCAAGTGGTAAATAATTCTCTAGGAGCTGAGGAAATTTCTTGTATAAACGTTCCAACCCCCAAGAGAAAGAAAATAAGCATTTTGTGGAGTGAAGGAGGGATCTCTCTCTCTCTCTCTCTCTGTGGCATACTCAAAAAGCTTTGTGTAGGAATTATGTTTCTGTGAAGAACTATTCAGAAATATTATCCACTAGTAGAAGAATTTTGACATTCTTGGAGAAAACAACTTAACCGAAGGGAATATATCATTTCTGAAAGGAGGAGACCAAAAAAAAAAGGATTCCGCTAAATGTAGGATGTTAGAGCATAGAATTGCTCCAATTTTCTGTGAAAACCCTGAAAGGAAAAAAAAGTTGGTACCAAGGGGGAAGAGTATCTATGTTTTAAACTATGTTTTATGGATTGTTGAGAACCAGTTTGGTGTAGTAATTAAGACACCAGGCTAAAAACTGGGAGACCATGAGTCAGTGGTGGGATTCTGCGGGCGTGGCTTGATGGGCATGGTGTGGCTTGGTGGGCATGGCGTGGTGAGTGTGGCAGGGGAAGGATACTGTAAAATCTTCATTCCCTCCCCACCCCACTAACCTGCTTTCCAGCTCTGGTCTCCTGTGCAGGGCAACCAAAGAAGACCCAGCCAGTCAGCTGGAATTCAGGAGGCAGAGAATAGATGGGGGCAAGGCCAGTTGGAGATGGTATTTGCCAGTTCTTCAAACGGCTCAAAATTTCTGCTACCGGTTCTCCAGAACTGGTCAGAACCTGCTGAATACCCACTTCTGCCATGAGTTCTATGACTTTAGGTCAGCCATTTCAACTCAGCCCTAGGAAGGAGACAGTAGCAACAGTACAAAAACTTTTTAAAAATATTTTTTTATATTTTTTGAAAACATAGACAAACAAATACATAAAGAACACAAAACATCTTTTTTTGAGAACAGTGTGCTCCCGGGTTGTCACTTCTCCATACAGACATAGATTCAGTTACATATTCATCTTATGTATTCTAATCCATATCTTATATCCATTTTCACAATTTGTTTCCATAGCTTTTCCATTTCTCTACTTTCTACAATCTTATTTTTAATTATTCCATTCTTTTCTAATTTCAATTACATTTCTTTTTCTAGTTTTCCATATCTTTCCATTTAATATTTTAACACTTTCATCTGTCCTGTTTACAATTGCATACTCTTTTTCCTTATACATATTTTGGCCTGTAATTGCTAAAGCTGGAGTTATAACACCTTTATATCTTTTAATTATTATCTATTCAATTATTACTCAACACTTAAAGTACACCTTCACAAATCATTTTCTGACATAGCTATCAACCAAATTCTGCTTGGTACATTCCCTTACAAATACACATTAAATTATTTAACGAGAAACAAAAAAAGATATACATATTTATAAAATACATATTTCTATTTCAAATTCAGCTCTATCTTTAATATTAATATCTATCTTATTAACAAATAACATCAATTATCATTCATTTTAATCATCTGTATTTCATATTAACTTATTACTATATTTAAAAAACATTAAATCCTTTCATGTTTCTTTTAAATTTTTAAATCATTAAAAACCTTATTCTCTTATCCTCTTTACATCATTTAATTACTAAGAAGAAATATTCCATTACATCTAACACATTTTCCAATAATATAGCAATATTATCCCATGTACCCTTGCAGAATTCTCTTTTTAAATTAAACTTCTAACCATTGTCTCTGTGTCTCTTAAATAAATTAATCCCTTTAATCCATGTATGCTTTCCTGTCTCTTTCTGTCTTGTTCCAATCCTTTATAGCTTCTTTTCTTTTCCATCCCCCTCTTCTTTTCCCCCTCTTTTTGTTCCTTTTCTGTCCAAATCTCCCTTCTGAGATCCCCCTTTCTGCTTCTTTCTGGCATTATAATTACTTTTAAAATTGCACTTTTTTTTGGTTGTTGTTTCAGATCTTAACTTTTGTAACTCCCTTTCCTCCTTCCTCTTTTTTTACCACACTTAAAACTGCTTGGTCATTAAAGATGGCTTCTTCTTCAGCCCGCCCTTCTTGTTCAGCAAATGTTTCTTGTTGGTTTTGATATTTCAGAATCTCCATTTCCATAAATGGAAATGCGGAGCAAAAAGTCTCTCCTTTCATTTGTGCTTCTTCTTTATATTCTTTAAGTATCATTTTCAGTTCTTCAAGGAGTGATGGCATTTTGAAAAGTTTTTTTGTTTATTTTTTAAACAATCCCCAATTAATTTTAGTCCATTTCACTAGGATTCACTGCCAAAATTCCAGGAATCATACAACAGTCTATAGTTTTTTCTTGCTTCTTTTCTCACTTTCTCTTTTGAGGGGCTTTGTTATCTTGTAACAGGATTGCAGCTAAGATGTATCCTTCTCAAGTCTTTCACTCTCAATACTTTTTAGCTCCAGGTGGTATCCTCCATTTATCCAGATTCCACCCTCTTTTTGTTTTCCTCCTCTGCTTTCTTTCTCTCTTTTTAAAAGGCTTTTTGATTATTCAAGAATCTTTAGCCCTTTGACACTTTATTTTCAGCTAAGAATAGCCTATTGATGTCAAAGAGGATTAATATCAATTCTTATTCAAATCTCTTCTTAACATTTAAGGTCTATTAGAACTGTCAGTTTTAAAGAGGAAGAAAAAAAACAATTCTTTTTCCTTCACTTTCCTTTCGCTGCTTTAGAAAGTCTTTTTTAAGGGTAGTATTATTCTTTGTTGCTCAAATTCCAGGTACCTTAAATGGGTGTTTTCTCTGTTCAGCCCAGTCAGCCAAACTTTCTCTTTCCAACTTCCTCCTGCATGATCTTGTCCAGTCAGGTTCTTCTTTGAGGTGGCCATTTCTGACCACCGCTGCAGCCGCCTTCGGGAAAGAGAGTAAAAGCCAGCTGGGGAGGAGAGATGCAGCTCTCCTTGACCCTGCTAGCAGTCTCCCCCCTCTTCATCACCTCTACGGGGTGGCTTAGCCTCGAAGCCAGCCGGCTCGGGGTGCTCCGGTGGTGAGCACAGATAGAAACCACGCATAGTCGCGGATTTCATTCTGTCTCCAAAGAGTCCCAAGCCGGAAGTCCCAACAGTACAAAAACTTTGAAAAACCTGGCTAAGAAAGCTGCAGAAAAGAGTTGAACACAATTGAATGGAAGGAGCAACAAAAATATTCTTGTAAACATTCCAGAATAATTTTACAAGATAGGCAGCCATATAAGTCATGTAAACCAAACAGCCCCTCTAGGAGGGAGATGGGCAGTTCTAAAAAAATCGATAATAAAATAAAATATAAACTAAAATAATAAAATGAAATAAAGTAATAAAATATAATAAAACAAAATAAAACAAAAATAAATGAAATGAAATAATAAAATAAAGTAAGATATAAACTAAAATAATAAAATAAAATAAATAAAATAATAAAATAAAATAATAAACTAAACTAAAATATAAAATAAAATGATAAAATGGAATGAAATGAATTAAAATAATAAAATAGTATAATAAAGTAAAGGAAAAATATAAAGTAAATAAAATAAAATAAAAATAAAATGATAAACCTTATATGATTAGATTACCTGGCATTATATTACATATTACATTGCATCACATATTATATTGCATTCCTGTAAAAACACACATAAGTCAAAGGCCCATTGCTTCCTGCAAAGGACTGGGATTATTAAATCTCAGCTGTCAACTTTTCCTCATTGCTTTTGTACAATCACAAAATGTTGCCCAGCCTCCAAAACCAGAGTTTAAATTTCTCTAAAGAAGTTGGAAAAAAAACTTTATTCAAAAAAGCCTGGTTATAAACTCCTAGCCATATAAATATGAAAAAAGTCAATGTATGTCTAACACCATTCAATAGGATGAAATGAAGAAAAGAAGCTGTACCATTTTTACAGATATAATAGAATATATGATTTTCTGGGGTGATTCAATAAATACTCTGCTCATGTAGAATATGAAGAGGATCTATATTATTTTTTTAAAAATGATTATTCTTTCCTTAGTAACCTTTGAGTCCGTATTAGGAAGCTGAGTATAGGAATTTTTAAAAAGCTTATTTATTAAATCAGAGTTATTCTATACTTCACTATGAATATACACAATATCAGAAATAATATTATTTTGTTTCAGCCAAGATGCCTACAATTTATTTGGTTTTTACTTTGGTTCCCAATAACTTTGTTTTATGTATTTCAGTGAACATTCTGTCAATTCTATAAAGGGAATTCAATTCCAATCTTGATTTTGATGTAGCTTACTTTGAATATCTTCTTTAACTTTATTGTCCGCATATTCTTGTTTTATTTTTACCCACAAAGCACAGGCACTGTACAACCATGAATATATGCCTTAAAAATATGCTAAAGTTTACAGATTGTCTATTTTTTTAAAAAAGCCTTCAAACCTCGTTTTGCTTGCTTTATGAAAAGTCAATCTTTTAATAATGAGGTATTTAGTATTGCATGAAAAAAATATGATTACTTTTTTCTTACGATAATCTATATTGTACTGGAGAGCAGTCAAATATTACAGTGAAACTATTATTACATGTATCTATCCAATCAACTAAGATTGAGCTGCTAAAATATAATCAAATTGGAAATGCTTCTAATGTAGAATTGAAATACAGTACATACATACAAAGATGTCTGTGTGTATTATTTGTGTGTGTGTGTGTGTGTGTGTGTGTAGTTATTCCTCAACAACCAAAACTGGGACTAGCTAAACATTATGATTGCTAAGCTGAATATCACATGACTGTAATAGACTTATGACATCACTTCCCATTCAGTCCCTATCAATAGTTCTTCTCTTACAATTCATTCATTTAATAACCATTCAAAATTATAACAGCACTGAAAAAATGTGTAGGAGATGACCAGGTGGAGATTAAGGGAGGGGTCAAATGGGCCATAAGTCAGGAGTCTCCCCTGTGTGCCCCCCAAGAGATGTAAGTTCAGCCCATATGGAATGCCTTTCTTATCTCCCGCTCATTTCCCTCATCCATTAGTTGACCAGATTCTTGTAGAGGGCTTAAGCTTACAATATATATTCATTCAAAGTGCCCGAATCTTCTGATTTTCCCAGTGCTGGACATGATGACCATTTTTCACACTTATGGCCTTTGCAGCATCTCCATGGTTGCAGGACCAAAATTCCGGCACTTGGCAACTGAGGTGTATTTGTGATCTCCTTTTGCAATCTTCCGACAAGCCACGTCAATGGGGAAGCCAGATTTGCTTGTTAATTTAACAACTGGAGTTACTTAACACCCCCAGCAAGAAAGATCATAAAATGGGACAAAACTCACTTAACAACCATCTTGCTTAGCAACAGAAATTTGAGACTCAATTGTCTCTCTGTTTGGCCCCTGACCTCCGCTCCTTCCGCCGGGACCTGAAGACTTGGTTGTTTCAACGGGCTGGCCTGGAATGACCCGGGAGTGGGGGGGTTTGGTTTTTATTTTTAACTGTATTTGGCTTGTTTATTTGTTTAATTCTTTTTTATTGTAAATTTTTCTCTGTTTTAATGTTCACCGCCCTGAGTCCTTAGGGAGTAGGGCACAATCAATTAATAATAATAATAATAATAATAATAATAATAATAATAATAATAATAATAATAATTGTGGTCGGAAGTCATATCACCACAATTGTCAAGCAAAGCATCACATGACCATATTGTATAATTTTACTTCCTCGTAAATTCTGTTTGTCATAAATCAGTTGGAAAGGTCACAAATGGTGACAGGAGAATGGATCACAAAGCTGGGGTTGTTGGGTTTTTACCCCATTGTAATTGAGCTTGTCTGATCAATTGTAATTGATCTTGTCAATCACAAAGGTTGGCAGTTTGGCGGTTCGAATCCCTAGCACTGTGTAATGGAGTGAGCTCCTGTTACTTGTCCCAGCTTCTGCCAACCTAGCAGTTCAAAAGCATGTAAAAATGCAAGTAGAAAAATAGGGACCACTTTGGGGGGAAGGTAACAGTGTTCTGTGTGCCTTCGGCTTTTAGTTATGCCGGCCACATGACCACGGAGACGTCTTTGGACAGCACTGGCTCTTCTTTGGCTTTGTAACGGAAATGAGCATCGCCCCCTAGAGCTGGAAATGACTAGCATGTTTGTGAGAGGGGAACCTTTACCTTTACCTTAATTGTAATAGTTGTTAAATGGGGCAGTCTGCTACTGAGGTCTAACTTCTAAACACAAACACACATGCACACAGACATACTAAAGGGTGAAAAAGTCACCATACAGCAAATAAAATCCAACTCCAAAATGCATGTAGCAATTTTCATGCTTCATACGTTTAGAAGGAATAATATAAGGACATAGCAATAATCTAAAATCTGAATAAAATAGCATGGCTGGGATTATCAGATCAGTATTGATTATCGTGTGTGTGTGTATACGTGTGTGTGTCGTGTGTTTGGGTGTATGTGTGTGTTTGCATCTCTGCATCTGGGTGACCTTGGGCCAGTCACTCTTCCTCTATCCTGCAGTGAATAGATTCGGATCATCATCATCATCATGATGTCATTCACATCATCCTTTCCATCTAGCAAGCTTGGAGATCATCTAATCCAATCCTCAGCCCAGTGCATGGAAGAAATACACATGGCATTATCGATTGGTTGACAAGATCATTAGTATCAGTAGAAGAGAATATTTGTGACTCAGGTTGAACTGTGGGGTCCTTGGTGCTCTCTGAGTTTGGTTGTTTTCTTGCAGATGTTTCATGACCCAACTAGGTAACATCATCCATGCTAGAAGGGAAGTAGTTTTTGGAGTGGTGGAGGAAGAATAGGAGGAGGGTAAATTTTTCTATTTCCCTCCATCCATCCCCCCCCCTCTGTCTATCTATGTATCTTTCATCTATCTATCTATCTATCTATCTATCTATCTATCTATCTATCTATCTATCTATCATCTACCTCCCTACCCATCCACCCAAATCCATCCATCCATCCATCCATCATCTCTTTCTCTGTCTGTCTGTGACTGTCTGTCTGTCCGTCCATCCATCCATCCATCTATCATCTATCATCTCTTCCTACCACGATCCATCCATCCATCCATCTATCATCTTATATTCTGTATATAACTTTCACTATGTGTGTGTCTGTCTATTGTCTATCTATCTATGTATCTATCTGTCTATTATCTATCTGTCTCCTCCCTGCCCATCCACTTAAATCGTCCATCCGTCCGTCCGTCCATCCATCCATCCGTCTGTCCGTCCGTCGTCATCTGTCGTCTCTTAACTTATATGTGCGATGTGTTCTGTCTGTCGTCCTCTTTCTGCCGCCCACATCCATCCATCCGTCCTGTCTATATTGTATGTCTGTCGTCTGTCTGTCTATCTGTCTATCTATCTATCTATCTATCATCTTCTCCTACCCCAATCCATCATCTACCTATCTATCTATCTATCTATCTATCTATCTATCTATCTATCTATCTATCTATCATCTACCTCCCTACCCACCCACCCAAATGCATCCATCTACCTACCTGCCTGCCTGCCTGCCTGCCTGCCTGCCTGCCATTCTATCTATCAATCTACCTACCTACCTACCTACCTACCTACCTACCTACCTACCTACCTGACATTCACACTAACATTGACAGGTCAAGTCACTTGTATATAATCAGAAAGCAAAACCCATTCCCTTCTGGCACTGATGATGTTACCTAGTTTAGTAATGAAACATCTGCAATGAAACAACTAAGCTCAGAGAGCACCAAGGACCCCTCAGTTGCAAATATTCTCTTCTATTAGTTTCACATCTTTCTTAGGAAAAAGCTTCCTCTCCCATGGGGGAAAAGGAGAATGAAGCAATTGCTTTTCCCAACAAATAGGGAGACAATTTGCTTGTTTTTAATGTAGTAAAAAGTTTGGATATGATATATTTTGTGGTGGCCACTGATACTATTCATTGAATGGAGAAAGTTACATATTTGTTTCTTTATTTTTGGAAGCAGTTGATCTTAAAGAAAACTCAAGCAGCTTTTAAAACTTTTAATACGTTGTGTTTGTGAATTAATTTGATACATGTGTAAAAATTGGTGCAGTTTTTCAAACTGGACAGAGATGACCAGTGGGGTACAACTACTAATAATATATCTGCATTCCATTCAAGAAGCAACCGTGTTTTCAGCTCATAATTTAGTGCTGAGTGTATTAGGTACATGAAGCTCTTCTGATTCACAGCCTTCTAATCGGCTATTTAGAGTTTACACCAAGCAGAAAATCAATGTATTCAAAATGTAGTAGCTCTCTTGTTAACTCCAGTCATTTGCTTAAACAGTAATGTAGAGATGATAATTGAAATATGGTCTAAACCATGCATTTTAATTTGCAATAAAAATGCTTGAAATATGAGTAATTTGATTTTTTTTTCCAAAGGGCATGTTTATTGCAATCCATTCTTTGGGATCTTAATTCCATGGTTGAATGAAATTTTAGAATAATAGAGTCTTGTACCTTCCAGAAGGAATACCAATGTGATTCAGAATGACTTTAATCTTGCACACATTTATGTGTGCTTAAGTTAGTTGGCTGCAAGTTGACTTCAGCATGAGCTGCTAATATGACAGATAGCTCCCCAAAATTTGGACGTAGACAAGGTTCTGCGTGGATGGTCTTGGAACAATGCCCAATCTGACATCAAACCAATGATGGGGGCAACTAGACCGATATGAAAAGTCCAGAAATACTTGGATTGAAATGAAATGAAATATTTGATAGACCTTCAGAGACCTATGAACACTACTTGAATGACAATTACATCTACTGTCCCATAAAACAAAATAGAAACTGTCTAGTACACTACAGAGAGTTTTTTAAAAACTCGATGGACCCTATCTGGACACCATATGTGATGGTGTGATTCTCTAATGAAGTATTTACTGTCTAAGCCATCTCAGTTGTTGTTATTTTCTAGAGTGGAAATTGTTCTCCATTGCAACTAGAGTGGTTTTACTGAGTCACAAAAATATTCCACGTCTTTTGAGAAGCTGTTCATGCTAGGAAAAGTGGAAGGAAAAAGAAGAGGGTAACTAATAGTAAGTTGGAAGGACTTAGAACAGAGAAAACTGACAGTAGAAAAAAAAACCTAGTGGTCCTTCAGAAGTTATGGATGCTCCATCACTCAAGGCTTTCAAAAAGAGACTAGACAATGATTTGTCTGAAATTGTATAGGTCTCCTTCTCAAGCAGTGGGTTGGACTAGAAGACCTCCAAGGTCCCTTCCAACTTTATTATTCTATGTTTTATGTTCTATCTAGTCTGCCCTTTGAGGGTTTGTAGATGATGATGATGATGATGATGATGTTTGGTCCTTGGTGCTCTCTGAGCTTGGTTCTTTTCTTGCAGATGTTTCATTACCCAACTAGGTAACCTCATCAGTGCTAGTAAAGAGTGGAGCTTGCTCTCAGTTTATATTCTAATGGTTTGCCCTGTCAGTATTGCTGGGAGTGTACTTGGAGGTTCCTTGGTTGGGCTGTTTACTATTAGCTTATTTGGAAGTTCCTTGTTTGGGGTATTGTTTACTTCTTGATTGTCGATCTGATGTTACTCTTAGAGTTAATCTATGCTCATCTGAGTGTTAATTGCTGGTGGGAATGTTGTCAACCCTGAAGCTGGCCTGACAGAAGCCATTTTGAGACTTCAGCACTGACACACTGGAGCTGAGGGACAAGGAGGGGGGGAATAGATAGTTGAGGTACTTTAGTCAAAACAAAATATTTTCTCTTGGGAACCAAGGACATTCCTGCAGATGTTCGGAAGGAGGTGACTAAGGTCACCTAGCAACTGGACTGTATCCTGACTGGGCCATGTGACTGGTTGTTTTGGGAAAGTAGCAAACTTTTGCTTTTAACTAGGTGAAAACCACGGGAATATTCAGAGTCACTATCACCAGCCTGTGCCAATATGACATATCCAATAAACTTATTCTTTGTGGAATCTACCTGCCTTGGAGTTTTGTTTGCTATGGGTATGTTACTTGGGACCCTGGCAGAGGTATTTTGGTCTTTTAGTTCTCTTTTCAGCTTGTTGACTATCTCTTTTGCACATTATGTTGATATTGTTAATGTCTATTTGTCTATTGATGGCTAATTGGTCAGAGTGCCAAGCTTCTAGAAATTATCTAGCATTTTTTGACTTGACTTTGTCTAAGATAGTCACAGTTTCCCATTTGAAATTATATTTAATTATGTCTTATGTTGTGAAATTAAAGAGTTTTCTTCATGACTTCTGACTGCTCGCTGCTGTTCATGTTTCCATTCTACCAGCCTTCAGTTTGTTTTTTCGTTCATTTAAAATTGTCAGGTGATGGGTATGTGTTTATCCCAAGCATGTTTAATCTCAGTTATGATGACTGACCCAGTACCTCTACTGCAAGTTGGTTCTAAGCAGTGGTGGGATTCAAACAATTTAACAACCAGTTCTCTGTCCTAATGATTTCCTCCAACAACCAGTTCACCAAACTGCTCAGAAACTTAACAATCAGTTCTCCCAAAGAGGTGTGAACTGGCTGAATCCTACCACTGGTTCCAAACTTCCACTACTCTTTATGTGAAGAAATGGTGATGATGTTCTCCATGCAGTCATGTCCAACTTTGGTGAGTCTACCGGCCAGGTCTCTCCACGTCTTCTAATCTTGCACTACTTGGTGGTGCAGGCTGTTAAATGCCTAGCACTTAAGTTCCAGCTGCCTGCAATTACTGCAGGCTTGCATCCCACCAGGCTCAAGGTTGACTCAGCCTTCCATCCTCCCGGGGTAGGTAAATTGAGGACCCAAGATTGTTGGGGGCAATAAGCTGACTTTGTAAAATTGCCACTTAGTAATAAGCAGGCATATACAATGGAATGAAGGCTATTGCTGAGCGCATTGGGTTGTATCCCAAATATTGTAAGCCTCCCTGAGTCTTCGGAGAAGGGCAGCATATAAATGTAATTAAAATGTAATTAATATATACTTCTTTGAGTTGTTCTATGCTCTGGCTGGTGTCAGCTTTGATGTTGTCCATTCACGATGTTCTTTGATGGCCTGGTTTCCTTTTACCATGATCTCTTCCCAAAATAATGGCTTTCTCCAGGAATACTTTATAACATTACTCTTGAACTTCTCACCTGGCAGTTTGAGGTTATGTCCCTGTGTTCTTGATTTTTTACTTAACATTGAAAACACTGCCTTCTAGAACCTTATTCCCACTCTTAATATATTTAAAGGTTTTAGTCATGTCCCCTGTTTCCCTTCTGTCTTCCAGGCTGTACACACTCAGTTCCTCCAATCTCTCCTGGTCATCTCAAAGATGGTTTTTCTTTCAAAAGACAACCGGCCTTTCTTGGTCTCTTCCTTGAAGATGTCTCACTTCTCATCCAAGAAGCTCCATCAGTTCTTTATAAGAAGTGATGAAGCTTCTTGGATGAGAAATGAAACATCTTCAAAGAAAACATCAAGAAAGTCCAGCTGCCTTTTGAAAGAAAAAAAAACACTTTTGAGACAACCATGATCTGGATGACTGAGAATCTCCATAGACCAGAGGTATCAAACTCAAGGCACGGAGCTGGATCCTGCCCATGGGGTGCTTAGATCTGGCTCATGAAGCCACCCTGGAAACAGTGAAGAACTGGCCCGTGGTGCCTCTGCCAGCAAATACAGAGCTCTGGCGCCCACGTATGGCCTTCCCAAGCTCCATTTTCACTGGTAGATGGTTGCAGAGGCTGTGATAGTCGTGTTCTGACCAAGGCTTCCTGAGATCATAATTAAGACACGCTTAATCTAAACAACTCTTATTTTATTTCAACGCTGGGAATTATGTGCATTCCCAGCCTGTAATGAGCCCCAAACAGTTCCTTGAGATAAGCACCCACCTTTCTCTCCTTTGAATTGCTGCCAACAACTAAAGTGCCAAAGTAACTGTAAAAAACCAACCGAAGTACAAAGTCTACACACAGCTTCAAGAATGAATCTAAACCAAATGAACAACTTTGCTTCCTACAAAGGTTTCATCACCTTTGCCTGTCCTTTATACCTTATGGGAGGGGCAATCACCTCCCAGCCTTACTCCCAAGTTGCCCCTTTTATTTCAGCTACTCTTGCCTTCTAACAGCTCTGCACACACACACACTGGGAAAAGGCTCCCCTGGGTCTTCTGCCTCACTGCTGCCAGACTCAGGAGGCTCCGGAGGTAGCATCTCACTCCCAGATGGTCCTGGCCTCATCTCCACATCAGATGCAGGATCCTCATCTGAATCCTCTCCAGAGTCCCAGACTGGTCCCCGTTCTTCCCCACTGTCCGATTCCATTGCCGTCTGCACAGGCTGCTGGCGAACCACAACAAGCCGAAAACGGAGCTCGGGAGCCCGTTTTTGCTGGCCGAGTGCTCGGGCCACCACAGGTACCCCAACACAACTGACATTGAGCTGGCCATGCCCACCCTGGCCACACCCACATTGCCCCCCCCCAAGGTCAAATACAACCCTGATGCAGTGCTCAATGAAATCGCGTTTAACCACCCTGTTGTAGACTGATATATTTTGTCCCTCAAACATTGCACCATTTTTGTTACCCATCTCTGGACTCGCTCAGTCTTATCAATATCTTAATTATAGTTGCAATGGGTGCCTTTAATGGAACCACTTCAGAGATGACTAACCTTGGAGCGGGTGTCTCTCTCTCTCTCTGCAGTTGCGAAGGGTGAACACCAACTTAACTGTACATAATTAATCATTCTCAGTTTCCTCTCCACCTTTCACAAAGCTTAACCCAGATTTATTTATTTATTTATTTGCAAATCAATTCTTCCTACATAACTAGGGCAGCTTGGCTTTCTGCCTTTTCATCCTTCCAGTCTTTTCACTCTGCAAAAATGAAAATGTTTTTCTCTCACCTTACTGATGTGGGAAGTAGATGATAGCGGAACTCAGTGACATAGGCAACCGTTCACATACAACAGGGGTGTCAAATTCAATTTCATTGAGGGCTGTATCAGAGTTGTGTTTGATCTCAGGGGGCCAGGATGGGTGTGGCTGAGTTAGGTGTGACCAGGGTGAGCATGGCTGTGGTGGGCGTGGCCAGCTTGACATCACTCATATGGGGGCACCTGGAATGGCCAAGTGCTAAGGCAGAACTTCCCTCACACCCTCCATCACTCTCATTATAATCTATCCCCTTCCTTCCTTCCTTCCTTCCTTCCTTCCTTCCTTCCTTCCTTCCTTCCTTCCTTCCTTCCACCGTCCCTGCCTACATATGTCTTTCATCCTGTCCTCCTTCCTTCCTTCCTTCCTTGCGCCTACCTTCCCTACATGTTTTCTTTCCTTCCTTCCTTCCTTCCTTCCTTCCTTCCTTTCTTCCTTCCTTCCTTCCTTCCTTCCTCCTCCCTTTTCCTTTTTGTTCTCTTCATTTCTTTCTTTCTTCCTTCCCTCTTCTCCTTATTTTTCCTTCCTTGCTCTCATACCATCTTCCCTTATTTTTCTTTGTCTTTCCTCTTTCCCTCTCTCCTTTCCTGTCCCTTCTTGTATTCTCGAATGCAAAAGGGGAAACATTTCTTCTTTTGTATTGTTTTAAGTTTGTTTTGCTAGCCCTCTGCCAGCCAAAATAGAGCCTGGGTGTGTGTGAGTAACCCTCCTGGGCCTCATTTTCAGCTGCAATAGCCTCCTGCAGACCTCTGCCAGTGAAAATGGAGCTCAGGGCACCTCCCTGAGCTCAGTTTTTGTTTTCAGCCCCCCCAAGCTCAGTTTTTGCCTTCAGAGGGGTGCAGGAGGCTGTTGCAGCTGAAAACAGGGCCTGGGAGGGCCACGCGTGGCCCTTCTGAGCTCCATTTTCATTGACACTGCAGGCTAGTCCTTTGCGGTTTCCAGGGTAACCCCCCAGAGGTGGTATTCAGCAGGTTCTGACCAGTTCTGGAGAACCAGTAGCAGGAATTTTGAGTAATTCAGAGAACCAGCAGTAACCTTCCCCCAGGAGTGGAGAGGGAATGGAGATTTTACAGTATCCTTCCACTGCCACATCCACTAAACCACACTATACCCACCAAGCCACACCCACAGAACTGGTAGTAAACAATTTTGAATCCCACCACTGGTACTCCCGTGGATCAGATCTAACCACCACATGAATGGGATCTGGCCTTGAGTTTGACACCCTTGACATACAACGTTCTGCACAAAAATCAAGAAAGCAAAATTAGAAAAATAATTAAGACAATAAGATAAAGGTTCTCAAGCTTTTCTTCACCAAGGACCCCCCGTAAATATATTTTGTGGCCACAGACCCCCCAAAACTTAACTCAAGATTTAAATTATAACAGTTCTTCCAATCTTTGTGGATGCCCTGAGATCCCTCCCCAGGGGTCTGCAGACCACAAGTTGAGACCCACCGGAATGATATTTCTTGCAGAATTATTGATACCCCATTTGGAGACTCCAATGAATCTCTGTCACTGATTTCATGGCTGCTAAATAGCAGAGGAGACAAGATGGTACCATGTATAACATGACAGGCTGATAAACTACCAGTAGGTATGAAACAACCTAGTCACATAGCAGTGTTCCAATATTTGAGAGGCTGCCACAGAGAGGAACCAGGTCAAGCTATTTTCCAAGGCACCTGAAGGCCAGAGAAGGAATAATGGATGGAAACTGATCAAGGAGAGAGATTCAACCTGGAAATAAGGAGAATTTTTCTGACAGTGAGAACAATCAACCCATGGAAGAGAAGTTGCCTTCGGACGTTTTGGGGGCTTCATCACTGGAGTGTTTCAAGAAGGGACTGGACTGCCATCTGTCAAAAATGGGGTAGGGTCTCCTGCTTAGGCAGTGGGTTGGACTAGATGAACTCCAAGATCCCTTCCAACTCTGTTAATCTAATCTAGATATAGATGATATAGATATAGATAGATGAATGATAGATGATGGATGTCTGGATAAATAGAGATAAATGATAGATGATGATAGATAGATAGATAGATAGATAGATAGATAGATAGATAGATAGATAGTAAATAGATAGATGGAGGCAGGGAGGGAGGGAGGGATATAGATAGATAGATAGATAGATAGATAGATAGATAGATAGATAGATAGAGGGATGGATGGATGGATGGATGGATGGATGGATGGATGGATGGAAGGGTGGGTGGGTGGATGGATGGATGGATAGAGAGAGAGAGAATGATGAAAAAAGGAAGAAAGAGAGAGAGAATAGAATAGAATAGAATAGAATAGAATAGAATAGAATAGAATAGAATAGAATAGAATAGAATAGAATAACAGAGTTGGAAGGGACCTTGGAGGTCTTTTAGTCCAATCCCCTGCTTTGGCAGGAAACTCTGCACCAATGTTGGAGCATTCACAACTTCACAGGAGAGAGAGAGAGAGGGAGGGAGGGAGGGAGGAGAGAGAGAGAGAGAGAGAGAATGATGAAAAAGAAAGGAAGAAAAAGAGAGAGAGAGAGATTGGGCATCTTCCAAGAAAGAACCAGAACCTCTGCAGAGTAGCATCCCCAATGCCACCGAAAAGCTGTAAAAGATATTGTGGTTGATGTTACTCAAAGCTGTCAAACAGTGTCCGGGAGAACCTCCCACCACTCCCAGTTTGTCTTCACACAATATTCTGGATGAAACGTTGCACCTAAATGGGTTCTGAAAAGCCATTCCATCCTGATGCATCTGGATCTTTGAGATTACAGCCTTTTCAGCTCTTTGGAATGGAATAACTATGGCTGGCCTAGAACTGCAAATATATTTTGGGTCAAGGGCAAGCTTTTTTCAATAACTGTTCAGCAGTTTTGTTGGGAAGGAAACACATCACATTTCAGCACTGGTTCAAAACAGTCACTTATCTGTTTGGAAATACACAATTTTCTTACTTTATTTGTAATTTTGTTTCTGCGATACCTTTCCTCTCATGGAAAGGGAAAAAAAATGTACACAAGGAACACACATGGAGAACTCACCACGTCATATTCTCAGAACAACAATGTTGTAACTGTGCTTGTTGGCTGATAGTAGTGGCAAAACTATAGAGTGAGATGTAGAATCACCTGGTAGCTTGAACTAGTCCCAGTTTAATATTAAAACTGTTAAGATGTAGTATGATACCTAATTTTTCTATCAACCTTTTGCAAGCTTTTCCCTTCCTGCCTTCCTCCCTCTTTCCCTCCCTTCCTTCTTTCCTTCCTTCCTTTCCTTCCTCTGTCACTCCCTCTCTTTTCCTCCTTTCTTTTTTCTTTCTTTCTCTTCCTCCCTCACTTCCTCCATTACCTCCTTACCTCCCCTCCCTCTCTTTTATTTCCCTCCTTTCTTCCTTTCTTCTTTCTTTCTTTCTTTCTTTCTTTCTTTCTTTCTTTCTTTCTCTTCCTTCTTCACTCCCTTCCTTCCCTCCTCCCTTCTCCCTCCTTCTCTTTTCCTTCCTTCTTTCCCCCTTCCTTCTTTCCTTCCTTCCCTTCACTCTCTTTTCCTTCCCTCCTTTCTTCCTATCTGCAGTTCATTTCAGCAACTGCCCTTCACGAAAGCACATCTGTTTTAATAACATGGTTAATTGGGAAAGCTGCTTTCGGACTGTTGTGTGTGTGCATAGTACTCTACCCTAACACACAGCTTTGCTCATGCAAAATCTACACCGGTATTCCAAAACCACCAGTAAATTAAACAGCTGAAGACCAAGGAATCAATTGTCTCCACACCACATTTGTAGCATGGATTTTAAAGTGTTTGTTTCCAGAAGCAAAGCAAATCTGGTTTGTTACAGGTACACACACCATTCTCCCTTTGCAAACACAATCTCCTTCACACAAGTCATATCTTGTTTCTCCTTCCATCTTTGCCGGAACCGAATGACAAGTTCCTTCTTTCTCCTTGTGGTTGTGTGTTTGTGTTTCCTTCTCCTGCTCGCTCCCTAATCCTGAAATACAATTTCCTCTTTCTGCTGTTAGCAGCTCAGGATCTGCCTACCTATGTCCTAGGAGTGGTACTTAAGAGGGGAAGGTGTGTGTGTGTATAGCAGAAATAGATGGACAATTTGTTATGATATGAAGTCGAGATTCTTTTATGTCTCCCTCGGCTTCCCTGTTTTTCCACCCCTCTGCCTCCCCCACTCCCCCCCCCAAAAAAAGATAAATAGTCTTTGAAAGGACAAGCGGTTTTGATTATCATTTAAAATGTTGTCAATTTTTAATGAAACTATAACCTCCAACCATCGGCACCACGCAAACTGGAAGTGAGGTTGCAGAGTGCATGCTAATGGGCTTGGCATGTTTTCCTCTCCCTGCCCTTCAATGAACTTCCTTGTCATTAATTTGTGATGTCAGTCCACATTAGGAGGTCTCAGAAGCCAAAACTAGGGGGAACAAAAGAATCAACACTAACCATCCACGGCTAGAAAGATAACTGTTTTCCAGCTGCTTTATTGTAATTTGCTCTGTTTTGAAGCCATAAAGGCTTAGTATATGCTTGGTAAGACCACATTTAGAATATTGCATCCAGTTTTGGTCACAATGATACAAAAAATGGGGTTGAGACTTCAGAAAGAGTGCAGAGAAGAGCAACAAAGATGATTAGGGGACTAGAGCAAGGGTCTTCAAACTTGACAGCTTTAAGACTTGTGGACTTCAACTCCCAGAATTCCTCCTCCAGTCATGTTAGCTCAGGAATTCTGGGAGTTAAGTCCACAAGTATTAAACTTGCCAAGTTTGAAGACCCTTGGATTAGAGACTAAAAGATATGAAGAATGGTTGCAGGAATTGGGTTCAATGAAAAAAGGATGTGGGTTGGTTTGATAGCAGTGTTCCAGTATTTGAGGGACTGCCACAAAGAGGAGGGGTCAGCCTATTCTCCAAAGCACCAGAAGGCAGGACAATAAGCAACAAATGGAAACTAACCAAGGAGAGAACCAGCCTTCAACTGAGGAGAAATTTCCTCAGTGACAACCATTAGTCAGTGGAGCAACTTGTCTACAGATGCTATCTGTTAAGTTTGCATGAAGAGTCAGACGTGGAGTGCTTCACTGAAGAGTTTATTAGTGACTACAGCTCATCACAGACCTGCTTTGGCTGGGCTGCGCTGCTACTTATAGCCAGCAGCCGCAGTTGCCAGCCAATCAGAGTGCAGGGTTTTCCTGCACTTTTTAAACCAATACCATTTGACGTTTTACAAGAACAGTTGAAATAAACCAATAACATTCAAACCCACATACATAACACCCCTCCCCACTAGGTTCAGTCCATACCAAACCCCAACCTATCTAATGTATTCTTTTAAATAGGTGGGGCTCTTAAGTGTACGTTGAGACCTTCGTGGTTCAGAAGTTTTAACGTTTTCACCCAGTGAGAGAGGAAATGTGTCTGTTGACATTTCCCTAGTTGGACTTCCTGTGAAAGAAGACCCTGTTTGATTGTTAGAATCTGGTCTCACCTCCCAACCCATCTCCAGCCCAATGTCAGCACCCAAGTCAGGTAGTGATGTGCAATCTTCCACTTGTAAGGATGGATTTTGGCATTGTGACAGGTTTTGGGATGGTTTCTGTCATGTTGGCTCATTACACATGGGGTTGATTCTTGTTTGCTGATTATCCTCATGCTCCTCCCCTTCCCCTTAGAAAGGCATTAGGTATGGGAACTAGAGAGGAACAATTGCAATGTTCCTGAGGTAATCTGGATCTTAACTGATCAATGTGCCTGCTCCAGAGGACACCATCCTCTGTTTGTACCCTGTAGAACGAGGGCCTGTGATTTGAGTTATTTCAGCAGGAATCCATAAAGGTTCACCCATAAGGTTCTTAGCATAAACAGAATCACCCACACTGAATGTGCGAACTTTGGAAGTGGAATCTAGTGGTGCGTTGGGTGCGTAAGTGGATGAAGGCGGTCAAGGGAAGACTAAGTTTCCTACCCATCAACAACTCTGCTGGGGATAAGTTATTAGATGGGTTAGGAGTGATGTGCTGAACACTAAGAAGTTTTTCAACTTTCTCAGTGATGTCCCCAGGACCCAATTGCTGAAGCTTTTCCTTGGTAAACATACCATTCGTTCAGCCCGGCCGTTGCGAAGGGTGCCCAGGGGCAGTAAGGGCATGTCTGATACCCTGTTGTGCTAAGATAGGATTCAAAAAGGTTGGATGTAAATTGAGGGCCATTGTCAGAGACAAGAACATCAGGTAACCCGTGGGTTACAAAAGCTTTTTGAGCTGCTTGATGACAGCATCAGTTGTGGTGGATGCCATAGGATTACCTCTAGCCATTTGGAATATGCATCTACTATAATAAGAAAGGTGTGCCCTCTGGTAGGGCCAGCGAAATCAATGTGAATCCTAGACCATGGGCCCCTAGGACATTCCCATTCCTGTGTGGGGTGTGGAGGTGGGCAGGCCTGACTACCTGACAGTTGGGACAAGATGCAACCCAGTTTTCAACCATTTTGTCAATACCTGGCCACCATACATAACTCCTGGCCAATCCCTTCATCCTTACAATACCAGGATGACCCTCATGTAACATTTCCAAAACCTCTCTTTGCAGTTTTGCAGGAATAACCACCCTGTTACCCCACAAAATACATCCTTTTAATACAGATAATTCAGTTTACCTGGACTTAAAAGGTTGGGCAAGGTGAGGTAGATCTTGAAAAGGCCAACCTTTCTTAATCCAGCCTATAATAGGAACCAATAAAGGGTCTTTGGCAGTCTCTCTGGCAATTTCAGCAGTGTGTACTGGAAGCTTGGCAACAGTTTCTAGGAAAAAGGGTGTGTGTCTAGGTACAATGGAAATGTTCTCCATAAAGTATTCATGAGATTTCTTGACAGCTGCAACAATTCCAAGCATCCTTGTCCAATGGCTGTAATTCCTCTCTGCTTTGTCAGGTGCAAGAGTAAAAGCAATAGGGGCTCCCTCCCTCTGGGAAGCCTGTGGCTAAACCCCCCCCACTCAAAAGGGGGATGCATCACAAGTCAGTACAACAGGTAAATTCTCAGAGAACTGTATGAGTACAGCATCAGACGTGATTAGTCTTTTAATACTGTTAAATGCTGATTGTTCCTTCTCTGCCCCAGACCCAAAACAGACTTTTGTCAAGTAATCTGTGTAATGGTTCTGCAATGGTTGCCTTCTGAGGTAGGAACATGTGATAAAAGTTAATGAGTCCAAGGAAGGCTTGCAAATCTGTTTTGCATTTAGGTCTAGGGCTTCTTTGATTGCTTGGACCTGGCATCTGTGGTGGATGCCATGCTTGTCAATCATATAGCCCAGGAACTCAACCTTGTCAGTTTTAAGAGTGCATTTTTCTTCCTTGACTTTTAACCCCACTTTCTTGAATCTGGTAAGGACTTCTCTGAGTCTCTTGTAACTGAGTGTCATTTTCAGCAGAGATTAACACATCATCAAAGTAAGGCACTACCCTGGCAGTCCTTGAAGCATTCTTTCCAAGGCTTTGGAAAATGCCTGGTGCCACGCTTACTCCAAACTGTAACCTTACATTTGAAGGCACCTCTATGAGTCACTATGGTTTGGGCTCTGCAGTTGCATCATCAACTAGTTGTTGATATGCCTGGGCCAGATCCAATTTGGCAAAGACTGAACCCCTGCCAAGTGAATGTAATAAATGATGCACCACTGGAACTGGGTATGTGCTCTGCTGCAGTGCATGGTTCAGTGTCCCCTTATAGTCCCCCAGATTCTTACTGACCCATCAGTCTTGACTGGTGTGACTATGGGTGTCTCCCATCTGGAGTGGTCAGTGGGCTCTAAAACTCCTTGAGCTATTATTAGTTTATCTAATTGTGCATCAATTTTTCCTTTAAGGCAAATGGGACCCTTCTGGGCTTTTAAATGAATTGGGGCACCTTGGGATCTAGGTTGAAAGTGATAGGGGTCCCCATATACTTGCCCAATCTGTCGCTGAAGACCTCTGGAAACTCAGACTTCAAGGCCTCCTCCCATTCAGTGTTGCTCACTGATTGATGCCAGTCACCTCGATGCCCAGTGGATTGAACCACTCAAGTCCCAGCAAGCTTGGGCAATCCTTGTCCACGCATGGTCAGGGGCAAACGTTTGGTGTGCCTTTGAACTTGCTGAATTCTCTTGTTCCAACTACTGGAATCTTGTTCCCTTGGTAGTCTTTAAGAGTCAGTGCTTGCTTGGAAATGCTTCTTCTGAATTTTGGGAAGTAGCCTGTGAATAGTGTCCCATGACACCATAGATAAATAGGAGCCTGAGTCCACTTCCATTTGGCAAGCCTTCCTTCAAGTAATACCTTCACATGTACTTTTTCTTGTTTTTGATAGGTGAAGAATGACCAATAGTGACTGTTTGATGAGTTTCATTCTTCCCATTTGCTTCTGTGCTGCTTCCATTTTCTCACTGAGTTGTTATGCTTGAATTCTTTATCAGGAAACTTCTTTCTGCTTGGTGGAGTTCTGGATGATTTGCAGACTCTTGCTAGGTGTCCTCTTTTTCACAACGGAGGCAGATGGTATCTAAAAACTTGCATTCAGTGCGGGGTGGCTTCCCCACAACCTCTGCAATAAAAGTCTTGCCTCTTTCTTCCAAGGTCTTTCCTTTTCTTTCTCCATTCTGAGTCTATAAATTCTCCTCCACCTCACTCAGTCTGAATCAGAATCTATTTGCTTTGCAAATGTTGTTGTGGATTTTTCCACATCAGGATGGCTTTTGCAGCCTTGTTAATTTTCTTCATGGCTGCTGCTGAGGACTTGGTAGCTTCCACTGAAGAAGCTTCTTCTATGGCCTCCTTAAACGTGATCTTAGGTTTCATTAATAATTTGCTCTGCAAAACCTTGTCTTTTAGGCCTAGAACAAATCGACGCACATGGCCTCTTCAAAGTTGATAAACTCACATGCACCCCCAACGTCCCTTAAACTTGCCACAAGTCATTAACGCTTTCCCCTTGATAGTAGAGAATTTGTGTCTCTTAATGAGGCACGATAGTTGTATGCTGTAATGGGCTCTTAATAACTTTTCTTGGTCGTCCATTACCTTCATGTCTGCAGCTTCCGCCAATGCCTTTGCCATCTTGAAAACGCCGGACCAGTGGGTGAGAAAGACCGCCTCTTCCACTTGTCTGAAATGTCGGCGAGATCATTTCCTCCAAATACATTTGGAAATGATCTGCATACAAGTCCCAGTCTTCTGCTGTCGGATCGAACGGGCTGGGGGGTGTTCAGCAGCCATCTCTCTCTCAGCTTGTTCTTCGTGTTTGTTTCTTTGGGAAGGATCCCACCTTCTGCTCAGTGTTAAGTTTGCATGAAGAGTCAGACGGAGTGCTTCAGTGAAGAGTTTATTAGTGACTACAGCTCATAACAGACCCACTTTGCTTGGCATGCTGCTATTTATAGCCAGCAGCTGCAGTTGCAGCCAATCAGAGTGCAGGGTTTTCCGCACTTTTAAACCAATCATATTTGACATTTTACAAGAACAATTCAAACTAAACCAATGACATTCAAACCTACATACATAACACTGTCCGTGCTCCATCACTGGAGGTTTTCAAGAAAAGCTAGACAACCATTGGACAAGATGTTGGAGAAGGAGGAAGAGGAAGAGGAGGAGGAGGAGGAGGAGGAGAAAGAAGAAGAAGAAGAAGAAGAAGAAGAAGAAGAAGAAGAAGAAGAAGAAGAAGAAGAACAACAACAACAACAACAACAACAACAACAACAACAATAACAACAACCTTTCAATTCCAACAAGAAAGGAAGATGAAAGTATTGTGATTTCTGTGTTTGCAAATGAGAATTATTTGTTCCTGTAGCAAGTTATTTTATTTTATTTTATTTTATTGGACCTGGAAACAAACACTTTAATATCCATGCCATGAATGTGGTTTGAGGACAGTTGCTTCCTTGGCTGCTTAATTTATTTGTGGTTTTGTTCTTTCTATATAGAGGTATGGAGAGGAGAGAAAACAAACCTTGCATGGTGGATCTGGACATTTTTTTCACCACAACTTCCATGCATTCATCTGACAGGTCAAAGAGGAAGAGACCAGGCACTTAACAGGATAGCATAACAAAAGAGTTGGAAGGATCTTCTAGTCTAAACCTTGCTTAAGCAGGAAACCCTATACCAATGATGGTTAACCTTTTTGGCACTGAGTGCCGAAATGGGAGCACACATGTGCTGAAAAGGCATTGAGTGCCAAAACGCAAGTGCCAGAAACTGGAAGAGCAGCTCCCAGCCAGGTGCATGTGCACTGGCCACCTTGTCTTCTGACTTCTAACACACATGTGTGTGTGAAGACCAGCAGTTTCTAACACACATGCGTGCACCAGTTAGCTGGTCCTCATGTGCACATGTGTGTTAGAAACTGGAAGACCAGGTGGCCGGCATGCATCATGTGCCAGGAGCTTCTCTTCCTGTTTCTGGCACTCCCGCATGCGCAAAAAACACCTGGCTGGCATGCATGCACATGCCGGAACCCAAAAGGTCAATGGGTGCCAGTTAGTGTGCCCTTTAGAGATGGCTCTGCGTGCCACTTCCAGCACATGTGACATAGGTTCTGTCAGAGTATTTTGTAGCACATCCGACCAGCACACAAGTAAATAATTCTGCAGGATATTCATTTCATAAAAAACTTCTTTATGTACAATACCATACAGCAGAAGCCAGCATACAAAATCAGGAACACAGAAGCATTATTCTCAGAAGCAAATCATTACAGAGGAGAGTCATTACATAGGAGAGAGGAGTTACAGTTCAGAGGAGGCACAAACTAACTCTTATGTACAGTTTAGTAAGCCTAAACCATGCCCAGCTCCAAACTGTCACTTATGGCCTCATACAACAAATACTATATTTCAGTTTCCAAACAGTCCTCATTCAGTGACCTGTTACCATGTCTAATCCAAACAGTCCCTACTGGCTGACCTGTTACCATGTCTAATCCAAACAGTCCCCATTGGCTGACCTGTTACCATGTCTAATCCAAACAGTCCCCATTGGCTGACCTGTTACTGTGTCTAATCCAAACAGTCCCCATTGGCTGACCTGTTACCATATCTAATCCAAACAGTCCCCATTGGCTGACCTGTTACCATGTCTATTCTGGATCATAATTACTTATATACTTACAGGTTCATCATCATGGCCCTATACCATTTCATACAAATGGTTTTCCAATCTCTTCTTAGAAACCTCCAGTGTTCGAGAATCCACCATGGTTCAAACTTGAACTAAGAATATTCTCTTCTATTAGTATCACATATTCATGCTAGTCATCTAATTTTCATTTTGCAAACCAAACACAATCCTATTCTGAAATCCGCATGATCTAAATTTTGTGATGTAGTTCTCTGATTAAAAGAAGAAGAGAAAAGCAGGCTATGGAGAAAGTTCACATATGCAATTATCTGTGAAAATAGTGTATCAAAACTTGCTCTCTTAGAGAAAATGGTTTGCAGTCATCTCTATGTTCTCTCATTATTTGTGAAATTAAAGTCCAAAATGTCTTATTAGAGAAAATTGTTGGTAGAAAATGTGAATAGAACTTTTATCTAGTATGAACAAAAATGTGTTTATCAGTGGGCAAATGTACATTAATGCATATTAATATCAGCTTGTCTAAACAGAAAACACAAAAATGGTGAATACGATGAAACAAACATGTGATAACACAAAGAATAAAATATAAATGTCTCCATCATTATTCTGTACCAGAACAGAGAATTTCTGATAACTATTCCTTCAAACTTTGTACTAACCCAAATTAGCTGTTATGGTTATGAAATGCAATCATACATTTCCCCTTAAAATATGTACATCACAATTAGAGTTATGCCAAAGATCACAGCTTTTCCTAGGATGAAAAAAAACCCCATGAATATCTGTGAAGAAAGAGAGAAAGAAAGGTGAGGAGAAAGAAAGAAGGAAGGAAGGAAGGATGGAAGGAAGGAGACAAAAGAAAGAAAGAAAGAAAAAAGAAGGAATGAGAGGAGGAAGGAAGGAGGAAGGGAATGAAGGAAGGAGAGGAAAGAAAGATAGAAGGAAGGAGGGGGAAAGGAATGAAGGAGAGAAGAGAAGAAAGAGAGACAGAGAAAAAAAGAAAGACAAATAAGGGAAGGAAAAAAGGAAGGAGAGGAGAAAGGAAGGAAAGAAGGAAGAACGGAAAGGAGAGGAAAGAAAGAGGAAGGAAGGAAGGTAGGTAGGTAGGTAGGTTTCTGTAGAGTAAAAAGTTTGGGGACATTATTGTTTCCAAGTTCCTTCCAACTTTCAAGCGTCAGAAGAAACTAGATTTTGCATTTGCACTAAACCCTAACAGCAGTCACTATAATGTGGTGGCCTGTGTATCAAGCTCACCCCATTCTAGACACCTGGCTTGAATTTGGAATTGTGCTACCAGAACCACCCAAATATCAGAGTCCTGGATGGGCAAGAATCAAAGCTGAATTTGCTTTAATTTTATTAAACATTAATCAAAGCCAAATCTTGCTAATAAGGTTATTTTCCAGGCATGTATTTAATCATTTGCCCCTTTTGTTATTGTGTAACAAATTACAATTAGGCAATAATTTCTGGAGGTCTCTAGAAGCTGCCCCGAAGTCTGTGGGGAGTTGGAGGCAGTGCCGAGCGTTTGGTGGAATAACTCTGCATGACACCCGAAGACTTTGAGGGAGAAAGTTACACAAGCACAAACACAGCAAATTCAAATGTGGGAACTCCATTTTTTTTTAAATTACCAGGAAGTCAGAATACTTAAAGCAGACCAGTGTTTTTATGCTGTTTTGTTTGGCTATGCTGGAGGAAAGAGGAAAACACCAAATTATACATTAGAATTTTCTGCATTTGTAATTGAGTTATAGTCATTTATTTATTCCTTTTTTTTTTACAAAGTAGTATCATCTTCGTTGGATTGTTGAAAATATTCATCCTATTCCTTCCCAAGATGATTTCCATTTAAATATTGAGAAAAAGAGGAAGAGAGAGAGAGAGAGAGAGAGAGAGAGAGAGAGAGGGAAAGAAAGAAAGAGAAAGAGAGAGAGGGTAGGGGAGGTAGGAAGGAAGACAATGTATTTGCAACTGAGTTTTAGTTGTACATTTATTTATTTTTTAACAAAGTAACATCCTTTTTTATTTGTGGTATATATTCTTCCTATTCCTTCCCAACTTGTTCCTTTTAAAAAGAAAGAAAGAAAAAAAGAAACAGGAAGGGAGGGAGAATAGGAAGGAAGGAAGGAAGGAAGGAAGGAAGGAAGGAAGGAAGGAAGGAAGGAAGGAAGGGGGAGGGAGAATAGGAAGGAAGGGAGGAAGAGAAAGGGAGGAAGGAAAAAGGAAAGAAAGAAAGTAAGAAAAAGGGAGGGATGGAAAATAGGAAGGAAGGAGGAGGGAAGGAAGGAAGAGAAAGGAAGGAAGGGAGGGAGGGAGGGAGAGAGGAAGGAAGGAGGAAGGAAGGAAGAGAAAGAGAGGAAGTGAGAAAGGGGGGAAGGAAGGAAAAGGAAGGAAGGAAGGAAGGAAGGAAGAAAAGGAAAGAAAAGAAAGAAAGAAAGAAAGAAAGAAAGAAAGAGAAAATCATGAAATTAGATCATCTTCATATTACCCTTCCAAATCTTGGACCACATCATAAATATTTCCAAGGTGAAATGCAAGTGGAATCTTCTTTTAACCAAGAGAAATTTGCTGCCATAGATACCACAAACACAAGCTTTGTATAGTACATCACAAGCACCAACTTCAGTTCTGTTTGGTTCTGTCATTTATCCCCGGACAATAACTATAAACATGTACGGCACCGAGGCAAATGTACGGTATATGCATCCATCGAATAAATTGCCACCGTGCATATTTCGCGAGACAGGGTTGAAATACAATCAACCCTGCAGTTGGTTGGCAGAGTACATCAGCATGTTAGGTGAGGGGAAAAATATATAATTCAGTGTCTAGCTGAAACTCTAGAGATTGGATCTGTGCAAGGGATATATTTAATATATAACATTAGACATAATTCAGTTTGCATATTCTCATAGAATGAATGAGTTCAGTCCGGGACTCCTTTTCCATCTTGACAAAGACATATATTTTCAGCATCCTGATGTCAAAGCATCTCCTCTTAAGTGAATAACAGAATAATAGAGCTGGAAGGGAACTTGGAGGTCCTCCAATCCAGCCACCCTGCTCAAGCAGGAAATCCCGTGCCATTTCAGACAAACGTGCCATTGTAACTTAATGTCACTAAATGAACTTGTCAGAGTATATTCATGAACTGGAATAGAGCATGGTAACAAGGTCAGCCAATGAATAGGCATAGCAACTAAGTCAGCCAATGAGGACTGTTTGGAAACTGAAACTAGAAGTAGCCTAGGCATGGCTCTATATTAAGCTCTGAAGCTAGGTTAAGCTCTGAGTCTGTCTATTGAAAATGAAACTGCTTCTCTCCTCTGCTGTGTGTCTTGCTTGCTGGCTGAACTAAAGTGAAACGGATGTCTGTTTCTGAGCTCCTGAGTTGCTGTTCTTCTCTGAACCTGTAACATGTCTGCTTCTGTTTGAGTTTGCTCCATGCTGGAGAAATCTACAACAGGTATTGTAAAATTTACTTTATATGTTTATAAAGAAGTTAATGAAAAGCCATCTGTGTTTACTTTTCTGGCACTGAATTTAAGCTGCAAAACTCTGAACAGAAGTGTTGTAAGTTGGATTTTATCTGTGTACCCATGACAATCTTCACACTTTCAACCAAGTATTCACCTCCAATGAGGCCTTCAAACAGATTTGAATATTTGCTGAAATTGTGGCTATGTGTGCACCCGTTTCATCAAAATCTAAATTTTGCATCCCATGGCAAACTGGGACGTCTTCTTTTCACAGAAAAGGAATTGAACCACGCGTGATTCGTTGGTGTTCTTGCATGCCCTGTAAAAGGCAACTTTGTTCTAATGAACTGTTTCCCATTGTGATTAGACAGATAGACAGATTTCAAATTGCATATTATTTCTGGATTCTATTGTAGGATACGACAAGTTGAGATGAAAATGCAGAAACTGGGTGAAGCCATGAGATCTTGTATGCTACTGTATTAATTTGTATGGAAGCAGTGATATACATGGATGGACAGCTTGTTCATGTCTGGATTATAATGCATGCACTGTCACCAAAGGAGGGGGAGAGAAAGGGGGAAGGAAAGAACAGAGGAGGAGGAGGAGGAGGAAGGAGAAGGAGAAAGAAGGAGAAGAAGGAGAAAGAGGAAAAGAGAAGAAGAGGAAGAGGAGAGAGAGAGAGAAAGAGAAATACACAAATAAAAAATAAATAAATAGAGAAATAGAGGAAGAAGAGGAAGAGGAAGAAGGGAAGGAAGGAGAGAGAGAAAGAGAAATAAATAAATAAATAAGAAAGGAAGAAAGGAAGGGAGGAAGGAGAGAGAGAGAGAAAGAGAAAGATAGATGGAAAGAAAGAGAAAGGAAGGAAGGAGGGGGGGAAATATAAAGTAAAATGAGATCATCTCTGTATTTAAGGTTACTGTAAGCATTTGAAAAATAACACCACTACTTTTAATCCATTGCTGACACCTTAGTCTCATTTAATATAAAGTTTATGAAAGCCATGAAAGATTATCCCTGAACTCATTATTTTAACAGTTGAGAACATAGATCATGTCTAAGTGACTATCATTCCTTGTGAACTCTCCACAAGAATCCTGTCAAAAACCTGATAGATGTTTTTTTCATCACCAGCAGAATCAAAAGAAGACCAGTTTGGTATAATGGTTAAAATGACAGATTAGAAGGCAGGAAAACATTTTACTTTTCACTTGAAAAACCAGGCAGGTCTTCCTTTTTTCAGCCTAACGCACGACACAGAGTTACTGTTGTTGTGTGGAAAGTAAGGAGAAGAAGCATTTGGAGTGCTGCCTTCTAAATTATACAAAATAAAGGTAGAATATGAATAGAATAAATGAACAAACAAACGAACGAACAAATAAATGAACGAATAAACAAATGGAGGAATGAATGAACAAACAAACGAACAAATGAATGCAAACTAGATCCCCTTTTATTGCCAGCTTCCTTTATTGATGTGGTGGCTTAGTGGCTAAAACGCTGAGCTTGTCGGCAGTTTGAATCCCTAGCGCCACGTAATGGAGTGAGCTCCCGTTACTTGTCCTAGCTTCTGCCAACCTAGCACTTCGAAAGCATGTAAAAAATGCAAGTAGACAATTAGGGACCACTTTGGTGGGAAGGTAACAGTATATACATATGCACACACGCACATGTATACACAAAAATACACCCAAACACATCTATAAAAGGATAAGGTTTTCCAATTACTCTTTCATAATGCAGAGACTTTTATGTGTGCACATATCCTGTCTGTATGTCTATCTTTCTGTCCATCTGTCTATCTCTTCAACTATTCAGCTCTCTTTTATCTATTGAAGTGTTGTCCATCTGTCTATCTTCTATCTCTCTATCTCTCTATCTCTCTATCTCTCTCTCTCTCTCTCTCTCTCTCTCTCTATCCATCCATCCATCCATCCATCCATCATCCATCATGGAGAGAGAGAGGAGAGAGAGAGAAATGTGTGGGTTTGTGTGACTGTGCCTTTTAGTGCTGCCTTAATACTATCAAACTCTGTGGTGGATCTGAAAACATTTGACTAAACGAATCAGATAGGTTAGGCCATCTAAATAAAGGAAATAACTTCCTTTCCCTTTCTTAGTCCTTTGTTTGGTAAGGATGGCAAATTTTGAGAGTGAGTAGTTATATACACATCCAGGATCTGGATGCTTTCCCAGGCTGAAGCACTTCCAAGAAACATTTGAGGAAAACAAAAGGAACTGGTAAGTTTCCCCTTTGTCAAGAAAATTGCCCGTTAATCTCTCCAAAATTGAAGTGGACACTTCTGGGTTGGTATCCGATGCAAAGAATCAGTACTATACATTAAGTTAACAGTTGATAGACTAATGTTCAGCACTAAATTGGCACTGCATAAAGCTAAACAGAATTCAAGAGGGATTGGACTTAGATTGTTTGTGGCAACATAAGACTCTAGGCTGATGACCTGTTTAACTCCACCCATCAGCTCTGCCTGCACTTCTCCTACAGAATGGTGCTCCAAAATCATCCATGGGACTGTCTTATCCAGAGACAGGAGGCTACTCCTCTCTCCTCTACTTCTGTCTACTCCTGCCTCCACTCCTCTACTCGTTGCAGAATACCTTATGCCACCAGACTTAAAATTCTAGTCCTAGATGACCTAGAACTATGACGCCTTCAGTCCGATCTAAATATACTACATAAAATTATACACTGTAATGTCCTACCTGTCAATGAATACTTCAGCTTCAACCATAACAATACAAGAGCACACAATAGATACAAACTCAAGGTAAACTGCCCCAAACTTGATTGCAGGAAATACGACTTTAGTAACAGAGTGGTCAATGTCTGGAATACTCTACCTGACTCTGTGGTTTTTTCCCCAACCCCCAAAACTTTAACCATAGACTGTCTACTAATGACCTCACCCCTTTCCTAAGAGGTCTGTAGGGGGTGTGCATAAGCGTACCAACGTGCCTACCATCCCTGTCCTATTGTTTCTTTTTATTTCTCTTATATGTATCCATTTCATGTATTCATAACTATGTTTATACTTATACCTGTTATCTTATAATCGCTTGACAAAATAAAATAAATAAATAAAATAAATAAAATTAAATATATGAAGAACAGTTGCAGGAACTGGTGAATTCCTTAGTTAAGTTAAGAAGGATTAATGGCAGTGGTGGGATTCAAAAATTTTTACTACTGATTCTATGGGTGTGACTTGGTGGGCGTGGCAGGGGAAGGTTACTGCAAAATCCCATTCTCTCCCCTCCCCACTAACCTGCTTTCCAGATCTGTTCTCCTTTGCAGGGTAACAAAAGAAGATCCAGCCAGTCAGCTGGGACTTGGGAGGCAGAGAATAGATGGGGGTGGGGCCAGTCAGAGGTGGTATTTGTCGGTTCTCCGAACTACTCAAAGTTTCCACTACCGGTACTCCAGAACTGCTGAATACCACCACTGACTAGGGGGTGAGAGGATAATAACAGTTGCTTTTCTCTGCCATCTTTCCAAAGTCTCAACATATATTGTGGTGACCAGAACTGCATGCAGTATTCCAAGTGTAATCTTACTAAGTCTTTTTAAACTGGTACTAGAACTTTCTGTGATCTTGATTTTAACCCTCTATTAATTGGCTCTTTTTGTTGTTGTTGCTGCTGCTTCTCGCTTTGGCTTATATTTAAGTGATTGTCCACTTGGACTCCAAGGTCCCTCTCACAGTTACTGATATTAAGCCAAGTTTCACCTAATCTGCATCTATATAGTTGGTTTCTCTTGCCTAAGTGTAAAACCTTACTTTTATCTACAGTATGTTGAATTTCATTTTCGTAGGTAGGGCCCAGTGTTCAAGACTGTCAAGTTCTTTCTGGATCTTGAGCTTGTCTTCTGGTGTACTGGCTATTCCTGACAGCCTAGTTCTCCGACTTGAGCCGTTGAGGAGGTAGACCAGGAAACCCCAAGGTCCCTTACATCTCTGTTATTCTTTAGTTTGTTCTATGATTGGTCTTGACAGTGTCTGGCAGGTTGGACAAAATGGAGCCTTGATCTTCGCCTCAATCGACCTGGCTAAATCTAACTGTATCATCAAAGCTTCTGTTCCTTTTCTTGGATGCTCCATGAAGATATATCCAGTGTTGGAAGAAATGAAATAATGTTCTTTCTCCATCTGGTGAGGTTTTGTCTTCTTCTTTTTGTCTTCCCCTATCCACGCAAAAGTTGGAGCTGTAAAAAGTACGAGTCTCTCCCTCTCTCTCTCTTTTCTCTCTCTTCTCTCTCTGTCTGTCTCTGTCTCTCTCTCTCTGTGTCTCTGTGTCTCTCTCTCTGTCTCTCTCTCACACCCACTCACTCTGTCTCTCGCTTTCTGTCTCTCTCTCTCTCTCTCTCTCTCTCTCTCTGTCTCTCACTCTCACTCACTTTGTCTCTCTGTCTCGGTCTCTTTCTGTCTCTCTCTCTGTTATGTATGCAGGTTTAAAGTCATTGGTTTAGTCTGAACTGTTCTTGTAAAATGTCAGAAATGATTGGTTTAAAAAGTGCGGGAAAACCCTGCACTCTGATTGGCTGGCAACTGCAGCTGCTGGCTATAAGGAGCAGCCACAGCCCAGCCAAAGTGGGTTCGTTCTGAGCTGTAGTCACTAATAAACAAAGAGCTTGAAGCACTCCGCGTCTGTCTCTTCATGCAAACTTAACACTCTCTATCTCTCACTCTCACTCTCTCTGTCTCTCTCTCTGTCTCTCTCTCTGTCTCTCACTCTCTGTCTCTCTGTCTCTGTCTATGTCTCTCTCTCTCTCTGTCTCTCTCTGTCTCTTTCTGTCTCTCTCTCTGTCTCACCCTCACTCTCTCTGTCTCTCCTCTCTCTGTCTCTCCTCTCTCTGTCTCTCTCTCTCTCTCTCTCTCTGTGTCTCTGTGTCTTTCTCTGTCTCTCACACTCACTCACTCTGTCTCTTGCTTGCTGTCTGTGTGTGTGTGTGTGTGTGTGTGTGTGTGTCTGCCTCTCTCTGTTTCTCACTCTCTCTCTCTCTCTGTCTCTATCTGTCTCTCTGTCTCTCTCTCTCTGTGTCTCTCTCTCTCTCTCTCTCCTCTCTCTCTCCTCTCTCTGTCTGTCTCTGTGTCTCTCTCTCTCTGTGTCTCTCTCTGTCTCTGTCTCTCTCTCACACTCACTCTGTCTCTTGCTTTCTATCTCTCTCTCTCACTCACTCTCTGTCTCTCACTCTCACTCTCTGTCTCTCTGACTCTCTCTCTCTTTCTCTCTCCTCTAACCAGCATGGAAAAGGATTTAGCAGCTGAGATTTTTTTTCCTCCCGAACAAGCTGTCAGACTCTTCCTATCAGCAGTGATTAAACATAAGCAGGAGTTGTGATTCATCAAGAGGCAGATAGAATCATCAGAGATGTAAAGCATTTGGTGTTCCAAGGTCAGAACTGTGGTAGGAATGGAGGACAACTTATCTTTGCAGCTGTCGGGACTTATTTATGGTAATTCATTTGCTGTTGCATTATTACAGAGGAATAATAAAATATGCCAGCTATTCTGCAATTATTCTCAACCCTCTACAAAGGCGTCTAGGGATGTGTGTCTCTGTGTGCGTGTGTGTGTGTGTGCACCATATGTGCATTTCTGGGCTATGTGCCTGAACATACATACAGGTAGTCCTTGACTTACAACCATTTGTTTAAGTGGCTGTTCGAAGTTGCAATGGCCCTGGGAAAAAAAGAGAGACTTATGACCGTTTTTCACAGTTGTTCTGGCCCAGTTTCCCAAACACGACAAACCCTCTGACATGAACTCAAAAGATTCCTTTATTAGGAATGCCAGCAGACCTGGCAAGAAAATTCCCTCACAAGCTAACAAGACCATCCAGTTGGGAGATGAATAGTTGTCTGCCACATTTTTTATTTTATTTATTTTGTCAAGCGATTATAAGATAACAGGTATGAGTATAAACATAGTTATGAATACATTAAATGGATACATATAAGAAAAATAAAAAGAAACAATAGGACAGGGATGGTAGGCATGTTAGTGCACTTATGCACACACCCCTACAGACCTCTTAGGAAAGGGGTGAGGTCAATAGTAGATAGTCTAAGGTTAAAGTTTTTGGAGTTTGGGGAAGAAACCACAGAGTCAGGTAGAATATTCCAGACATTGACCACTCTGTTACTGAAGTTGTATTTCCTGCAATCAAGTTTGGTGTAGTTTACCTTGAGTTTACCTTGAGTTTGTATCTATAGTGTGCTCTTATATTGTTATGGTTGAAGGTAAAGTATTCATTGACAGGAATGACATTACAATATATAATTTTACATCTATTCATCTCTGTCCCCTGCCTTTTATCCCCAGAGCTAGGGTGGGGCTTCGCTAGCAGTAGTGGCTCTTTTGTCCCAAGGACCGGCCCATAGATTTCCACTGCTCTCCTCTCCTCTGTCTTCTGTACATCCGTGTGTCGGGCACTGGACCCAGCTCTTCCACCTCTTCCTCATCAGCCGCCTCTAGACCTGGGGGCTTCTGACTTTCCATCTGAGTGCTGACAGATGGCCCAGGGTCTACCACTGTCTCTGTCTCTCTTTCTGTCTCTGTCTCTGTCTCTCTCTCTCTTTCTCTCTCTCTCTGCCAGCTCCATTCTCTCTTCCCTCTTGGATCTCTCAGGTTCCCCTGATGCTTGCCCTGACTCCCATGCCTCCTCTTCTTCCTCTGATTCAGCTGCTGGAGAGGCCAGCAGCCGACAGGCCACAACAGTTATGGACTGCTGTGGCATCCCCATGGTCACAGGATCAAAATTCAGACATTTGGCAACTGGCTCGTATTTATGAGAGTTGCAGTGTCCTGGGGTTATGTGACCCTCTTTTGCAACCTTCTGACAAGCAAAGCCAACGATGAAGCCTTAACCGCCATGTGACTAACTTAACAACTGCAGGCATTCCCTTAATAACTGTGGCAAGAAAGGTCATAAAATTCACTTAACAACTGTCTCGCTTCACAACAGAAACTTTGGGGTCAGTCTTGGTCATAAGTCAAGGACTACCTGTAGTGACTACCATGGTGTGCTAGCTAACCAAGCATAAGAACAAAATAAGGCTAATAGAACTGATCAACACTCCAGTATTAATACCTAGATATTGAGCTGTGGTGGCACAGTGGTTAGAATCAGTGGTGGGATTCAAATGTTTTTACTACTGGTTCTGTGGCTGTGGCTTGGTGAGCGTGGCAGGGGAAGGATACTGTAAAATCTCCAGTCAGAGGTGGTATTTGCCCGGTTCTCTGAACTACTCAAAATTTCTGCTACCGGTTCTCCAGAACAGATCACAACCTGCTGAATGCCACCTATGGTTAGAATGCAGAATTGCAGGCTAATTCTGCCGACAGTTCGATCGTCACCAGTTCAAGGCTGACTCAGCCTTTCATCCTTCCGAAGTTGGTAAAATGAGGACTCAGATTGTTGGGGGCAAGAGGCTGACTCTTCAAAGTGCTTAGAGAGGTCTGGAAAGCACTGTGAAGCTGTATATAAGTCTAAGTGCTCTTGCTATCTATGCATTTCTATCATCTATGTCTGTCTGTCTGCCCTATCTATCTATCTATCTATCTATCTATCTATCTATCTATCTATCTATCTATCTATCACAGAATAAAATAGAATAATAGAGTTGGAAGGGATCTTGTAGGTCTTCTACTCCAACCTGCTTAGGATCGATCTATCTATCTATCTATCTATCATCTATCTATCTATCATCTATCACAGAAGAAAAGAGAAGAGAATAAAATAAAATAACAGAGTTGGGACCTTGGAGGTCTTCTAGTCCAACCCCCTACTTAGGATCTTTCTATCTTTCTAACTTTCTATCTTTCTATCTTTCTATCTTTCTATCTATCTATCTATCTATCTATCTATCTATCTATCTATCTATCATCTATCTATCCATCTATCAACTATCTATCATCTATCTATCTATCTATCTATCTATCTATCTATCTATCTATCTATCTATCATCGGTGCAGTGGTTAATATACAATATTGCAGTACTAGAGGCTAATTCTGCTGACAACCAGGAGTTTAATCCTGACCAGCTCAAGGTTGACTCAGCCTTCCATCCTTCCGAAGTCAATAAAATGAGGACCCAAATGGTCGAGGGCAATACGTTGACTCTGTAAACCACTTAGAGAGGTCTGGAAAGCACTGTGAAGTGGTATATAAGTGCAATTGCTAGCGCTAAGGGCTATTTCTTCCTGCTAATTCCGATCTGTTGCTGCTTCACCAACCATCAGTGAAAATGGCATATTTCAGCAAGACTGTGCCACGCCATCTTTTTCTCAACGTCTGGCATCGAAATGTATTCAATTCTTTTTTTCAAAAGAGAGAGAAAGAATGACAACCATATCGGCCCTTCTGCTGGGCAATTTCACTTTATTACTTTTCCTTCTGGGTTTCTCCTCATTTCATTCCCACCTCCAAAAAAACACTGTTCCTTAAACGTTCTTGTTCTTATTAATGTTCCCTTCCTTTTCTGCAGGGGGCATAAACACAAGCAATGAGTGGGTGAATATCAGCCATACGGTTATAAAGCTAAGGTGGTAATTAGAACATGCTGTACCATGCAGTAAACAAAGCTATTATGAACAATACAGTTCTTTATCCGAGGGAAAGGTAGGGAAAGTTTGCCTTTGATTGGCTTAAAAGCGCAATCTGTAATCCTCATTGGAAGGAACCAGAAGGAGTACTGTTCTGACCCAGGCTTTCCAAGATCATAAAGCAGACTCCACGTCCTGATAAAACTCCTTTTATTTAGGTCAAAGTGAATTCCTCTCTAGCAAAGTTTCGGCAAACAGTGTTTCATGAGATTTCACAACTACAAACCTTTATCAGGCTTGGAGAGTTTCCAGACCAATATCTTCCAAATGCCACATTGTAGCAGCAATTACTTGGCAAGAGGTCAGGAACAGATCTTCACTCTAATGAATTGAACTAATTGTCTCCTGCAAACCGCACTCCCCTTTTGCTATTCATTCATTCATTCATTCATTCATTCATTCATTCATTTATTTATTTATTTATTTAATTGGACTTATAGGCCACCCTCTCTCCCGAGGGACTCAGGGTGGCTTACAATAAAAAACAAGAATACAGATATTAAAATAGAATTAAACTAAACTAAGCCCAATAAAATTTAAAACCCGATTAAAACTAAAAATTAATAAAAATTATTCCCTATGGGAGGGGCCATTCACCATCTACCTGAGCCTTTACTCCTGAGTTGACTCTTGTTCCTTAACTGCTCCCTTCTCCTGGCAACTCTGTGCATGTGCACACTGGGTACAGGCTCCAGCTGTTCTTCTGCCCCACTGATGTCCAATTCCAAAGGTAGCTGATAACTGTCAGGACGGCCCTGGCCCCATCTCTGCCTCAGATGCAGAGCCCTCATCAGAACCTTCCCCAGACTCCAGGACTGGCCCATGTTCCTCCCCAACCTCCTCACTGTCCAAGTCTGCTCCAGCTCCACTGGCCACCGGCAGGCCACAACAAAGTTCCTTCAAAGAAAGTGGCCCATTTGGGTGAAACTCTGATCATGGAACATGAAACAGCTGATAATTCACTCTTAAAAAAATATTTTCTTTGGGCTACAAAGCTTCCTTCCTGGAACATTTTTCTTTTTTCCCTGTGAACCTCAATTGTTTCTCGTTTCCCAGATGATGTTCTTGAACGTAATTTAAGTTGTCCTCTGTGAACTTCTTTTCTATTCTTGTGAAGCCAGCTGGGCTATCCGCACCTCTCCACCTGGGAAAGCCCCTTCTGGAAGTCTGGGCCTGCTCCTTCGGGACTGTGAATAATCAGAATTGCTAGGAGAGTCTTCAAGGCCAGGTTGCAGCTGGTGGGATTAATTTAGCTGAGGGAGAACGTACACAAGGGAAACATGGAAATGATAGATGAGAGAGCGAGAAAGACAACATAGGAGATACGACAGTAAGTGACGATAAAGACAGATGACAGATAGACAGATAGACAGATAGATAGATAGATAGATAGACAGACAGAATGGCATCAGCACGATCATATCGATATCGCATCAGCATTTATCGCGACAGATAGATAGATAAACGATAGATACATGATACATAAACGATAGATAGATAGACAGAGATACAGAGATAAATAGACAGACAGATGACAGTAGACGATAGATCAGACAGATATGACAGATAGATAGATAGACAGACAGATAGATAGACAGATGCAGACAGATGATAGACAGATAGATAGATAGATAGATAGATAGACATAGGAGGAAATAAAATTAGGAGGTTGTTGTAGTTGTTGCTGTTGTTGTTAGCGAAGGAAGGAAGGAAGGAAGGAAGGAAGGAAGGAAGGAAGAAGGAAGTATAATGTGGAAGGAAAGATGGATAACAGGCAGAAGGAAAGAGGAAATATAATAGAAGGAAGGATAGATAAAGGATGGAAGGAGGGATCTGCACTTCTATTTTCTTGCAGTTAGCCTGATTACATCAACTATTCAATTTCAGTTTTTCAAAAGAAAACGTAAAAAGCATTATGTTGATTTTTCCAGCGCAAACCGAAATGTGATTCTATTTTATGTTTTTCCAAATGTTTTGTGCATGTAAGGCAGAGAGAGAGAGAGAGAGAGAGAGAGAGAAAGAGAAAATGGGGAGAGAGAGAGAGGGAGGGAGAGAGACCTCTATTTATCTAGCTATTTCCCAACAGAACTGCTTGTGACTCAGTTTCGGTGCTTGCCTCTTCGTTTCTCCATCCATTTTTCTTCTTGCCATCTAAATATCTTTTGTTATGTATGTGCCATCTCCTTCCCAAATCCCTGATGCTTATTTTTCCAGACACATTTATTTATGTTCACTTACTAATTGAAAACTCTCATATTTGCAGTTATCATCCTGATGGATGTCTGTCATTGTGATCAAACAGTTGCTCACAGATGCTTCCTCAGAACAATTCTGCACTCTCATTCATCACCGTCCATCTTACTCCTGACCTTCCTGGAGTTGTTGCTTAGATTTCCTCTGAAGCTGTTCCCATCCCAATGAAAAGCTACAAACCCTCAAGAGACAACTGACATTCAGCATCGACACAGAAAACTGTGAAATTCTTTCAGTTCAAGTTGTTTTCCATCACTCTATGCCTTCACCAAGAACCAGAAGCAAAAACTGGGATACGCAAATGAAATGAGAGAACTATGCAAATGGGGAAGGCACAATGGAGCTAAGGAATGTTTGACTGCAACAATCCCAAAGGAAGGAAGGAAGGAAGGAAGGAAGGAAGGAAGGAAGGAAGGGAGGGAGGGAGGGAAGGAAGGAAGGATGGATGGATAGTGAAAGGAAGGATAATGGAAGGAAGGAAGGATAATAGAAGGAAGGATGGATTACAGAAGGAAGGAAAGAAGGGATGAATAATGAAAGGAAAGGTGGATAATGGAAGGAAAGAAGGAAGAATAATAGAAGGAAGGAAGGATAATGGAAGGAAAGAAGGAAGAGTACTAGCATGTGTATGCACGCCAGCCAGCTGGTCTTCACACACGGGAGCACCAGAAACCAGAAGATCAGCTCCCTGGAGCGCATGTATGTGCCGGCCAGCTGGTCTTCACATGCACATGTGCATTAGAAACCAGAAGCCCAGGTGGCTAATGCACATGCGCACTCTGGGAAGCTGAGCTTCCGATTTCCAGCACTCCTGTGCACCCCGCCAGGAAGCTGTTCTTCCAGTTTCCGATGTGTGCACTTCCATTTTTAGTGCCCAAAAGGTTAATCACCACTGGTGTAGGGTCTCCTCTTGGACTAGATGACCTACAAGGTTCCTTCCAACTCTGTTATTCTGTTACTATCAAAACTCTCCTTTCTGTCTGTTTGTAACCTTCAAATAGTCAAAACAGTACATCATAGGGCAATGATTTTTGAATGAAGTTACTCCACACGTGCTAACTTAGAGATTGCACATAAAATTGAGGATCCACTACTGCCATTGGAATCTTCGATGAAGTTACATTTAACAATATGGTAAACATGTCTAAACTAGGTTGATTGGGTCACTCTGGCATGGTCATGGAGGATCTGAGATCCAAGAATCATTCTGCTGTTCAACCTGGCCCCTTCGTGATCACACTGCAAAAGCTAAAATGAAGGAGGGGTTGGATAAGAGAAGGAAAGGAAGAAGAAAAAGAAAAAAGAGAGAAAACATGAATATTTATCATTCCAGCTTTCAAATCTGGAGTTGATTTCATTTCATTCAAGGGAGTCAACCTATTCTCCAAAGCAATTACATTTATATGCCGCCCTTCTCCGAAGACTCAGGGCAGCTTACAATTTTTGGGATACAACCCAATGTGCTCAGCAATAGCCTTCATTCCATTGTATATGCCTGCTTATTACTAAGCGGCATTTTTACAAAGTCAGCTTGTTGCCCCCAACAATCTTGGGTCCTCAATTTACCTACCCCGAGAGGATGGAAGGCTGAGTCAACCTTGAGCCTGGTGGGATTCGAGCCTGCACTAATTGCAGGCAGCTGGAACTAAGTGCTAGGCATTTAACAGCCTGCACCACCAAACCATGGATGGAAACCAATCAAGGAGAAACTTCCTGACAGTGAGAAGAATTAACCAGTGGGACAGTTTGCCACCAGAAGTTGTAGGGGCTTCACCACTGGAAGTTTTTAAGAAGAGATTGGACAACCATTTATCTGAAATGGTAGAGGGTCTCCTGCTTGAACAGGGGGTTGGACTAGAAGACCTTCAAGGTCCCTTCCAACTTCTGTTATTCTGTTCTTCATATTTTTTTTAAAGATATGATTGAGGTACAAGTCTTTACTACACCTTATGTCTGTGTATTTGCACATGCCTCTGATTTAGCACGCAGTTCATTTTAAAACATACTTCTGACATATTTTGGGGACAAAAAAAAGATACCAAAGGGCAGCCCCTCACTTGTCAGGTAAATTGCAGATATTCAGTTGCAGATCAATAACTGATTTTGACATTTTGAGTTCTGTTCCATTAATCGTATTCACTAGAGACTGACTTTCAAATTTGGGTTCAAACTGCCAGAAGCAGATGCGACAAGCATTTCTGGAATCTACGAGCGCTTACTCAAACAAAGCAAGCTTTGTTTTTGTAAGTTACATTTTTTTCTTAATGAGTTCCCGAGGTTATTGCTACTGTACGGCATAACAAGCTTTGGAGCAAATGCACCTTGTCTTCAGAGAAACATCTGAAGAAGCTTGAGGGAAGCTTGTTCCAGTTCAGATTCAAATAAAACCAGACCAGGTTCCTGAGAGACATCGCACAGTCTAAATTAGCATTCAGTTTTCTATAAATATAAAGCAAATTGCATGGGAATATATACAGGCATTTGCAGCTTAGGGCGGTGTGGTACAGGTCCAATTGAATGGAACTGTTGTTTCTTTTTGATTTGTTTGCTTGTTTGGTTTTAGATTTTTAAAAGATTTTTGGCCTTGGACTATAGAACTTAAATTTGTAGAAGCACTAACCAGCTTGCCTATTAGAAAGTTTATCTGTGGGGCCACCTCATCCTGTGGGCATCTGCTGTCCCATCAAGAAAGATAGGGCTCTCTTATCTTCCTTCCCTTCCTTTCCCTTTCTTTCCCTTCCTTTCCCTTCCTTCTTCCCTTCCTTCCCTTATTTTCCTTTCCCTTTCCTTTCCTTTCCTTTCCTTTCCTTTCCTTTCCCTTTCCTTTCCTTTTCCTTTCCTTTCCTTTCCTTTCCTTTCCTTCTGTTATGTATGCAGGTTTGAATGTCATTGGTTTAGTTTGAACTGTTCTTGTGAAATGTCAGAAATGATTGGTTTAAAAGTGTGGGAAAACCCTGCACTCTGATTGGCTGGCAACTGCGGCTGCTGGCTATAATAGCAGCCGCAGCCCAGCCAAATCGGGTCTGTTATGAGCTGTAGTCACTAATAAACTCTTCACTGGAAGCCTCCGCGTCCTGACTCTTCATGCAAACTTAACACCTTCCTTCCTTTCCTTTCCTTTCCTCCTTCACCTTCCTTTCCTTTCCTTCCCTTCCCTTCCCTTCCTTTCCTTTCCTCCCTTTCCTTCCCTTCCTTCCCTTCCTTTCTTCCTTCCCTTCCCTCCTTCCTCCCTTCCATTCCTCTTCCTTCCCTTCCCTTCCTTATCTTCCTCCCTCCCTTCCGCTTATCCTCCTTTCCTTTCCTGCTCTTCCCTTCCCTTATCTTCCTTTCCTTCCTTTCCTTTCCTTTCCTTTCCCTTCCCTTATCTTATCTTCCTTCCCTTCCTCCTCTCCCCTCTCTTCCCCCTCTCCCCCTCTACACACACACACACTGTCTCTCTCTCACACAGACTCAAAACCTGATCCACTTCGGGATGGATTGCATTTAAAATTTAATAACAAACAAACAAATTCCCAAGGTATTTCTCAAATACATCATTGATCTTGCCAGAATTTATTTCAGAGTAGAATTTATTTCCATGCTTACTCTAAAATAGCTTTACAAAATGGAATGCAAATCTCCCGGAATCTATATACCTAATGTCCCATAGAGTCAAGCAGGGAACAGAATCATCAATCAAACTCCAGCATTCCTTCACAAGATAGTTTGCCTTTCCATGAAATTTAATGGGAAATCATGTCTAAGGTTTATGTTACACCTAAATATTCATTGGCTTCTATGGCATTCATCAACCTTACCACTGAAGGAAGCAACACTTCACCTCATCATGAGTGAAGTAATCTTTTTTTAAAAAGTCAAGTCCATAAATAGCAGTCTTTAAGAATGTACTTTTTTAAAAAAAATATGTAATATGTGTGGGTAAAGGTGTGTACATTTATGTATTTAGCGTATGGCATATCATACATGGACTAGCGATATATATTAACATTTCGTCTAGATGAATAAAATACAATGAAACATAAATGTTAAGAAGATCTGTGTTCAAATATCAATCTCTAGGCCATGTAATCATTGCAGTGCAGCATCATTTAGATTTTTAAAAAATCAGATATTGGATGGGTATATGCTCTCAGATTACAGCTGGCCATGATGTGATCTATAGTTTGACATCTCACCCTGTAAGCACACCAAGGGGAGGATACTATGACCCATTTATACAGAGAGTGTACAACGTATGTGTCTACATATCTGCAATGAACCCATATATTGTCTGCTTCATCATAACCAACACCTAATTGTTCACAACTTTGTTTTACCCTTAACTACAGACGTACTATTTCGGCTAAGCTATTACAGACATAATAGGTCATGATAACCATTGTAGCTGCTGGCCATGGTCCATGTAATTGCATTACAATATTTTTTTTTTGTAATTTTATTATTTTTTTCAAGACAAACAAGACAAACATAACATAAAAACATAAACCAACATCAATTTCAAGTGTGTCAGTCAGTTACAAATCTCGGTGTCATCCCCTTACCGTCAATCCTCTCCATTGAGGAAGGATAAAAAAGGAATATACAGAACAAACAGAAAATAAATAAAAAAAATACAACCGCCTGTAATTACATTACAATATTATGACTAGTGGTTGTTCTCACCTAGGCTCCCTAAAATCATGAAGCTGACTCCTCGTCCCAATAAAACCCCTTTTATTTAGTTTTAAAGTGAATTCCTCTCCAATGAAATCCCTGCAAACATTCTTTCATGAGATTTCACAACTACAGTCCTTTATCAGGCTTGGAGAGTTGCCAGACCGATATCTTCGAAATGCCATGCTGTAGCAGAAATAGTTGGCAAGGAGTCAGGAACAGATCCTCACCCTAATGAATTGAACTAATTGTCTCTGGCAAACACCACTTCCCTTTCGCTCCTCTTTATTCCCTATGGGAGGGGCCATTCACCATCCACCTGTGGCTTTACTCCCAAGTTGACTCTTGTTTCTTAGCTGTTCCCTTCTCCAGGCAGCTCTGTGCATGCACACTCTGGAAACAGGCTCCAGCTGTTCTTCTGCCCCACTGATCTCTGATTCTGAAGACAGATGATAACTGTCAGACGGCCCTGGCCCCATCTCTGCCTCCAATGCAGAGCACTCATCAGAGCCTTCCCCAGACTCCAGGTCTGGCCCAGGTTCCTCCACAACCTGCTCACTGTCCGAATCTGCTACCAGCTCCTCTGGCTGCTGGTGGGCCACAACAGTAGTTCCAGATCTATTGCTTCCAAAAGGTGCAGAAGACCATTTGAATTTGTACTTGCCATATAAATTATTGCACGACGTAGATTGTACCTGGTCATCGATTTCATCGGGAGCTTCATCATAGTTGATGTCAGAATTGGCGGCGGGGGCAGGTTCCTCATTGTCCATTGCAAAAATTTTGTTGCAATCTGATTCCACTTCACTCAGATCACTCTCTGCTTCTCCATACCATGTTAAAACAGTTTCTTCGAAGTTTAGATCACCAAATCACCCTCTTTTTGGTGGAAAATGTGGCCCTGCATACATTCTTATTGGCAGGAAAACAAAAGCTATTCACAACCGGAATGGTCCATTTCTAAAAATAGGGGTGTTCTGAACATTTTGGAAAACTGCTGTGATCACTATGACCGCGGGTCTGTGCTTATGTGCTTATCATGGCAGTCTTTAGTACATTCCCTTATAACAGTTCAAATCAGGATTGTCAGATCAATCCTGGTATTTCTCCAAAGCTGTACTGGATAACAACTTCAGATTGCTTCAGACCTGGATGCAACCATGGTCGTCTACTGTTCCTCCAGAATATCATAACATGCCTTTTCTTTACAGGTGAACCCAAAGGATTCAATCTATCCCATAATTCCTGAACAATTCTCATTAGGATTAGGACTCAACATGGCAGGTGTGCTAAACTCTTCCTTAAAAGAGGAGAGCTCACCTGTCAACCCTGAAGCTGACCTGACTGAAGCCCATTTGAGGCTTCAGAGGCTTCCAGAACTGGAGGTGAGGAATAGGGAGGGGAGAAGAGATAGCTGGGGTTTGTAGCCAAAACAAATACTTTCTCTTGGAAACCAAGGACATTCCAGCAGGTGCTCGGAAGGAGGGGACTGAGATCACCTAGCAACTAGACTGTATCCTGATTGGACCATGTGACTGATTGTTTTGAGAAAGTGGGAAAACTTCTACTTTTAATTAGGTGTAAAACCACGGGAACATTTAGAGTTGGTTATCACCAGCCTGTGCCAATATGGTATATCTGATAAAACTATTCCTTGAGGAATCTACCTGCCTTCAAGTTTTGTTTGCTGTGTGTTTGTTACTTGGAACTCTGACAACCTTTTATGAATACAGCTGTGATGCTCCCCATATCCACATGCCTCTTAAAGGTAAAGGGGTTCCCCATGCACATACGTGCTAGTTGTTTCCAGCTCTAAGGGGTGGTGCTCATCTCCGTTTCAAAGCCAAAGAGTCAGCACTGTCCGAAGACATCTCCATGATCATGTGGCCAGCATGACTAAATGCCAAAGGAGCACAGAATGCTGTTACCTTCCCACCAAAGGGGTCCCTATTTTTGCTATTCTGGGACATTCACTCCTGCGGTGCTAGGGATTCGAACTGCCGAACCGCCAACCTTTCTGATCACAAGCTCAGTGTCTTAGCCACTGAGCCACCACGTCCCTGTCTCATGCCTCTTATATACCCTTAAATATCCTTTCTGGGTTTGACACGTGCCGTTGTTTGAATTTCAGAAACATTGTGTTGGATGGATCATGAGGACATAACCTCTGAAGGAGAATTTTTAATGAAAACAAAGGTGTTCATTTCAATAGGAGGTGTATCTTTTTGTGAAGACAGAGATGATTTATCTCTCATGCCACATCGTTTGTTTCTGTTCCTTTATCCTGTAGCTACCTCTGAACTGCTCCATAAAAAAAAGCCCAAGATGTCTTGATACATCCACTGAACAAGGGAGTAGCTGCGTGCTCAGGAAAAAAGAACACAAGAACACCCTCAGCTCCTTTATGTTGTTGATCAGGATTCTGATAATTTTGAAAAATGGTCGAAAGGTTCTTCTGTTGAAATGACAGAATTAAAATTCAGGCCTAAGCCAGCTTTTAGAGTTGTGGAAAGTTCGTAAAAAACCCCATAAGCCTGCAAGTTGAGCAAGGGATCAAAAACACACTATGCATGCATGAGTATTTTTTTGTGTAGAAAGTTAGCACCCACCCCTCCTCTAGAAGAATGAAATATTTCAGGAAATATCAAAAAGGCAGAATATTATATTTCCCTAAAGGGAGAAATATGCTCTTGGAGACAGAAAGCAGCCTCCACCTTTCTTAATAGCCCTCAGCAGATGCCAGCACTTAAGAGATGAAGAGATTCATAGGCAAATGCTCTCACCCAAGATCCAACAAAAGTAGGATTAGCCCTCAGCCACAATAGCAATTGTCAGAGTGTTTGCAGCATGATTATTATTATGAGACAACCCAGGAGCCAAAATAGCATACAGAGACTTAGACATCTAACAGTGGTTTATATACAAGACATATACAGAAATTTATGTAGTAGGCAAAATATCTTACAAGCAATCTTTCTTCTTCTTAATTCTACATGGAGAACTCTGCAACAGATACCAGACACAAGGAGAAAGAACACACCCTCTAATGGCTGCCTTTTATAAACTTCTGGGGACTCATTCTTCATTTTAAAAGCACAATACCTATGTTATGCTGATTCATCCTCAATTGCATCAGCCTTACATTGCATGAGATTTACAGCAGCTGGCAGCTATTAAATCTTATACCTCAACAGTAATTTCCCAACACCCCCTTAATGCATCATCCTCAGAAACTTCAACCAAACCTGGGAGCTCAGACAACCTACAGAGACAGCTATGACCCCTACATGACACCTACATGGCCCCACGGGAGTCTGACAACAGCCAATAGAATACATGTTCTTGCAGAGAAACAGGAAGTTCAAGCACAAAGCCCAAGAGAAGGTGTAAAAGCCATCCGCTCTCAACGTCATATGGCCAGAACCCTAAGCTTGGTGGTTCTGCTTCATCATTAATCCATCTTTCCAATCAACCTCCAGCCTCCATTTTGTTTCCAGTGGCCTTTCTCCCAGCTTGGAACTGAACCACATGGATATTTCTTCTAACGATTGTAATTGCTGTAACTTACTTACTGTGTGCAGATTTCCCTTTCTCTAACCAAGCAAACACAAAAGAAATCTATGTATACTCGCTTAAAACTGCATTCAGGGTACTTCCAATCTTATGGGAGGACACACTTTTGTTCAGTTGAATAAATGTATTGTCCCCAGTTCGGGTCTGAGCCTGGTGCCAAAGCGAATGAAGAACACCAGACATGAGGTGCAGGTTTATTTCCTTTTATTGAAGTGCATCAGCAAAAGGGGCCCCAGCCAGCAAAATGTCAGGACCCAGAACAAAGGATTCAATGAGCTTTTATGCAGTTTTTTTTTCAGGGTGGGATAAACAAGCATTGTCTAATAAGCATTCTGAAAATTATCTAAAGGGTTCTCTACTGGCTCCATGCCTTCACTATTTCTAAGTCTTAACTAACAAGCACATCAAAATTTATCTGACAATTGGCTCTATTTCAACCTTATTTCTAAAAGTTAATGTCAGTGTTCCAAGTAATGCACTCATAGAACTCCAAGGCAGGTAGCTCCCTTGAAAAACAATTGAATGGACACATCCCATTGGCACAACTGGTGAAAACCAACTCTGAAAGTTCCTGCTGTTTTTACCTAATTAAAAAGTGAAAGTTCCCCCTTCTCCCAAGTCATCAGTCACATTGTCCAATAGAGGTGCTGGCCAGCTGCTTGGTTACTCCACTCCTCCTCTCCCCAGCCACCTGTGGGAATGTCCTTGGTTCCCACAGGAAAACTTTGTGTTTTGACAACAAAACCCCCAACTGTCTCTTTTCCCCTCCCTGTTCCTTCTTCTTCCTTGTGGCAACCCTCAAGCCTCAAAGATGGCCTCAGCCAGGTTTGCTTCAGGGTTGACAGTGAACTTATAGACACCTTAGAAGATGTTTAGCAAGTCTTCTATTGGCTCTGTCTTAGCCTATTCCTTATCTTAGCCATATGTCATGTATCATGTGACCAGTGGTGCAATTCAACTGGTGTAATGACTGGTTTGGTGAGTGCGTGCTTCGCACACACGGTCCACGTTTTAAAAAACCCATTTTCAGCTTTAATACTTTCCTTCTACTGCAGCCCCAATGAATAAAACAGCTGAGGTGTGGCGAACTGCTCTGCTGCGTGAATCAGCTGTGCTCTAAAATAGGGGCCTCCAACTTTGGCAATGTTAAGCCTGGCGGACTTCAATTGAAGTTGAAGTTGAATTGAAGCTTAAAGTTGAAGTCCACCAGGCTTAAAGTTACCAAAGTTGGAGACCCCTGCTCTAAAACAACAAAATAAAGCACAGGAAACAGCAGTGGGTTGGGCCAAATGCTCACCGGAACTACCAGTTCACCTGAACTGGTCCGAACTGGTAGAATCCCACCCTTGCATGTGACTGGAAGTCAGGTCTTGTTTTCTACACTGAAAGGGGGCCCACCTGTCCACACTCCCTCTTCCTTTATCTTTGCAGGCCTTGCAAATGCACATCTCCTCCCTTCCTTCTTCATGCCCTAACCTTGTATTTTTACAACAAATAGCCCTACATCAAATGGCCATCAAATGTGCCATTGAAGAGAGAGAATCTGTACTCCATCTCTTTGTTCACAGTAAGCCACCCTATCCCTGCTCATCAATGTCTCTCTCTGGGTAAAATTTGGTCAGCTATTTGATCTAATCCTGGCCAGATGTTATAAGCACTTGCAAATTTTACTTCCCAGCCACTGGAGCCAATTCCTCTGTTTAATGCTAATTGTCTCATCACTCTAGAAGTTGGTTTCTCCTTCAACAGCTCCTAAGTTTATAAGCCTTCCCTCTATCAAGTTTCTTTTAAGACAGGTCTTAATGTCAGTCTAAAGTTGAAGCCACTTTTCAGCCTGTTTTCCACAATTGCACCTCTTCTGGATTCCTCCATGTGAATCCTGCAGCTTCTGTCTTTCTGCCTCTTTCTTTCTGTTTCTAAATCCTTTCTGTCTGGGGTGACAGAAGACAAGGTTTGGAGGGGGGGGGCGAATACTAAGGCATTGGTGGAATGTCAACATATCACTTTGGCGTGCTTTGCCTAAGGTACCTTGTGGCTCTAACGGTTTGACAATGACCCAGACTGCAGATATGTAAGCAGCTTTTTCCTTCTGAAAAGATATGAACACTCTGGTCCCTTGGGAGAAGCACATTTCAGGCATATAAACAGTTCTCTTTGCTTTCTTTTGTTTCTTGTTTAATGATATTTTTTTCAGAAATGGAAAGGGAGAGAGAATTAATATATTTTCTTTTGGTTCTGCAGGAGTATGGCTTCTAGAAATCCTCTGCTGAGGGGTGCAGCCACACACTATCTTACAGAATGTCAGGTCCAAAAAACCAAGAACAACATAAAGAGTTACTTCTGAGTAGTTTCTTTCTAGTTGTTGACCTAGAGATGGAATCTTGCCGGACTAAACAACTATATGCATGATTGTAGATATAACTTGTGAATTTGAAGGGTGATTTGACCTTACTTTCCTTCTACTCACCAGGCACTCCAAGCTTGGCTGTCTTGTTGTCCTGTGCAAAGAAACCCCTACTTCCTGGGACTCCAGATTTTATTCCAGCCCACAGAATGCTAAACACCATGTAGTGGAGAATACTAAGAACTGGAAGTAGAACTCATTGTCTCCTGGTAATTGGCTCAAAGTCACCCAAATGGCTTTCATGACTAAAATGGAACTTATTGTCTCCTGGTTTCTAGGCCAGCACCTTAACCATTTGACCAAACTGGCTCTAAAATGTGATTCTAGACTTCTGGAAATCTGAAAAGATGTGCATAAAGCAAAAAAGGACATGGAAATACAATGGAAGATAGAATTCTGACATGAAGACCTTATCCATTCATGATGAAATCCTGCAAGGGTACGAGGTTCCACCCATAAAAATCTTCTGCTTTGAAGAAGAAAAAAGCAAATTGTATTTCATCCAATTGGATGAGAGACATTAAGGGCCTTGGTGGTGCAGGCTGTTAATAGCCTAGCACTTAGCTCCAGCTGCCTGTAATTATTGCAGGCTCGAATCCCACCAGGCTCAAGGTTGACTCAGCCTTCCATCCCCTCTGGGTATGTAAAGTGAGGACCCAAGATTGTTGGGGGCAATAAGCTGACTTTGTAAAAAATGCCACTTAGTAATAAGCAGGCATATACAATGGAATGAAGGCTATTGCTGAGTGCATTGGGTTGTATCCCAAAAACTGTAAGCCACCCTGAGTCTCCGGAGAAGGGCGGGATATAAATACGAATAAAAATAAAAAAATAAAAAAATTAAGGGGAAAAAATGGAACAAAATACCCCCAATTTAGGTCTAATTTTGTCTTTTACATGTCTAGTTGTGGAAACCTTTTTCAGACTTTCCAATAGTGGAAGAAAAACTGCTTTTACTGTAAAATTGAGTTACACAGTTCTGTTTTCTTAGACCTGTGACTTTTTTTTAAAACAGAACAAAAATATATTACATTCGAAGCTGACAATATTACTTTAGGATGAGAATTTGTTATCTCTATAAAACTTGGAAATACACAGAAGCCAAGATGTTGAACTGCTCAGATGTTTAAAGCTAAGTCTGAATTAGTACTGAATTTTATTATGTATTCCAACAGTCCAATTCCTTTTGGTTTCTTATCCATCTTGGCTAGTTTTCAATTCCAAGGACAAAACCACTGTTCATTATTTCTTTATAAAGATGAGTAGCAATGCTTTGAATTTATTTATGAAAACCTTTTATGCAATGAGGACTCTTATGAGTCATTTTCATCCAAAGACTGCACTCCAATTCACTACCTTTACTTTTTTTCATATTTGCTCATGCTCGTTCCTTTTAGTGGAATAAGAAGGTTGGCTGAGTATTTTTTTTCTACAATGAGAAGAGAATATAGTCTGTATGTTTGCAACACTAATGGAATATTTGTAGCTCAGGGTTGAAGTGTGGGGTCCTTGTTGCTCTCTGGTTGTTTTCTTTTTTCTTTTTTAATTACATTTATATGCCGCCCTTCTCCAAAGACTCAGGGCGGCTTACAAGGATACAACCCGCTCAGCAATAGCCTTCATTCCATTGTATATGCCTGCTTATTACTAAGCAGCATTTTACAAAGTCAGCTTATTGCCCCCAACAATCTTGGGTCCTCAATTTACCTACCCCGAGAGGATGGAAGGCTGAGTCAACCTTGAGCCTGGTGGGATTCGAGCCTACAGTAATTGTAGGCAGCTGGAACTTAAATGCAGGCATTTAACAGCCTGAGCCACCAAAGATGAGCCACTTGAAGATGTTTCATTACCCAGCTAGGTAGCATCATCAGTGGTACAAGAATGTGGGGTTTATGGAAAGGAGGAGGAGGAGGGTAGGGTCAATGTTGGTCTCTGAGCTTGGTTGTTTTTTTGCAGATATTTCATTACCCACGGAGGTGACATCATCAGTGCTAGTAAGGAATAGAGTTTGCTTTACATTTATATTTATATTCTAGTGGCTTGCTCTGTCTGTGTTGGTGGGAGTAGTCTTGAAGGTTCTTTGGTTGAGCTGATTAATGTTAGTTTGCTTGGCAGTTCCTTGATTGGGGTATTGCTTACTTCTTGATTGTTGGCCTGATGTTAATCTTGGTGTTGTTCTCTGCTCATCTCAGTGTTGATTGCTGTTAGGAAGGTGTTTGTGGTCATTTTGTTTCCTTTGTGGCTTGTTGATGGTCTCTTTTGCACAATTTGTAGGTGTTATGTCAGCCTGTCTATTGATGGCCAATTTGTCAGAGTGAACTTGGCTTGGTCTAGGATAGTGACAGTTTCCCGGTTGAAACTATGGTTACGTCTGTCTATATGGTGTGAAAAGTGCTAGACACAGCCTAATTTAATTTTTATTTATTTCATTTACTAGCTCTATACCCGTGCTTCACTATGAAACTATGTGATTGGGCTTAGTTTTTTGGGAGGAAAATAAGGAAAAAAAAATGTGCCTGCCTACCAGCATCCATCGGTATTCGTCTGGCTACCATCCTGTCAGTGTGTGAGAGAGTTGAGGGCTGTTTGGAAACTGAAACAGTATTTGCTGTGTGAGCAAGAAGGAGACAGCAAGGAGCCTGGGCGTGGCTTAGCTCAACTGTTCTGTACTAAAGCTGATTGGTGCTGTGAAACTGAAACTGAAACGCCTCTCCTCTGCTTGTGTTTTGCATTTGAAACAGATTTCTGTTCAGGTGGGGAGTGGGAGTAGAACTCCTTAGCATCAGAGCGTGTTAATAATAATATAGGAAATACTAATGCTCTGATGGTCATCCTTTCTTAGTGAGCACCTAGAAGCCAAGAGGAACATACGTGCCAAATTTCAAGTTTGTAGGCTTTACGATTCTGGAGATTTTGTGATGACGCATGAGTGGTATTTTGCTTTTATATATATATAGATTTATTTAATTTCTTTGCTGCTCATGTTGCCACAAAACAACTCTAATCAAGGAACAACCAAGAACTTTGATACCTGCAGAAGCTCAGCACCAAGGACCCCACAGTCCTTCTATCCTTATTCTTCAGGTTTTTGAATTATTTTGTTCTGCAGAAAGCTCCCCTACCTGTCTTTTTTCTTAGGCTTGTCCTCTGTGCACTTTCCTTCTCCATTTGGCATCCTGATGTCTTCTGCTACTCGTAGGGGACAGCGCAAAGACACCATCAGCTATTGACATTCAGAAACATTAGGTGAATGCATCAAGCACTTAGATTCTTGTCTGACCTGGCTAATGCTGCCCTGCTTTTTTTTTTTTTCTTTTTTTAAAAAAGCAGTAATGGCACTTTATCTTCTCAGAGCCTCAGTTCTCTCTGGGAAAAAAATAAAAAAGCCCAGCTGAGTCCCACGGTTCTGATTTAGAAAGAAATGTTAATAGCAATAGCACGTAGATGTATAGCAGTGCTTCACAGTTCTTTGCAGCCCTCTCTAAGTGGTTTACAAAGTCAGCGTGCTGCCCCCCCCACAATAATCTGGGTCCTCATTTTACCCATCTTGGAAGGATGGAAGGCTGAGTCAAGCTTAGAACCCCATCAGGGTTAAACTCCTGGCTGTAGGCAGAGTTTGCCTGCAATACTGCATTCTGCACCACCATGGCTCTATCATCTATCTATGCTCTACCATCTGCCTGCCTGCCTGCCTGCCTGCCTACCTACCTACCTATTTATTATCTAGCCTAACATATCTATTATCTATCTGTCTGTCTGTGTCTATCTGTCCATCTGTCTATCATATCTGTCTGTCTGTCTGTCTGCCTGCCTATCCACCCACCCACCCATCCATCCATCCATCCATCCATCCATCCATCCATCTATCTATCTATCTATCTATCTATCTATCTATCTATCTATCTATCTTTACTCAAACAGACATGCATCATGGTCTAGAATTGATATGATATGGATGTCAGCAGAACTACTTACTAATATACTGAAATTGAACTATCTATCTATCTATCTATCTATCTATCTATCTATCTATCTATCAATCATCTGGCCTATCTATGTCTGTGTCTGTCTGTCTATTTATCTATCTATCTATCTATCTATCTATCTATCATCTATCTATCTATCATCTAGCCTAACATATCTATATCTGTCTGTCTGTCTGTCTATCTATCTTATCTTTCTTTCTATTTATCATCTGGCCTAATGTATCTACATATCTATCTATCATCTATTTATCATCTACCTAAACAGGTATCTCCTATCTATCTATCTATCTATCTATCTATCTATCTATCTATCACAATAGGAATATCACTTAGACTTATATACCGCTTCATAGCGATTTTCAGCCCAATGATTTACAGAGTCAGCCTATTGCCCGCAGCAATCTGGGTCCTCATTTTACCAATATTGGAAGGATAGAAGACTAAATCAACCTGGAGCCAGTCAGGATCGAACTGCTGGCAGTTGGCAGAGTTAGCCTGCAATACTGCATTCTAACCACTGTACCACCGTAGCTCATTAATACATTTATCAGGAAGCTTTATTCTATATATCCCTACCGTAGCTGACTTGTAAAACCAAAAAGGTGGAATGGGAAAAAGAAGTGTTGTTTTTTTATTAAAAGCAAGAGTTCATTTTAACCCAACTGTTCAATCCTTTGACATTCATATTTAGTTAGTAAAGTCATTTCAGGAAGGCTGAGGAAAGGAGGAGGGGAGGGGGGTTTGAAATGAAGTGGTACAATTTGCTCGGTAATTCATCGAGACAATCCTATATCTTCGACTGTGTTTGGTGACAGATTTTATAAGAGATTGTAAATTACTATCTGCTGAAATATATGAATTTAATGGAATCCATTAATATCCATACCTGAACAAAAGAGTTTCGCCATGCCAGGAGATATGATCAGTCAAACACCTTTAATAGTTATTAATTATGGCGGCTGGATATTGGTGTCTCCTCAACATCAGCCATTAAAAGCGTTTTACTACACTTAAAAGCCTAGGCGAATATAACACAGGAAGCAGGACTTTGATTCCGGCTATGCAATCCATCAGCGTTGACAGAATATTAGTGAGTTTTCAAGGAACTTTCTCGTTCTCTCCTTCTGCTGATACAAACCCCATGGAGGAAGGTGTGCAGGTAAAGCAGGGGAGGATTTTGATAGGGGTTGCAGTTAGTCAGGTGAAAGGATGCTGTTCTGACATAGGCTCCTGAAAGCATGAAGCCGAATCCTTGTCCCGATAAAACCCCTTTTATTTATGTTAAAGTGAATTCCCCTCGTTCACTTTCCAGCAAAGTCACCGGCCAACAGTGTTTCAAGAGATTTCACAACCACAGACCTTGATCAGGCTGGGAGAGTTGCCAGGCCGATATCTTCCAAACACCACTCTGTATCAGACAATACTTGGCCAGGAGTCAGGCACAGATCTTCACCCTTTCGCTCCTCTTTATTCTCTATGGGAGGGGCCATTCACCAGGGGTCATTCGCTCTCTTTATTCCCTATAGGAGAACTAGATGACCTACAAGGTCCCTTCCAACTCTGATTATCTGTTAAACCATTAAAAACATCCAAAGATGTCCTCAATTTTACAACTCTTCCTTTAGGGTCCCTTTGAAGTTATAATGGCATTGCGGGGAAAAAAGTGACCATCAATTATGCATCTGGCCAATGCAGATTCCCTGTGGTCACATGATCAGAGTTTGGCTGCTGAGCAACTGACCTGTATCTATGATGGTTGCTGTTAAGTTTGCATGAAGAGTCAGACGCGAAGAGCTTCAGTGAAGAGTTTATTTAGTGACTACAGCTCGAATGGACCCGACTTGGCTGGGCTACGGCTGCTTCTTATAGCCAGCAGCTCGAATGGACCCGACTTGGCTGGACTACGGCTGCTACTTATAGCCAGCAGCCGTAGTTGCCAGCCAATCAGAGTGCAGGGTTTTTCCCACTTTTAAACCAATCATATTTGACATTTTACAAGAACAATTCAAACTAAAGCAACAACATTCAAACCTACATACCTAACAGTTGCATTGTCCCAGGGTCACCTTTTGTTATAAGCAAAGTCAATGAGAAAGCTATTGACTCCCCTCTCTTCTTCTTCTCTCCCCTCTCCTCCCTTCCCTTCCCTTCCTTTCCCCTTCCCCTTCCCCTCTCCTTCTCCTTCCCTTCTTCATCCATTTACCTCTTTTATTTCCTTTCTCCTTTCCTTTCCTTTCCTTTCCTTTCCTTTCCTTTCCTTTCCTTTCCTTTCCTTTCCTTTCCTTCCTTTCCTTTCCCTTCCCTTCTCTTTCCTCACCTTTTCTTTACTTCCCTTTCTCCTTTCCTTTACTTCACTTTTTTCTTCCCTTTCTCCTTTCCTTTCTTTCCCTCTCTCCTTCCCTTCCCTTCCCTTCCCTTTCTCCTTACCTTTCCTTTGCTTCCCTTTTCCTTTCCCTGAACATGTCATATGAAATTAAAGGTTCAACCATTATATTCTGTTCTGCCACTGCTCTAATTGATCCTTCTCCTTCATGGTGTTGAAGTGGAGATGATAAATTATTTTGTTGTTTAGGGCTCAAGGGTAAATATTGTAAAGATGGACAGTGTAAAGTAAAAGATATAAAGGAAGAAAAGACAAACTTTGACGAGATCGTTCTTTGAAAATATTTAGACACGATGCTTCAGACTTTATGTAAGTATGAGCTGAGGATTTTCTTCTATTAATTAAAGTAGTCTTTTTCTTCTAGGCTTTCAAGAGAGCAGGAAAATACTGTATGTCACTGCTTTAAGACATCCATTCTTTAACGTTAATGTGACTTCAGGTTATATATATATATATATATATATTTCAGAAACACTGCAGTGGGAAAGAGACAATATCTGGCTACTTAATAGCAGGCAAATGCTCTGCTCCCTTGAAATTTTGGAAAGCATTCTTTTGAATTGTTTTTGAAGCACAAAGAAGTCCTAAAGATGATGAAGGATAAGAACATTTCTATGACAACGAAGATTAGATTAGATTAATTAAACCAATAACTTCACAGAATAGCTGTGAAAGCTAGGTAGGAGAGAATGCAGATTAAATAGAATCACAGAATAATTGAATCACAGCATGATAGAATCACAACATCAGAGAACCAGAGAATCACAGAATCACAGAATCATAGGTCTGGAAGCAGGGGAGGATTTCCAAATCTTTTCCTACCAATTCTGAGAGCACGCTTCATGTGTTTGAGCAGGGCTCAAAGGGCACCCTTTGTATCAATGCTGGTGAGCTGTGCTGTTTTTTTAGCACAGCTGAGGTGCGGCAATCTGCTCTACCACACGATTTAGCTGAGTGTCATGCCCCTGTTGGAATCTGAATCTGATGAGGAAGACGAATAGATAGGGAGTGGGAGTGTGGCTCTGTTGGCTGTGGAGGAAACTGGGGAAGGGCAAAGTCCAGCTGGGCAGAGCAGGGGAGAGGTAGAGCAAGGCTGAGGGAATTCAGAGGAAGATCCAGGCCCACCCCCTCTTCATACTAGGGCACGCAGGGAACGGAGAAGGAAGCAACGTGAGTTGCATGGCTTACAGGGGAGGAAAGGGCCCTGATTCCCTTCATTAGCTGCAGCTGGGGAAACCGTGTTTTAAAAGGCAAGCTATGCACAGCAAAGTTGCTGGAAGCAAACCATGAGTTTTGTTTGTGGAGGCTTATCTGGGTTCCTGGCATCTTCCCAACTGTGTGTGTTTTGTTGGCCTTTGAAGTCTGCAATTCCTTATCCTGCCCTCTCCAGTTAATTGCTGCAGCATGGTTTGTGTGGATTTTTATTTACAGTTTGTATGTACTTTGTTTTTGGACTGAATTTCCTCCACTGAAAGGCTGTTCTTGGGCGAGTTGTTTTCACACCAAAGGGAACTGGACATTGGGGGCAAAGTTGGAGGTATTAAAGGAACTTTTCTTACTTACTTATTGCTTTTGTGCCATGTATTGCTTTTGTGCCATGCCTCTGGTTGTCACACTGAGCTAGAAAATAAGGGAATATAGGAGAGGTAACAGTGAGAGGGAGTGGGGAGGCAGAACCAATCAGAGGTGGCATTTGCTGGTTCTACGAACTACTCAAAATTTCCTCTACTGGTATGCCAGAACCGATCCAAACCAGCTGAATACAATCTCTGGCTGGAAGGCACCTTGGAAGGCTTCTAGTCCAAACCTCTGTCCAAGGCAGGAGTCCTCATGCCATCCCAGACATATGGTTCTCCACAGGGGTGGGATTCAAATTTTTTAACAACCGGTTCTATGGGCATGGCTTAGTTGGTGGGCATGGCTTGGTGGTCATGTTATTGGCTGGGTGTGGCCAACACAATATCACTCACATCGAGGCACGTATCTCCTTGCCTGGCCTTTCATGACTGTGGGGATACTGCAACAGTCCTAAGTGTGAAAAATGGTTGTAAGTCACTTTTTTCAGTGCCATTGTAACTTTGAATGGTCACTCCACACAAACAAAATAGCAGCAAAGGAGGGGGGAAAACTCCAGAGACGTTCCTGAGACAGGAAGTCTAGTCCTGCCCAGAATGTAAAAAGGGTTAACGGAGAGGCAGTTTCTGTAAGCAACACCAGAATGTTTCTTCCTGCCTTCCTTACAGGTTTAGGCCAGTAATTTCTTCTAACAACCAGTTCTCCAACTGCTTAGAATGTTAACAACCGGTTCTAGCGAATAGGTGTGAACTGGTAGAATCCCACACCTGGTTGTCCAATCTTTTCTTGAAAACCTCCAATCATGAAGCACCCATGACTCTGATAGGTAAGCTGTTCCATTGTTTAATCATTCTTACTTTTCAGGAAATCTCATCCTTATTTCCAATCTGGATCTCTCTCTAAGGAACTTCCACCCATTGCTTTTTGCCAAGTTGTCTCATTCAGTAACAGAGGTGGTGAGTTTCCTGTAACTTCTTCCAAAGCCTCTTTAAGGATCCCCAAAACTTAATTCCAGCCCAGGTTAAATTGAAATGTACCAGCTTCGTAACTTTCTTTCTTTTTCGTCTGGAAAAATTTCACCGCATCAATGAACCATGCAAGTAAAGAAGAGGGATGGAGAAGGAGGGGAGTTAGTTTGTTTAAGAAAATCTCTTCCTGGGGGCACAGAATAACAGGGTTAGAAGGGACCTTGGAGGTCTTCTAGCCTAACTCCCTGCTCAAGCAGGAAGCCCTGTACCTTTTCAGGCAAATGGTTGTCCAGTCTCTTCTTTAAAACCTACTGTCAGCTAAAAATATTTCTTTGATCTTTTTAGTTGCCAGCAGAAAGGGAGTAGGGGAAAGCAGTGCATTCTTTAAATGCTTCAGATAATCGCTTTGGCAACCGAAGCTTCTGGTGAGCAAAATTATTACGGAAGAGCATGATTGATGACTCTTACAGGTTTTGGTGTTGACATACAAAGTCCTTCGAGGCATGGGTCTGGGATATCTGCGAGAGCGCCTCCTGCTGACATCGAATGCCAACCACTCTGTGCAAGCACACAGGCAAGGGCTCCTCGGGTAGCATCAGCGACCCAGTGTCGTTTGGCGGTGCCTCGGGGAAGGGCCTATTCTGTGGCGGCACCTGCCTTATGGAATCAATTACCCCTGGGACTCCATCTGGCCCCTGTCCTTTGCACCTTCCGCCACAATCTGAAAACCTTGCTCTTTGAACAAGCCGGGCTGTGCTGACCTCTTGGGGGGCTGGTTTTAATTTAATTTAGGAATTTTATATGGGTTTTAGATTTGGCTTGTAGTATTTAATATTGTTTTAGGTAATTAATTTATTGTTTGTTTTTAGTTGTGAGCTGCCCCGAGTCCTTTTGGAGAGGGGGCGGCATACAAGTCAAATCAATCAATCAATCAATCAGTCTTGGCTATGGATGTGTCTCATTGGAGAATATACATCCAGGGGGTGGGGGGAAGACCAGGGTCAAGGGTGAAATGAATGATGTGTCAGAATCAGCTGCAACCGGGAAACGCCAACATGTCAACTCCTAATAAATAAACCCTTTTTTTTCCTCTGTGAGATGCAGCCAGAGACTTATTATTTGAATGGGGGTGCATGTTGGAGTCCTGACGCCTACAGTGATGGAGCACCCACAACTTCTGGAGGCAAGCTGTTCCACAGGTTAATTGTTCTCACTGTCATAAAATTTCTCTTTATTTCTAAGTTGCTTTTCTCCTTGATTAGTTTCCATCCATTTTTCCTTATCCTGCCTTCAGGTGCTTTGCAGAATAGGTTGACTCTCTCTTCCAACCACACTTGGTCAATAAAGAATTCTATTCTATTCTATTCTTTGGGGCAGCCCTTCCAATAATGGAAGACTGGCCCCTAGTCCTTCCTTTCAGTAGACTAGACACAACCATTTCCAGCAACCTTTCCTCATATGTTTTATCCTCCAGTCCCCTAATCATATTTGTTGCTCTTCTGTCCACAAAGGATGCCAGGCTTGCATGTTTTATAACCATAGCTACCTCCTGTGTACCATTTGCATCAACTCCATCTATCTCCTAACCCAACCCATCCCCCCAAAACCCCACACATCACACCCCATACCCTGATCTTTTTACAATGGGATTAACTTTTACTATGCTCTTTGTATACTGCCTGGTTTAATGAGGCCTTGCCTCACAGTAGGAGTTTGTAAGCACCACTCCAGGATAGTATAAAGAATAATAAAAACCAGCTCTTTCCTTCCAAATTTGTAGCCATAATCTACAAGCTCAAGAGAGTCAATTAAACTTTAGAGGGAGGGAGAAGTCAGGAGTCAGGAGGAGAAATGGAGAGCACATTATCATTTCAACTGCAGTTGAACTTCTAAATGGTGCAATTGTAGCTTTTAAATGCAGTTACGGATGAGGTGGAAATCAAACAAAGACCAAAAAGAGAATGCATTTAAAAGAAATGTCCATATGTGACAGATGAGTTTTCATCACCAGTAAGATCCTCAATGGGAGGTCCAGTTTTTGTCAGCGTTCCAGCAAGCCTCCTAGACAGACATCGCTCAAAAGTTCTCTTTTATTTGGATAGTAACTAGCACAACTGGGGAAATCCCGAATCTGAAAATTCTGGGCTTCCTTGCAATAATCAGAACTACAAATCCAACCCCCTACACCAATCATCACATCACATGCCCATCATCCATCCCAACTGAAGACCTCCCCTCACATATGCGCACAATAGCATGACCTTGAACTACAAAAAGAATTGTGTCTAACTACATATACCCCAAGAACTTCCACCTTCCCACTTTCCCAGGCTCAAAATGTAGCAGTGTGGGAGCATCTGGTTTCAATATGGCTTCCAAAACTGACAGTTTTATTATGTGGGGTCATTCTTTCTGAGTTTGGATGTTTTCTTGCAGATGTTTCATTACCCAACTAGGTAGCATCATCAGTAATAGAAGGAAGTGGATTCTTTGGACTTTGTTTATGTGCAAGTGGCTAACCTTGTGAGTGTTGGTGTGAGTGCTGTTAGTGGTTCATTGATTGGGCTGATGTTAATTGTATTGCTGTTGTTTATTGAACTAGGAAACTGTGAGCATGCTAGACCAAGGCCAAGTCCAAAAATGCCAGAGAATTCCTGGAAGTCTGGTTCTCAGACAAATGAGCCACCAATAGGCCCACAGAGATAAATGACATCTACACACCATTCAAAAGAGAGAATTAAAAAGCTGTGCAGGTAACAAAAAATCTAAAACAAAGACCAACTCCCAATCAGCAACTGACATCCATATGAGCAGAACATGACACCAAGATTAACAATAGATCAACAATAAAGAAGTACACAATACTCCAATCAAGGAACTACCAGAATATTCCCACCAACACTGACAGAGAAGCCACTAACATAGAGCATCCCTGGAAAACACACAGCTGATGTGATGACCCAGGGTGTGGCACAAAGGCAACACAGTCAGATAACCAGTACGAGTCCCTTTATTAGATCCAACTTTGTCCCCATTATCCTGGTTTCTTTTTGCTGAAGAAAAACTCTCCCCAGAACAGCCTTTGGCTGCAGAGAATCAAGTCTAAAATGTGGTCAACAAAACTGTAACTTTAAGTCCAAACAAGGCAAAATAAGGTAATTAGTCCAGCAGTGCAGGAGAAGAAATTCCAGACATGAAGGCACGGCAATAACTCAACACTGTTGGGAGGGTGCCAGGAACGCAGATAACCAAAGTACACACTTGATAAATTCACATTTGTTCCCAGAAGATGCCACACTCAGCATGCATCTCTTTTAAACTCTCATTCCCAGGTGTGGCTAATGAAGGGAATCAGGACCCTCTCCTCCCTCGTAAGCCACACAACCCATGTTGTTCTCTTCTCCATTCCTCCCTGCGTGCCTAGGATGAAGAGGGGTTGGTCTGGTTCTCCCTATGAACTCCCTCTCCCTTGTTCTACCTCTCCCCTGCTCTGCCCAGCCAGACTTTTCCCTTCCCCAGTTTCCTCCACAGTCAATGGAGCCACACTCCCACTCCCTGTCTTCCTCAGATTCAGACTCGGACAGGGGCATGACAGCTGGTTTGATTGATTTTGATCACAGTGTAATCATTTGGGATGGCCAAACACAAACAGTACTTCTAAACTAAGCAAACTTATTAAAAAAAACTGAATTCCTGATACTAGCTCAGTTTTCTAACCCTGCCACCCAGATTAAAATGATAACTGTTTATATGCCTGGGGGACAAAGAAGATAGATATTCTTTATTACAGTCATTGGCCAATCAGCATAAAGCTGTGAAGTACATAGGGTAAACAATAAAGCTGGATGATGACACATTTTCTGACATTAGCTCGTTAACCCTTGCTGGAGTTTGCAAACGATAAAGCAAATTTTGCAACGTTGAGAGAAAAAGATTGCATTTCTGTCAGAGGATAAATAATCTGAGTGAAACCAATCTGATATATATATATATATATATATATATATATATATATATATATATATATATCTTATGAAAGAGGTTATGAGCCAAAAGTGATTATCCTTGCAAAATCGACAATATGAAATCTCACAGGCTGGGGTGTCAGTGAATTTGGCAACTCCGGTTGCAAAAGTTTCTGTCCTACAAGAGATTTTTTCTGAAATTTCTCCTTCAGGACAAGGGTGGGGAAGGTAAGGATAAAAGCTTTTCTGAATTTCAGGAATTGTACTTCAGCATAACTATTGGGCCGGTCTTAGATATATTGATTGATGATTTGCAAATATAATTTCCAGCCGGCAGAAAAAAAATGCTCAAAATGTGGCAGCCACATGGTTTTGTACAAGTCTACATTTGCACCAGCAGTGGGATCCTATCTGATCCACTACTGGTTCAGTGATTGCGCGCATGTGCACGCACCCCTAACATGCACACCCCTAATGCGCCTGCACCTACCCAATGTGCCCACACCTAACGTGCGCCCGCAGCTTTCCCCATACAAGCTGAGGCCTGCAGTGCCAATCAGCTGAGAGGATAAAGAAGAGAAAAGTCGGAAGGCTGATCCTGCACTTTTCTAAGCCTCTTCTCAGCTGATTGTCAGAGGCTTTTTTTACTACCAGATCAAGTGAACCGGTCTGAACCAGTAGCATACCACCACTGATTTGCACCCATGCCACTGCATTGGCTGCTGACTTTAGCTCCAATTCACAGTGCTGGTTGTCACCTTCAAAGCCCTACAACACCTGGGACAAGGTTAACTGAAGGACCATCTCTTCACAGCTATATTTATCTGATCCACAAGGGTGGGAAGGCAGGATATAGAATGGGTCTTCTCTCCTGAGGAGTTCCATCCAGTAGGACCAAGAAGAAGATCTGACTCTGTGGCAGTTCCCTCTCTATGGAACGTCATCCAGATGGAGATAAGATTGACCTTCTCACCTTGACACTCTTTCAAAAGGCCCCCAAAACATGGTTCTGCTACCAGGCTAGATGACATGAAGACCATTTAGTGATTGGTCTGATTGTTGTCACCAGAGGGCTAGAAGATTTATTTGGGATTTTATTTCTGTAAGCTGCCTGGAGTCACGGAGAGTGAGTTTGGTGGCCATATAAATTTCCCAAACAAATGAATGAATGAATGAATGAATGAATTCATTCATTCATTCATTCATTCATTAATTCATTAATCAATCAATGAATAAATTAATCAATGAATAAATCAATCAATGAAGGATTCAATGAATGAAGAATCAATCAATGAATCAATCAATCAATAAATAAATCAATCAATCAATGAATCAAGCAATGAATAGGTTAGAGACTGTGGCTGTACTCTGTTTTCCTTTTAGTTGAATTTACAAAATGCTTCCTACGTGGGAAGAAGAAAAAGTTCAAAGGGATGCAATGAAATTCCAAAGAGGCAAATAGGGACTTTCATAAAAATCCTGAACAAGAAGCAAAAGCAAATTCGGAGCATTGTGACTCCAAAAGTTGTATGCAATACTCTTTCATTTATTTTAAGATGAAAAGAGAATCTTCTAGCGATAGCTATAACAAATCTCTTCTTCTTCTTCTTCTTCTTCTTCTTCTTCTTCTTCTTCTTCTTCTTCTTCTTCTTCTTCTTCTTCTTCTTCTTCTCCTCCTCCTCTCCTCCTCCTCCTCCTCCTCTCCTCCTCCTCCTCCAAAAGGCAATGCTGAATCATTTTCATCCCCCTCCCAAGAGAACCACAGGGCCATATAGCTAAGATTATGAAAGTCTGATCCGAAAAGGGCTTTATAACTCTGTTCCTAGCCATATGGCACTGACAGCAGATATATATGAAATTTCAGCACTTCCTTCTTTCGTCAAAGATAGAGAGATTCTCTAGCATTAGCAGTAATTGTTTTACTTAAGAAATTAGCTTTCTGCCTTCTGACCCTGAAATGGAGCTGTTAGCAATAAAAAACAATAATGGTAAAATAAAACCAATTAAGGAAATAGCGTAGTCATCGTCCATAAAAAGGAAAGGAAAACAAAGCAAACTCATACCAACACAGACAAATCCTATGGCAAGCTCTCTCTGAATAAATACTGTCAAATCCAAAAGGGCATCGTGAAAAACTAAAATCCTTTTGCACTGTAGAAAAAGTTATAGTAAATATCAGGAAACATATTTTTGAATAAGTATTCAGCAATCTCTCCAGAACATAGAATAATGGAGTCGGAAAAGACCTTGGAGTTATTCTAGTCCAATCCCCTGATGAAGCTGGAGTCCCTATAACCATGATGGCGAACCTATGGCATGTGTGCCACAGGTGGCATGCAGAACCATTTGTGCGCATGCGAGCTGCAGGCAAACTTACCTCACTGTGCATGCATGTGCCTCACAGCTGATTTTCTGCCAGTTTGAGGCCTTTTTCAGCCTCTCAAAGGCTTGAGGAAGGCTTCTGCAGGCTTGCAAGTAGGGCCAAAACTAGCCCCGTTTTGTCACTTGCGGTATTTTCAGAAAAACAGGAAGTGATGAAACGGGGCTAGTTTTCGGCCTACAAAGCTTGCAGAAGCCTGCAGAAGCCTTCCTCAAGCCTTTGGGAGGCTGAAAATCAGCTGCAAGGAGCAGTGCAGGTAAGGGGCAGGGAGGGGTGGTGGGATTGCAGATGCATAGGGGCATGGGGCACGCACATTGCCTTCTGGGTGTGGCACACAAGTGCAAGAGTGCAAGCACATGCACTATTTTTGGCACAGGAGCCCAAAAAGGTTAGCCACCAATGCCCTATACAATTTCAGGCAATATGATTGTCCAGTCTCTTCTTAAAAACTGCCAGTGATGAAGAACCCACAACTTTTGAAGTCAAGCCATTCCATTGATTCATTCTTCTCACTGTTAGGAAGTTTCTTTTTAATTCTAGGTTGCTTCTCTCCTTCATTAGTTTCCATCCGTTGTTTCTTGTCCTGCTGTCAGGGGCTTTGGAGAATAGCCTGACCCCCCCCCCTCTTCTCTGGGGCAGCCCCTCAAATATTGGAATACTGCTACCATCAGGTGATTGAACTGTGGGAGTTTTGAGGCAAAACACCTGCTATTCCTTTAAAATAGGATCCACTTTCTGATCTTGGGCTTCCCCTTTCTGTTCTTTAAAAGTTATTAATTTAGAAAAGACAGAATGCCACGTTCGAGACTGAGAATCCAAATCATTTGTGCATATAATCTTCAATGTATGACCACCTTTTATGACCTTTCTTGCCACAGTCGTTAAGAGAATCACTGCAGTTGTGAGTTAGTAACATGCTTGTTACATGAATTTGGCTTCGCCTTGACGCTTGTCAGAAGGTTGCCATGTGACTCTGGGACATTGCAACATGACAACATGCCAGTTGCCAAGCCTCTGAATTTTGATCACAGGACCATGGAGAATGCTGCAATGGTTGTGTGAATGGTCATAAGTCTGCTCTTCCCTGCCAGTCACTAAATGAATGGTTGTAAGTCAACAGCTATCTGTAGTGAATGTTAGAAGAGTATACAATGCAACCAAGAATACGGATCTCAAATTTAAGGTATCAAAGACCAAAGGTCTTTGACAGGGAGAAGGAATCAAAATTATTCCAGGATTGGCATAATTGGTAGACAATTGGATGGAAGTCAACAAATTGGAGGCAATAGGCTGACTCTGTAAACCATTTAGAGAGGCCTTTAAAAGCACTATGAAGCGGTAGATAAATCTAAGTGCTACTGTTATCATGTACTTTCTCTCTCTTACTGTATTTCTCTCTTATTGTCTGTCTGTCTGTCTGTCTGTCTGTCTGTCTATCTATCTATCTATCTATCTATCTATCTATCTATCTATCTGTCTGTCTGTCTGTCTGTCTGTCTTTCTTATATCTCTTCTCTATCTATACTCTTCTATCTCTATCCATCCATCCATCTATCTATCTATCTATCTATCTATCTATCTATCTATCTATCTAATCTATCTATCTGTCTGTCTTTCTTATTATATCTCTATCTATCTTACTGTAACTCTTCTATCTCTATCCATCTATCTATCTATCTATCTATCTATCTATCTATCTATCTATCTAATCTATCTATTTAATCTATCTAGTTATCTATCTATCTTTATCTACCACTTATCTATTATCTATGTATCATCCATCTATCATCTCTCTCTCTCTCTCTTATCTGTCATGGCGGCACAGTGGTTAGAATGCAGTATCGAAGGAAAACTCTGCCAACTGGCAAGAGTTGACATTGTAAACCCACTCAAAGAGTGCTGTAATGGGCTATGGAGTGATACATAAAGAAGAACTAGAGGTGACATGATAGCAGTGGGAAGACTGCCACAAAGAAGAAGGGGTCAACCTATTTTTTTCCAAAGCACCAGAAGGCAAGACAAGAAACGATAGATGGAAGCTAATCAAGGAGAGAAGCAACATAGGACCAAGGAGAAATTTCCTAACAATTAGAACAATTAACCAATGGAACAGAAGAACTTGCCTTCAGAAGTTATGGGTGACCCATCCCTGGAGGCTTTTAAGAAGAGACTGGACAACCACTCGTCTGGAATGGTATAGGGCAGTGATGGCTAACCTTTTCGTCCTTGCATGCCATAGGTTCGCCACCACGGGTATAGAGTTTCCTGCTTGAGCAAGGGGTTGGACTAGAAGACCTCAAGATCCCTTCCAACTCTGTTATTCTATTACATAAGCTTAAAATGCTATTGCTATGCTATTTGGTATGTTGATCAAAAAGTCAAGGATAGGATGCAGTCTGCAGCAAGAGACGAGCAAATGCCACGGAAAAAAAATAATTATAGTTGCATGTAAGGTCATATGTTTACATGGAAATAAGAATTAGGAATGTCAGGAGAAATATAGCACAAAGCTCAGTTCTGTGGGAACTGAAAAAGTATGTGCTGTAACAAGCAGAAGGTCAAAACTTAGGGATGGTGAATGAATATGGATTTCATGCAAGCCAATTTGCTTGTTTGTTTGTTCGCAATCCTCATATGCTGTCCTTTCCTGAAGGCCCTAGGCAGCTAACAAATAAATGATTTAAAACCCCAATACATACCAAAAGTAAAATCCATATCAATAAGCCATGCACACTGCAGATTCCCTCAAGGGGAACAAAAAGAGGCCGCATTGAGAAAGCTGGTCCATATGAAGAGAATGAGCAGAGGCTGAATTACAAAAAAGAAGGAAGGGGGAAAGGGGAAAGAAGGAGAAGGAGATGGGGAGTGGGAGGAGAAGGAGAAGGAGAAGAAGAAGGAGAGAGGAAGAGGAAGAGTGAGGGAGGAAGGAAAAGAAAAAAGAAATCGAGAAAGAAAAGAAGAATTATTGGAGAATTGTTTGCATTTCGGAAATAAATCAGAAGTGAATCTTTCATAGTGTTTAAAAGAAGCCCCAAATGTGGCCAGAGAAACTCAAAAGACAAAAAAAAATGAGGATGAGGAATGAACAGAGCATGAAAAAGCATATTAGTTTACAGGATGGAGATGAATGACTTGATTTTTGTGAGACAGCACAGCAAATGTGTATATATATTTTTTCTATACACAGTAACGCCACTGGTTTTCCGGATTCTTGAAAGACATCCACCAACATTCATTTACAATAAATCTGAAATTACATGTTATCTTGCCTTTGTGCCTCACCTCTATTCCTTCTTTGCACATTCCAGCTAAACACTGTGTCTGTCTGTCTGTCTGTCTCTCTGTTTATCTGCAGAAGGACTTCTGTTCCCGTTGTGAAGGATTGCCATCAAACTGCCAGCCCTCGATTCCTGTTGGTGGGTGAGAGCTACTGACTCGTTTATCTTTAGATCATATCTACTGCAAATTAAACGGAAAACGTAGAGTTTTGCGCACACTGAAATGGTTGCACCACAGAGCAATGTGCCCATAAAACAGCATGCTAACAAGCACGGCATGATGAATGCCGTGTAATAAACCACCATAATTTCAAGTTCTCCCACCAGGAAAAGCTGAGGTTCCTAAGTGGAAATTCTGCTTCCTGTCATTTCCAAACGTGAGGTGCAGAGGTGGGCATTCAGCAGGTTCTGACCAGTTCTGGAGACTTGGTAGTGGAAATTTTGAGTAGTTCGGAGAACCGGAAAATACCACCTCTGACTGGCCCCGCTCCCATCTATTCTCCGCCTCCCGAGTCCCAGCTGATTGGCTGGGTCTTCTTTGGTTGCCTGCACAGGAGAACGGAGCTGGAAAGCAGGTTAGTGGGGAGCGGAGGGAATGGGGATTTTGCAGTATATCCTTCCCCTGGCATGCCCACCAACCCACACTATGCCCATCAAGACACACCCACAGAACAGGTAGTAAAATTTTTTGAATCCCACCACTGGTGAGATGGGTAACAATTAAGGTCAGGACATGGCTGGAAGGGACCTCGGAGGTCTTCTAGTCCGACCCCCTGCCCAAGGCAGGAGTCTTGATATCATCCTGGACAAATCCTTTATTGAAAACCTCGGTGACGGAGCACCCAGAACTCCAGGAGGCAAATTGTTCCATTCGTTTCTCTAGATACATATGAAAAAACACTAAACATTAAACAATTCAGAGATTTAGCCAGGATGTTTCTCAAAGCCAGAGATGATTCCATGTACTTGGTTTTATTTATTCATATTTATGCAAAACATTTGTATAGCTACTCATTTTTTCACCCATGTCTGCTTGGCTCACAATCAAAGACATAGAAATGTATTTCACATATAATAACAGAGTTGGGAGGCTTGGAGAAGTAGTCACAATATTTACTACAGGTAGTCCTCAACTTACAACACTTCTTGGTGACTGTTTGAAGTTACAACAATACTGAAAAAAAAGTGACTTATGACCATTTTTCACATGTATGACCATTGCAGAATCCCCGTGATTTACATGTGGATGCTTGGCAATTGACTCACAACTGTCTTATTTATTTTTTAATTAATTTTTTTTTATTTTATATTTACAATAATTCCATCTTTCATTTCAACAGTGTGTCGACTGGGTACATATATCTTGTGCTAACAATTATAATTAATACTTTTCTTACCAATAATCACATTTTCTTATAGCTATTATTCAATAGATCTATTATTATTTTTAACATCTTAACTTATTTCTCTGTATATTCCTCTACTCCATTTTAATTTGTTTTATTTTCCAACCATTGATAAAATAAATCCCATACCATATAATATTCTGTTTCTTCTTTTTTAATTGCTGGTGTTAGTCTATTGAGGGCCTTGATGGCTCAGGTTGTTAATTGCCTGCACTTAAGTTCCAGCTGCCTACAACTGCTGTAGGCTCGAATCCCACCAGGCTCAAAGTTGACTCAGCTTTCCATCTTCTCGGGGTAGGTAAATTGAGGACCCAAGATTGTTGGGGGCAATTAGCTGACCTTGTAAAAATGCCGCTTAATAATAAGCAGGCATATACAATGGAATGAAGGCTATTGCTGAGCACACTGGGTTGTATCCCAAAAATTGTAAGCCTCCCTGAGTCTCCGGAGAAGGGCGGCATATAAATGTAATTAACATAAAATAAATAAATAAAATTTCTGCACATTCAAATATTTTCTCAATTACTTTTCCCTCTATTGGTGTCTTATCAAACTTTCAATTCTGAGCAAATACAATTCTAGCTGCTGTTAATACATGTATGATTAAATATGTTTTTTTTCTTTACTGTAACCTTCAGAAACCATCCCTAATAAAAATATTTCAGGTTTCAGATTTATATCTTGTTTTATCATTTTTTCCAACCATGTGTGTATTGGCAACTGACTCACATTTGTGATGATTGCAGGGTTCATGTGATCCCATATTTCCACCTCTTACAGTACTAGACAACACTGTATCTGTTAAGTTTGCATGAAGAGTCAGACATGGAGTGCTTCAGTGAAGAGTTTAAGAGTGACTACAGCTCATAACAGACCCGATTTTGGCTGCGGCTGCTACTTATAGCCAGCAGCCGCAGTTGCCAGCCAATCAGAGTGCAGGATTTTCCCGCACTTTTTCAACCAATCATTTCTGACATTTTACAAGAACAGTTCAAACTAAACCAATGACATTCAAACCTGCATACATAACACCCCTCCCACTAGGTTCAGTCCATACTCAAACCCCAACCTATCTAATGTATTCTTTTAAATAGGTGGGGCTCTTACATGTCGTTGAGACCTTCGTGGTTCAGAAGTTTTAATGTTCTCACCCAGTGAGAGAAAATGTGTCTGTTGACATTTCCCTACTGGGCTTCCAGTGAAAGAAGACCCTGTTTGATTGTTACAATCTGGTCTCTCCTCCCAACCCATCTCCAACCCAATGTCAGCACCCAAGTCAGGTAGTGATGTGCAATCTTCCACTTGTAAGGATGGATTTTGGCATTGTGACAGGTTTTGGGATGGTTCCTGTGTAATGGCTCGTTACACATGGGGTTGATTCTTGCTTGCTGATTATCCTCATGCTCCTCCCTCCCCCTAGAAAAGGCATGGGAACTAGAGAGGAACAATTGCATGTTCCTGAGGTAATCTGGATCTAAGCTGATCAATGTGCCTGCTCCAGAGGACTCCATCCTCTGTTTGTACCCTGTAAGAATGAGGGCCTGTGATTTGAGTTATTTCAACAGGAATCCATGAAGGTTCACCCATAAGGTTCTTAGCATAAACAGAATCACCCACACTGAACGGCGAACTTTGCTAGTGGAATCTAGTGGTGCATTGGGTGCGTAAGTGGGATGAAGACAGTCAAGGGGAGACCTAAGTTTCCTACCCATCAACAACTCTGCTGGGGATAAGTTAGTTGATGGGTTAGGAGGATGTGCTGAACGCTAAGAAGTTTTTCAACTTTCTCAGTGATGTCCCCAGGACCCAATTGCTGAAGCTTTTCCTTGGTAAAACGTACCATTCGTTCAGCCTGGCCGTTAGCCGAAGGGTGCCCAGGGGCAGTCAGGGCATGTCTGATACCCTGTTGTGCTAGATAGGATTCAAAAAGGTTGGATGTAAATTGAAAGCCATTGTCAGAGACAAGAACATCAGGTAACCCGTGGGTTACAAAAAGCTTTTTAAGCTGCTTGATGACAGCATCAGTTGTGGTGGATGCCATAGGAATGACCTCTAGCCATTTGGAATATGCATCTACTATAATAAGGAAGGTGTGCCCTCTGGTAGGGCCAGCAAAATCAATGTGAATCCTGGACCATGGGCCCCTAGGACATTCCCATTCCTGTGGGGCGAGAGGTGGGGCAGGCCTGACTACCTGACAGTTGGGACAAGATGCAACCCAGTTTTCAACCATTTTGTCAGTACCTGGCCACCATACATAACTCCTGGCCAATCCCTTCATCCTTACAATACCTGGATGACCCTCATGTAACATTTCCAAAACCTCTTTTTGCAGTTTTGCAGGAATAACCACCCTGTTACCCCACAAATACATCCTCTTAATACAGATAATTCAGTTTGCCTGGTTTAAAAGGTTGGGCAAGGTAAGGTAGATCTTGAAAAGGCCAACCTTTCTTAATCCAGCCTATAACAGGAGCTAATAAAGTGTCTTTGGCAGTCTCTCTGGCAATTTCAGCAGTGTGTACTGGAAGCTTGGCAACAGTTTCTAGGAAAAAGGTGTGCGCCTCAGGTTCAAAGTCCTCAGTGTGAAACGGAAGTGGGCAGCCACTCAAAGCATCAGCATGTCCAATGTCTTTGCCAGGCTTGTGGATAAGCTTGTATGAATAAGCAGCAAGAAATTCAGTCCACCTCAGCATTCTTTGTGACAGGATGGTGGGTGTAGGTTTGTCTCCTGCCACAATGCCTAACAAAGGTTTGTGATCTGTGACAATGGTAAATGTTCTCCCATATAGATACTCACGGAATTTCTTGACAGCTGCAACAACTGCCAATGCTTCCTTGTCCAATTGGCTGTAATTCCTCTCTGCTTTGGTCAAAGTGTGAGAGTAAAATGCAATAGGGGCTTCCCTCCCGCTGGGAAGCCTGTGGCTCAAACCCCCCCCCCCACTCCAAAAGGGGATGCATCACAAGTCAGTACAACAGGCAAATTCTCAGAGAACTGTATCAATACAGCATCAGATGTGATTAGTCTCTTAATACTGTTAAATGCTGATTGTTCCTTCCTCCCCCAGATCCAAACAGCCTTCTTATCAAGCAATCTGTGCACAGGTTCAGCAATGGTTGCCTTTTGAGGTAGAAACATGTGATAAAGTTAATAAGTCCAAGGAAGGCTTGCAAATCTGTTTTGCATTTAGGTTTAGGGGCTTCTTTGATTGCTTTAACCTTGGCATCAGTAGGGTGGATGCCATAATTGTCAATCATGTAGCCCAAGAACTCAACCTTGTCAGTTCTAAGAGTGCATTTTTCTTCCTTGACTTTTCTTGAATCTGGTAAGGACTTCTCTGAGTCTCTCTTGTAATTGAGTGTCATTTTCAGCAGAGATTAACACATCATCAAAGTAAGGCACTACCCCTGGCAGTCTCTGGAGCATCCTTTCCATGAGGCTTTGAAAGATGCCTGTTGCCACGCTTACTCCAAATTGTAACCTTTTACATTTGAAGGCACCTCTATGAGTCACAATGGTTTGGGCCTCTGCAGTGGCATCATCAACTGTTAGTTGTTGATATGCCTGGGCCAGATCCAATTTGGCAAAGACTGTACCCCTGCCAAGTGAATGTAATAAATGATGCACCACTGGAACTGGATATGCGCTCTGTTGAAGCGCATGGTTCAATGTCCCCTTATAGTCTCCACAGATTCTTACTGACTCATCAGTCTTGACTGGTGTGACTATGGGTGTCTCCCACCTGGAGTGGTCAGTGGGCTCTAAAACTCCTTGAGCTATTAGTTTATCTAATTGTGCATCAATTTTTTCCTTTAATGCAAATGGGACCCTTCTGGGCTTTAAACAAATTGGGGCACCTTGGGATCTAGGTTGAAAGTGATAGGGGTCCCCATTTTCTCACTGAAGTTGTTAGGCTTGAATTCTTTGTCAGGAAACTTTCCTCCGTGGGGTGGAGTTTTGGATGATTTGCAGACTCTTGCTAGATGACCTCTTTTTTCACAACGGAGGCACTCAAGTCCCAGCAAGCTTGGGCGATCCTTGTCCACGATGGTCAGGGGCAAACGTTTGGTGTGGCCTTTGAACTTCATGTTGAATTCTCTTGTTCCAACTACTGGAATCTTGTTCCCTTGGTAGTCTTTAAGAGTCAGTGCTTGCTTCTGGAAATGCTTCTTCTGAATGTTTGGGAGTAGTCTGTGAATAGTGTCCCATGACACCATAGATAAATAGGAGCCTGAGTCCACTTCCATTTGGCAAGGCCTTCTTTCAATGAACACCTTTTCTGCTTCTCAAGGGTGAAGAATGACCAATGGTGATTGTTTGATGAGTTTCATTCTTCCCATTTGCTTCTGAATTTCGCCCCATCTTTTCAGTGAAGTTGTTAGGCTTGAATTCTTTGTCAGGAAACTTTCTTCTATGGGGTGGAGTTCTGGATGATTTGCAGACTCTTGCTAGATGACCTCTTTTTTCACAACGGAGGCAGATGGTATCAAGAAACTTGCATTCAGTGCGGGGGTGGCTCCCCCACAACCTCTGCAGTAAAAATCTTGCCTCTTTCTTCCCAGGTCTTTCTTTTTCCTCTCCATTCTGAGTCTATAAATTCCTTCCTCCACCTCACTACAGTCTGACTCAGAATCTATTTGTTCGCAATGAGTTGTTGTGGACTTTTCCACATCAGGATGGCTTGAGGCCTTGTTAATTTTCTTCATGGCTGCTGCTGAAGACTTAGTGGCTTCTGCTGAGGAGGCCTCTTCTATGGCTTCCTTCAACGTGATCTTAGGTTTTAATAATAATTTGCTCTGAAGCACCTTGTCTTTGAGGCCTAGATCAAATGGATCGCGCATGGCCTCTTCCAAGTTGTTAAACTCGCATGCACCCCCAATGTCTCTTAAACTTGCCACGAAGTCATTAACGTTTTTGCTTTCCCCTTGATAGCGATGGTAAAACTCGTGTCTCTTAATGAGGCACGATACTTGTGGCGCGTAATGGGCTCTTAACAGCTTTTCTAAGTCGGGCCATTCCATTACCTTCATGTATGCAGCTCCCGCCAATGCCTTCACCATCTTGAAAACTGCCGGACCGCAGTGCGTAAGAAAGACCGCCCTCTTCTGCTTCTCGGAAATGTCGGTAAGATCATTTCCCTCCAAATACATTTGGAAACGATCTGCATATGTCTCCCAGTCTTCTGCCGTCGGATCGAACGGGGCTGGGGTGTTCAGCGCAGCGATCTCCCTCAGCTTGTTTTCCACGTCATCTTCTCTTCAGGAAGGATCCCACTTTTGTCGCCAGTGTTAAGTTTGCATGAAGAGTCAGACGCGGAGTGCTTCAGTGAAGAGTTTATTAGTGACTACAGCTCATAACGGACCCGATTTGGCTGGGCTGTGGCTGCTACTTATAGCCAGCAGCTGCAGTTGCCAGCCAATCAGAGTGCAGGATTTTCCTGCACTTTTTAAACCAATCATTTCTGACATTTTACAAGAACAGTTCAAACTAAACCAATGACATTCAAACCTGCATACATAACAGTATCAACAGTAGAGGCCTTCACATTTCTAGATTCTATCATACCATAAGACCTAAAATGGACACCTAACATCAAAAACATCATCAAAAAGCACAAAAAAGTATGTTCTTTCTGCGCCAACTCAGGAAGCTGCCCAAGAAACTGGCCAAGGAGCTGCTGATACAGTTCTACAGAGTAATGACTGAGTCTGTCATCTGCACCTCTGTAACTGTCTGGTTTGGTTCTGCAACCCAACAAGACAGACACAGACTTCAGAGGGTAATTAGGACTGTAGAAAAAACAATGGCTACCAACCTGCCTTCCATTGAGGACCTGTATCCTGCATGAGTCAAAAAAGAGGGCTGTGAAAATATTTACAGACCCCTCACATTCTGGACATAAACTGTTTCAACTCCTTTCCTCAAAACAACACTACAGAGCACTGCACACAAGAACAACTAGACACAAGGACAGTTTTTCCCCAAATGCCATCACTCTGCTAAACAAATAATTCCCTCAACACTGTCCAACTATTTACAGAGTCTACACTACTATTACTATTAATCTTCTCATCACTCCTGATCACCCATCCCCTCCCACTTGTGACTGCATGACTGTAACTTTGTCACTTGTATCCTTACAATTTATATTGACTGTTTCCTAGTATGATTTGATTGCTTGTTGTACCTATGACTATTATTAAGTGTTGTACCTTATGATTCTTGACTCTTGATGAATGTATCTTTTCTTTTATGTATACTGAGAGCATTTGCACCAAGACAAATTCCTTGTGTGTCCAATCACACCTGGCCAATAAAGAATTCTATTGCTATCAGAAAAATAACTTTGGCGGCATCATATAAAGAAAACTTACATAAAATGTTTTACCGATGGCATATCCCACCATCAAAATTGGCAAGAATGTATCTGAAATTATCCCCTAAATGCTGGAAATGTAACAAAGAAATTGGAACATACTACCATGCATGGTGGAAATGTGAAAAATGTGTTGGACTACTGTAATGCTCTCTACATGGGGCTCCCCTTGAAGAGCACCTGGAGGCTCCAACTGGTGCAGAATGCGGCTGCGCAGGTTATTTATGGGATGCCTCGGCATACCCATGTAAAACCTCTCCTGGTCTTCCGGGTGCGATTCAAGGTTATGGTAATGATCTTCAAAGCGTTCCATGGCTTAGGCCCAGGGTATTTGCGAGACCACCTACTGCCAATGACAGCCTCCCACTGACCAGTGCGGGCCCCCAGAGTTGGCCTCTTCAGGGTGCCGTCGGCCAAACGATGTTGGCTGGCGACCCCCAGGGGGAGGGCCTTCTCTGTGGTGGCCCCTGCCCTCTGGAATGAGCTACCATTAGAGATCCAGATTGTCCCTGACCTGAGAGCCTTTCGCCGCGCCCTTAAAACATGGCTGTTTAAGCAAGCCAATCTATCCCCATTAGAAGTATTTTTAATTATTAATTTTTGATTGGAATTATTGTTTTAAATTCTTAAATTTATTGTTGGTTGGGCTTAAATTCTAGTTTAATCTTTATTTTAATTTTTGTACTGTATGTTTTTATTGCCCTGTAAACCGCCTTGAGTCCCTTTGGGAGAAGGGTGGTATATAAAACTAATAAAGCTAAACTAAACTAAAAAGCCCAAACATACTGGCTGAAAATTGGAAACTGGTTAGAAGAGATGTGTACAATTAAAATAGAGTTTAAACCTGAAATTTTTCTATTGGGAATCAATGTGGGGAAATATAAGAAAGAGATTATATACCTAATAGTCCATGTCACCACTGCTGTGAGATTAGCCTTTGCCCAAAGATGGAAAGGAAATGATATGCCAGAAGAGATGGAAATAATTAGAAAAATTTGGACATGCACTGAAATGGATAGAGTAACTCAAGAATTAAAAGATAGGACTGAATCTGATTATTACAGAATTTGGGAGAAGTTTTACCACTGGTTTAAAAAAAGAAAGGAGTAATTGTATTAACAATGACTAATATTTATGTATATATGTAAATTTGTATTTTTTTGTTATGTATGCATCATGTTCATTGTTTTTAAATGTTTTTCTTTTTGTTGTTCATTAATAAAATAAAAAAGAATTCTATTGCTATCTATTACTATTGTTGTCCGCTTTTGTGACCTTTTGACACACAAAGTCAATGGGGAAGAACAGGTTCACTTAACCATGTTACTAATTTAACAGCTGCAGTGATTCCCTTAACAAATGTGTCAAGAAGTGCATGAGCAGTTGCCCTCCGGGTGAGATTCAAGGTGCTGGTATTGACCTATAAAATCCTACATGGTTTAGAACTGGGGTACTTGCAGGAGACCCTGCTGCCAGTAACAGCTTCCCAACATCCCGTGTGCTCCCATAAGCAGGGCCTCCTTGGGGTGCCGTCGGCCAGACAGTGTCAGCTGGCAACCCCTAGGGGTAGGGCCTTCTCTGTGGGAGCTCCCTCCCTATGGAATCAGCTGCCCCTGGAGCTTCGGGTAGCCCCTGACCTCCGATCCTTCCATCGTGGCTTGAAAACTTGGCTATTCCAACTTGCCGACCTGGACTGATGGAGGGGATGGGGTTTTTTAGTGGATTGTTTTTATTATTTTTAATTGATTATTGGGTTTCATATTTAATTCTTTTTAATATTGTATTGCATGTGTATTGTTTTTATAATTGTACGCCGCCCCGAGTCCTCCAGGAGATGGGGTGGCATAGAAATCCAATAAATAAATAAATAAATAAATAAATAAATAAATAAATAAATAGTTGTAAAAAGGGGCAAAACTCACTTAACAAATGTCTCATTTAGCCCCATAAATTTTAGGCTCAATTGTGGTCATAAATGGAGGACTACCTATACTTCACTGGGGATGCCATTTATTGTAATTGGGATTCATAATTGGTATCAGGAGAAGAGAATATTTGTAGCTCAGGGTTGCATTGTTGGATCTTTGATGTTCTCTGAGCTTGGTTGTTTTCCTGCAGACATTTCATGACCCAACTAAGTTACATTATCAGTGTAAGAACTAAGAACTGCAATGAGATTATAACTGTTCAACAGAAGATAATATTTGTAGCTCAGGGATGGAACTGAGGGGTTCTTGCTGCTCTTTGTGCATGATTGTTTTCTTGTGGATGTTTCATGGCCCAACTTGGTCACATTATCAGCGCTAGGAAGGAGTGGGTTCTGCTCACCTCTAAGAACTACCGTCAGATTGTAATTGTTCAACAGAAAAGAATATTTGTAGCTCAGGGTTTCAGCTGTGGGGTCCTTGGTGTTCTTTGTGTATGGTTGTTTTCTTTGCTCAACTAGGTCCCATCATCAACAGTACTAGTACTGATGATGTGACTTAATTGGGTAATAAAATGTCTGCAAAAAAACAACAACAACCAAGTTCAGAGACCATCAAAGACCCCACAGTCCTCTTCCTTCTTCCCCTCCCCTCTCTTCCTCCTCTCCACAAACCCCATTCCCTTCCAGCATTGAGAATGCTACCAGAGTCATGAAATGTCTGCAAGAAAACCACCAAGCTCAGAGAGCACCAAGAAAGTCTTGAAAAGTTGCTTCGGGGTTAGACAACATGTTGTGGTGAAGTTGGCATTTCCTCTTTTCCCTCCCTCCCTATTTTTCCTCAATTAGCATCTTCCAAATGTTGTAGCCGGTCTAGAATGTCAAGTTGCTGAGGCGCCGACAGGCCAACAATTACTGCTCGTCCGCTTTTGTTTAAGCTGCAGTTTATGAGCAATTGAGTCTCATTATTTCTGCCAAATTATATTCTATTTGCAGCTATCAGGGAAAGAAACAAACAAACCTCGTGTTGTGTTGGTTGTTGACTTTCCTTCTTTGTATCCATGTCCACCTAACAAGGCAAAACAGAACTTCAAGAGGCAGTCAAGCTGTTTGGAAATACTTCCTTATTTGTCTGTAGGGGGCACTCTATTCCAGGAAATGTCCTGGATTTGGCCAAAAAAAGAAGGTGTAAAAGACTGAAAATACAAAATTGGATAGCTTAGTTTGATGGTATCTGTGGAGATCCTGGTGAGCATGAAGGTATGAGTGGCCACTTAGTCAATGTTCTCCATTTGGAGAAGACTTCTGGGTTGAGGTAAAGCACTGCAAGAGTATTTCCAGACTTGCTCTCCTTCATTGCCATTCTGCCCAATGCCCAAGACAGAGATAAAATCAAGAAAAATACATTTTGGAAACCAAGAACACTATGAAATGAAACCTTCTGGTTCTTGTCAATGCACAGACAAGAACCACACTATAAAAAAGATGTTGAGACTCTAGAAAGAATGCAGAGAAGAGGAAACAGGATGATTAGGGGACTGGAGGCTAAAACATATAATAAACAGTTGCAGGAACTGGGCATGGCTAGTCTAATGAAGAGAAGGACCAGGGGAGACAGGACAGCAGTCTTCCAATATCTGAGGGGCTGCCACAGAGAGGAAGGGGTCAATCTATTTTCTAAGGCACCTGAAGGCCAGACAAGGAATAATGGATGGAAATTGATCAAGGAGAGATTCAGCCTGGAAATAAGGAGAAATTTTCTGACAGTGAGAACAATCAACCCATGGAAAAGAAGTTGCCTTCAGAAATTGTGGGAGCTCCATCACTGGAAGCTTTTAAGAAGAAACTGAACTGCCATATGTCAGAAGTGGTGTAGAGTCTCCCGCTTGGGGGTGGTGGTGGCCTAGATCACCTACAAGGTCCTTCCAACTCTGATTATCTGTTATCTGTTATCTATCATCTCTCTATCCTACAAGGAACTAATATATAAGGAGTATATATCTGTTAACAGTTGTTAAGTGAACCACCACAGTTGTTAAAGTAGTAACACCATTGTTAAGTGAATCTAACTCTGTTACCCTGTTATCCTATGCTTGTAGATGACTGATATATTTGAGTGCCAGGCTTCCAGGAATTCTCTAGAGGTTTGGATTTTGCTTCATCTTGGATGCTCACAGTTTCCCAGTTGAAGTGTGTCCATGGGTTGTGCAATTAAGGAACTTTCTATTATTTTTAACCATTATAAGAACAGAACTTGGGACCACATAAGTATTCAGTCTGATCTGATAATATTATTGTTTTTGGGTGTCTATGTATATATGTACTTGTTCTGACCCACACCCTTTTCCAACAAATCAAACACAATCCAAAGGGAACAGAAACCTTGTAATGTTTCCACAAAATAATTAGCTGTGATAAGCACAGGCCTTGCCAAACTGTGAGAGACTTGCCAAAAGATAACAGACAAGAAATAATTTGCAATACAAGAATCTTCAAATACAACCTCAGGATACTGGAATGTCCATGAGGCTGGAGTTTCAAAACGTCTTTGCCTTCTGCAAAGTACGTTAATTTCACAGCTGGCTTTTATCTTCTTGAAGAAGGGGTCATTACCTTGCAGCCTTACTCCTGAGTCACCCGTGCTGTTGTAGCTGCTCTTTCCTGTGAGCAATCCTGCGTGCACGCGCACTTGGCACAGGATCCTCGGGAACCTCCTCATCACTGCTGCCAGCCCCCACAATCTCTGAAGGCAGCACTCTACTCCCTAATGGTCCTGGCCCCTCATCCGAGTCCTCGCTCTCCTCAGCCGTCTGCACCTGGTGCCGGCTAACCATAACAGTACTGTATGTAACAAAGCAGCAGAATAACAGAATTGGAAGGGATCAGGAGTTCTTCTAGTTCCACTTCCAGCAGAAGACCTTTTAACATTTCAAAGAAATGGTTGTCCAATCTCTTCTTAAAAGCCTCCAGTGATGGAGCACCAACAATTTATGGAGGCAAGGTGTTTCACTGGTTAATTTTCCTCATTGTTAGGAAGTTTCTCCTTAATCCCAGGTTGTTTCTCTCCTTGATTGGTTTCCATCCATTGTTTCCTGTCCTGCCTTCTGAAAAATAGCCTGTCCCCCCTCTTCTTCGTGGGAGCCCCTCAAATACTGGAATACTGCTACCATCAGGTGATTGAATTGCTGGAGTTTTGAGGCAGCATCTATTATTCCTTTAAAATAGGACCCTTTTTCTGATCCTGGGCTTCCCCCTTTCTGTTCATTCAATGTGTCATCTTTAACATGCGCCTAATATCCAGAAGAGATTTCCAAGCATTGCCCCTACCTGCCAAAATAGCTAAGTGGGATTGTGATGCACTGCTTTATCCACATTTTAATGGGAAAACAGAGAGTCGTCTTGAAGAAAAAAAGAAAATCGTGTTTGATGTTTCCATTAACTTAAGCAACCAGCAGTGATTTCTCGTAAACAAGGTGAAGACTGACATTCACTTCCCTTCCTTTCCTGTCTTCTGAGCAGGTAATTAGTTGATACAAGCAGGGTTCAATAAAAAGTGTTTGAGTGAAATAAGGATTGACCTACATCTGTGCTATAAATACAAAACCAGCTTCCTTCCTTCCTTCCTTCCTTCCTTCCTTCCTTCCTTCCTTCCTTCCTTCCTTCCCACCTCCCTTCTTCCCTCCCTCCCTCCCTCCCATCATTTCCTTTCTCCCTCTCTTCCATATTTCCTTCCTCCCTCCCTCCCAACCTCCCTCCCTACGTTCCTGTTGTTTCATCTTTTCCTTTCTTCCTTTCCTTCCTCCCTCTTCCTCTCTTTTTAAAATAATTTTTATTAAATATAGTTTATCATTTTGTATCACATTTACAATCTTTGCAGCACTCCAGCATCACATTCATAGATACATATATATATACAAATCAGTGACATTCCTTTTTCTTCCTTTAACCATATACATTACCCTTATGTTTAATATACCTCTTACATTTCCTTTATATTTAATCTTTATTTCTAGTTTCTAACCATTTATACTATGTGTCCTCCCTCTTTTTTGACCTTCCTTCTTCCTTCCCTTCCTCTCCTTCCTTCCCTCCTTGATTCTTTCTCCCTCCCTCCCTCCCTCCCTCCCTCCCTCCCTCCTTCCTTCCTTCCTTCCTTCCTTCCTTCCTTCCTTCCTTTGAATCCCTTTTACACCATGTCATTATAACCTCTGCACTGCCACCATGGCCCTTAGATCTAATGGTTATATCAACTTTAATTTGGAGGGTTAAATTTGTGGTTTTGACCAGAACAGCTCTTTTAAACTCTGACGACAGTTTTCCAAAGTTAAAGAGAGCCAGTTTTGCCTAGGAATTAAGGCACCAAGCTAGAAATCAGGAGATGGTTTATTGTGGTCCTGTCTTTGTCAAGACAGCCAGATGGGTGACTTTGGGCCAATCACCAGTTGATGGTGAGTTTTAGTCCCTTCTTATATATGAGTTCCAGCTGGGTGACTTTGGGCCAATCACCAGGTAATGGGTGAGTTCTAGTCCTGCCTTATCCATGAAAGCTCATTGGGTAACTTTGGGCCAGTCACTCTTTCCCAGCACAATCCACCTCACAGGCTTGTTGTTTGTGGGGAAAATAGGAAGTACTATTAGGTATGTTTGCCGCCTTGAAGTATTTATAAAAATAATTACGGGAGCATAAAATAATAAAATAAAATAATAAAAATGGAAGCAGTGCTAATAACAAGGAGGCCTATCCAACAACCTGTACTTTGTTTAAGAAGCCACACAGAAAACTGGATGTTTCATTTTAAGCCCACTGGTCTCACTGAAAGAATTTGGCTCTTTCTTCATACCAAGGGCCTCTTTTCCTCCACCCTCATAAACCATCCATCCACAAAGTTAAAAAAAAGATCTGGAAATTGTGACAAATCCTACCAAACCTATTTCTTGTCAAAGAAAATGGTGATTTCCTGGAACCCACAAAATTTGCAAAAAAAAAAAAAAAGGTCTCATTCCCCTGACAGAAGGAATGAGTTTTCCATCCACATTTGACTGAGAAGAATGTAAGGGGTTTATTATTTTCTTTTTCTTTTTTTCCTCCCGTTAGCTTGTACTTCAATTTCAATTTTTTTCCCTCTCCATTCTCCAGCCTTTATTCTCCAGTTCTTTGATCAAGTGTTAGCTACAGGGGAATTTTGCCAAGCCTTATTTCTAACTCTTGGCTCTCTTTTGCAAATCAAAGCAAAGGAGTTATGGCTAATCTAGCTGAGTAAGGCACGTTATTGACAATGCCTTCCTTGGCCTCCCTTTCCTTCAAAATTGAACCTGGCACTGGCTCATGTTGCTTGGGGGCCCTTTCGGTCCAGTTCTGAACTCTCACCTGCCTTGAGATGTGAACGCTCTCCCAAATTATTTTTAGGAAATCTATATAAATATTAGAAGGGAGATATAAAGCAGGTGAAGAGGTGGGGGGAAGGACCTTTTTCGTGTGTTATTTATTTTATTTCATACTTGAGTTCGTACCTTAGCTTTCTAGGGAATAGATATTCTAGATGCTTAAAGGAAAAAGTTTAAATCATTATTAGTCAATTAATCAGGTGGCATCAAGTCAAGATCAACTTCTGTTGGCTTCATGGAGAAATTCCATTTTGTTCTGTCTCTAAAAATAATTTGCAGTTCTTCCAAGGCTCCTCCATTCATCCATTTCTCCATTATTTTACTTTACTTCTTTCAACCCTGCCAAACACCATTCCTTTCCTTCTTCCCTTCCTCCCTCCCTCTCCCTTCCTTCTTCTCATCTTTTTCTTCTTCTTCTCAACTCCCTCCTCCCTCCTTCCCTCCATTCCTTCTTTTGTCCCTCCCTCCCTCCTTTCTATCTCTTTCTTGCAATGGATTAATGATGCCATGAAAGTATCTCTCTAAAAAGGTTGAGTCATGATGATTGGAAAGGAAAAAAAGGAAAATCAATGATTAAATGGAAGGGAGGAGGAGGAAGGAAAAAAAAGAGGAGAAGGAAGGAAAGGAGACGGAAGGAGGGAGAGAAGAAGAAAATGTGGTGTTTGGCAAGGTTAAAAGAAGTAAAGTAAAGAAAAATAATGGAGAAATTGATGATTTCCTTCCATTTAATCATTGTTTTCCCTTTTCCCTTTTCAATCATAATTCAACCTTTTTAGATAGATTTTTCATGGCATCACTAATCCATTGCAAGAGAAGGAAGGTAAGAGAGAGAAAGAAGAAAGAAAGAAAGGAAAGAAGGGAGGAAGAAAGAAAGAAAGAAAGAAAAAGAAAGAAAGAAAGAAAGAAAGAAAGAAAGAAAGAAAACCTGGGTTCAAGAATACTTTGCAATTAATTGATTGTCAATGCTATCTTGCTTTATAGAATATATAAAAATGGCTGTGTATCACCCATGAAATTACCAAATCCTTTGCAAATGCCAACTCAGCTGATGGTTACATTTGTTTAATTTATCTGGGATCTAAATCTAATTGGGTTCAAGATTTTTTAGTATTCAGAGGAGAGATGACCAGGGCATTCCCTCATAGGCCTGGGAAATCTGGGAAAAAATGTAAAGAAACAAATGCATAAGAAGCCTTTGTGGGAAGACACACCCATAGATTTACCAATTCATACAGTTGCCAAGAAAACTGCATGAATGTGTCCCTCAATCCAGCTTGATTCAAAATGGGGCTTTTCCTCCTCCTCCTCCTCCTCCTCCTCCTCCTCCTCCTCCTCCTCCTCCTCCTCCTCCTCCTCCTCCTCCTCCTCCTCCTCTTCTTCTTCTTCTTCTTCTTCTTCTTCTTCTTCTTCTTCTTCTTCTTCTTCTTTTCTCCTCTTCTCCTTCTCCTCATTCCTTCTTTCTTCTTCTTCTTCTTCTTCTTCTTCTTCTTCTTCTTCTTCTTCTTCTTCTTCTTCTTCTTCTTCTTCTTCTTCTTCTTCTTCTTCTTCTTTTCTCCTCCTCCTCCTCCTGTTCCTCCTTTAAAGTGGAATTGTAGCCATTTTACTGTTCAATGTGGAAATTAACTTAATTTGGTTGCCTTTATGATTTTATCTGCTCATTTTGGCGTAGTATGAATTACACTTCAAAGGGTCTCAAAAATTCTAAGGGTCTAGATTTGATGGTAGAAGCAATCCACATAGAAATATAAGGCCGGCAAAAAGATATTGGACTAAAATCCACAGGTGGTTGGAAAAAAATGACAAAACAACATATAGACTTTAAACCAGAGATATTTTTTATTGGGAATTATACCGGAAATGTACAATAAAGAATTGAAATATTTGATTGTAAATGTGTTGACAGCGGCTAGGATTGTATTTGCTAAGAATTGGAAAAATGAAAAAATACCTATGCAGGAGGAAGTTATTAAGAAAATTATGGACTGTGCTGAAATGAGTAAATTGACAGTTGAAATTAGAGAACAAGAAGATAAACAATTTTACAAGATATGGGATTTGTTTTATCAATGGTTGAATAAAAAGACATGCTAATGTAATACATCAGGAAATCTTATAATAGAAGTTTAATAGATTGATATAAAATATAATATAAATATATATAACCATTGGTTGAAAGTGTAATATAAACTTTATAACAAAATTGAGAATATCTCGTATAAATGATGGAATAAATAGTTTAGTCATGAATGATTAATAACTGATAAATATATAAGCATATGTTAGATTGAGAATGTGAGAATCTATATAAATTGTGAGTAATGGCAACAAAAAGGATAGCACAAACGATTTGTAACCAACTGACACACTGTATGTATATAAAATGGAAGATGGTTTTATGTTTTTTATGTTTTGTCTGTACTTGCTTGTCTTAAAAAATAAAAATAATATATATATATATATATATATTTAAAAAAAAAAAAAATATAAGGCCGGAAGGGACCTTGGAGGTCTTCTAGCCCAACCCCCTGACCAAGGCAAAAGACCTCATCCCATCCAGGACAAAGGGTTGTCCAATCTTTTTTTTTTTAATATACCAGTGATGGAATCCCACAACTCCAAGAGGCAACCTGTTCCATTGCTAAATTGTTCTCCCTGTCAGGAAATTCCTCCTTAGTTCCAGGTTGTTCTATCTCTGAGAAGCTTCTACCCATCCATTGCTTCTTGTCATGTCTTCAGGTGCTCTGGAGAATAAATTGGTTCCTTCTCTTCCCTGGAAAAGCCCTTCAAGGGTTAGAACATGCTATCATGTCTCTTCTCAGTTTTCTCTTTGTTAGACTAAACGTATCGAGTTCTTGCAAGATATGATCCAAATTGTGTCTCTCATGCTTGTCCTAATGGTGCTTTTTTTTTTTCCAAAAGGCAGCTGGACATTCTGAAGAAGCTACTTGGATGACAAGCAAAACCTTTTCAAAGTAAACACCAATAAAGTCAGTTGCCTTTTGGAAAAAAAAAGCACCTTTGGGACAATTATGACCTGGATGATTGAAAATCTCCGTAGATGTCTCTCATGCTTATTTTTCAAAGAAGGGAAAACATAGCTGCTAGTTAAACCTCTAAAATGTCATGCAATTAGCTTCTATTTATTATCTTTCCCTCTAGTGCAGAAGGGATTCCATATTCACCAAAATGATAAATGAGATATAGCCTCAATTTAGATCTGGAGAATATTATTTTATGATGCTATAGCAGTTTTTTTTAGTATTTATTTCCTTTCCCCTGTAGTGTCTCACTTGTCCCTGCTGTTTCAAGTCAAGAAGAAAAGCAACTATTTCAAGCACGTCTGTTTAGTCCTATTTGAGGAATCCACGTGGCCTTCATTTGAAACTTCATCTTGATTTTGCCAAAATGATTTTATGTCCTTTAATTTTGGCTCAGGCTGTTTTTGGCTCAGGCTGTTAATTGCCTGCACTTAAGATCCAGCTGCCTACAACTGCTGTAGGCTCGAATCCCACCAGGCTCAAGGTTGACTCAGCCTTCCATCCTCTCGGGGTAGGTAAATTGAGGACCCAAGATTGTTGGGGGAAATTAGCTGACTTTGTAAAAATGCCGCTTAGTAATAAGCAGGCATATACAATGGAATGAAGGCTATTGCTGAGCACACTGGGTTGTATCCAAAAAAAACTGTAAGCCGCCCTGAGTCTTTGGAGAAGGGCGGCATATAAATGTAATTAAAAAAAAATTGATGGGGAGCTGGCCAGAATTGTCTCAAAGAGGGAATGCTAAATAAATGTTTCAAAGAGATAGATAGATAGATAGATAGATAGATAGATAGATAGATAGATAGATAGATGAATAAATTGGCATCCTTCAGTCTCAACAGACTATGGTATCATACTATGAAACCAGTAGCTGCTACTTCCCATCTTGTTTCAATGCTGTATGCAAAGCTGGTGTGTCCTCTCCAGAGCACGACACCTGGGTAATTTAATATGGAGGATAAACTGTAAATAAAAGATAGATAGATAGATAGATAGATAGATAGATAGATAGATAGATAGATTAGAGTAGATGGATGGATGGATTTTTTTTTATTTTTATTTTTAATTACATTTATATGCCGCCCTTCTCCGAAGACTCAGGGCGGCTTACAATTTTTTGGGATACAACCCAGTGTGCTCAGCAATAGCCTTCATTCCATTGTATATGCCTGCTTATTACTAAGCGGCATTTTTACAAGGTCAGCTAATTGCCCCCAACAATCTTGGGTCCTCAATTTACCTACCCTGAGGATGGAAGGCTGAGTCAACCTTGAGCCTGGTGGGATTCGAGCCTACAGCAGTTGTAGGCAGCTGGATCTTAAGTGCAGGCAATTAACAGCCTGAGCCACCAAGGATGATAGATATAGATGATTGACAGATGATAGATAATAGATAAGTGGGAGATAAAGATAGATAACTAGATAGATGTTAGCTAAGATGATAGATAGATAGATAGATAGATAGATAGATAGATAGATAGATAGATAGATAGATAGATAGATAGATAGATCTTGGGTGGACAGACGTCTCTGGCCTTGATGATTGAAACCTTAGCAAAGGAGGACTGGGAAATCCATAGTCTTACAATAGGACTCCTTCTCTTCCAACCGTCTTTCCACCTCCTTCCATCCTCCAGGGATCTCTGATCTTCTAGTAAATCATAGCAGCAACGATGAATAAGAAAATCTGAAGGCCCATCCCACGCATCCTTCTCAGTAGAATATTTGGAAGAGGGGAAAATATAAGAGCATCCCAGATTCCACTTCCTAACAGACTCTTAAAAATAAAAAACTCCACACTTTCTTTCTTCAGAAGTGATTGGCCTGGAGGAGGCAGAAGAAAAATGGAGATGCGTGTGATTTTGCCAAGAAGGAGATGCAGACAGAAGTACCGAATTTGTCCAGTTCAAGTTTCTTTGTTTTGCCTTTAAGTGCTTGAAGCTTTCTCCCCCACTTTCTGCAACTCATTCTTCAAGAGCCTGCAAATGGAGAGTAAATCATGCCCTCCGCATACATTATCTTTTCTTACTCCTCCGAAGGGAGCTCTAGGTAGAAGCTCGGAGCTTCACGGCTGATGCTTTCATTAGTTGCTTTGAGATTCTTCCTTTTTGTTCTTGGGCTCCTCTGTTTGAAATTCTCCTTTTAGACACAGCAGGGAGCAACAGTTGAGGAGCCCCCAGCTTGTCTACCGTCTTCAGGCAGAGACACTTTCATTTTAAATGAGGCCGTATTTAAATAATATTATATTTAATATTAACAATTCATTCCCCAATATGGATCCCAATTACTTGCACAAGATTCAGCTCCTGCACTTTTCTTTTATAGCAGCCTTTCCCTCCTTTCCATTTCCTTCCCTTTCTTCCTTCTACTTTTCTTTCATTCAGTCCTTCCTTCCTTCCCTACCTCCCTTCCTTCACCCTCCCTTCCTCCTTTCTTCCTTCTCCTTTTCTTTCATTCAGTTTGTCCTTCCTTCCCTACCTCCATTCCTTCACCCTCCCTTCCTCCTTTATTCCTTCTCTTTTCTTTCATTCAGTCCTTCCTTCCTTCCCTACCTCCCTTCCTCCCTTTGTCCTTCTCCCTTTTTTTACTGAGTCAGATAACAGATACCAGATAATCAGAGTTGGAAGGGACCTTGTAAGTCATCTAGTCCAACCCTCCACCCAAGCGGGAGACCCTGCACCATTTCTGACAGATGGGAGTCCAATCTCTTCTTGAAAGTCTCAGTGATGAAGCTCCCACAACTTCTGAGGGCAACTTCTGTTCCATTGGTTGATTGTTCTCACTGTCAGAAAGTTTCTCCTTATTTCCAGGTTAAATCTCTCCTTGTTCAGTTTCCATCCATTATTCCTTGTCTGGCCTCAGGAGAAATAGCTTGACCCCTTCCTCTCTGTGGCAGCCCCTCAAATATTGGAAGACTGCTATCATGTCTCCCCTGGTCCTTCTCTTTACTAGACTAGCCAGGCCCAGTTCCTGTAACCGTTCTTCATATGTTTTAGTCTCCAGTCCCCTAATCATCCTGGTTGCTCTTCTCTGTACTTTTCTAGAGTCTCAACATCTTTTTGTAGTGTGGTGACAAACTGGATGCAGTACTCTAGGTGTGGTCTTACTAAGGCTTTATAGAGTGGTATTAGTACCTCCCTTGATCTTGATTGTATCCCTCTGTTAATACAACTTAGGATTGCATTAGCTTTTTGGCTGCTGCACACTGCTGGCTCATATTTAGCTGGTTGTCCACTAAGACTCCAAGATCCCTCTCACAGTTACTGCTATTGAGCCTGGTTTCACCCAGTCTATATGTGTACTTTTGGTTTTTCTTGCCTAAGTGTAGGACTTTACTTTCTCTACATTGAATTTCATCTTGTTAGATACAGCCCAGTGTTCTAGTCTGTCAAGATCCATCTGGATCTCGAGCCTATCTTCTTGGGTGTTAGCTATTCCTGACAGCTTAGTATCATCTGCAAATTTGGTAAGTTCCCCTTCTATTCCCTCATCTAAGTCGTTAATGAAGATATTGAAGAGTACTGGGCCTAAGACAGAATCTTGTGGCACCCTATTGCTTACTTCCATCCATGTAGACTTAGACCCATTTAGGACTACTTGTTGAGTATGGTTTGTCAGCCAGTTGTGAGTCCATCTAGTGGTGGTGCTATCTATTCCACTTTTTTCTAGCTTACTAAGAGGTAGGTTGTGGTCTACTTTGTCAAATGCCTTGCTGAAAACTAAACATATTATGTCCACAGTATTTTGCTGGTCTACTAATTTAGTCACTATGTTAAAGAATGAAATAAGATTGGTTTGGCATGATCTGTTCTTAACAAACCCTTGCTGACTGCTAGTTATTACTTTACTTGTTTCTAGATGTTGGCAGATCTGTTGTTTTTATTATCTTTTCCAGTATCTTCCTGGGTATTGATGTTAGGCTGATTGGTCTATAGTTTCCTGGGTCTGTTCTTTTTTTTTTTTGAAGATGGGAACCACATCAGCTCTTTTCCAGTCCTCTGGTAGTTCCCTGGTGCTCCAGGATTTTTGAAAGATATGGTGCAGTGGTTCTGAGATGACCTTTGCCAGCTTCTTTAAAACTCTGGGATGTAATCCATCAGGTGATTTGTGTTCATCAAGATCAGACAGGTGTTCTCTTACTATTTTTTTTGCTTATTTTAACTTTTATTTCTGGTCTGTCTTTTACTGTTTTTGGTGGGTTGAGTTATAGTTTCTTTTTGTGTGAAGACCGATGCAAAGAATGAGTTAAGCAGTTCTGCTTTCTCTCTGTTGCCTGTTACTCCCTTGCCATCTTCTCTCTTTAGTGGACCGACTGTTTCCTTGATTTTTTTCTTGTTATTTATATGTTGGAAGAAACTTTTTTTTATTATCTTTGACTTTTGTTGCTAGTCTTTTTCGTTCTGAGCCTTTGCTATCCTGACTTCATCTTTGCAGATTGTGGCTATCCACTGATATTCTGCCTTTGTTGTATGTCCTTCTTGCCATTTTTTGTACTTGTCCTTTTTTTCTTTCCATTTGCCAGAGAGATCTTTGTGCAGTCATGCTGGTTTCATCTTGGATTTCTTGTTTTTCTTTCTCAGTGGTATTGTGCTGGTCTGGGCTTCTATGATCATACTTTTCAGAGTTTCCCAAGATTTTGAGTTGTTTTCCCCTTTAGGATTTTCATCCATGGAATCTTTCCCAAGTTCTCTCTGAGTTTATTAAAATCAGCTCTTTTAAAATCCAAGACTCTGGTGTCATTATGTTCTGTTGCTTGTGTTTGTGTTATGTTGAATTCTAGTATGACATGGTCACTCTCACCCAAGGTTCCTGCAGTTTCAACTCCCTCTATCACTTCTTCTCTGTTTGTAAGAATTAAGTCCAGTATGGCCGTCCCTCTAGTTTCATCCTCTACCTTTTGGACAACAACGTTGTCAGGTTGGTTAGAACTTATTTGATTTCTCCCTTGGTGCAGAATTAGTTTTCCAATTGCTATCAGGATAATTGAAGTCTCCCATTACTATTGTTGTGTGTTTCTTCTGCATATGTTTGTTAGTTGGTTGGCAAAAAGGACATCTATTTTTTCTTCTTGATTGGGTGGCCTATAATATGGCCATGTCATTGTGTTTTCCTTTTATATTGACCCATATGCATTCTAGGAGGTTTTCATCTTTGGTTTCATGCATTTTTGTAGCAATATAGTGGTGCTTTATATTCAGTGCAACTCCACCTCCTCTTTTATGGGGTCTGTTTTTTTAACAGTTTGTATCCTTCTACCAGCATGTTCCAATCATGGGTTTCATCCCACCAAGTTTCTGTTATTCCAACTATATCATATTTACCTACATGTATTCATAGTTCGAGTTCACCCTGTTTGTTCCCCAGACTTTGTGCATTTGTATATAGGCACTTGAGATCTTGATGTCTGACACTGTGTTTACTGTCTACATAACCTGTGTTGTGTCTGCCTGCCCCTACTTTCTTGCCATCTGTTTGATTAATGCACATGGTATGGCACTCACTATTAAATGCTTGGTTTTGGTTGACAGCAAGGTTGATAATCTTACCTGCACAAACATCTATTTTGCATGCACTGGTATCCTTATTAATTTTAGGTTGCTGGGGACAGAAATGTTCTGTATCCATTAATTCTCTGTCCCCGCTGTTCAGTTTAAATGTTTATCCAGGAAATCTGTGAATTTAATGCCAAGTAACTCAGTCCCTTTCTTTGATGGATGCAAACCATCTCTTTTGTACAGTTTTTCTTTCCTTCCCTACCTCCCTTCCTTCACCCTCCCTTTTTCCTTTATTCCTTCTCCTTTTCTTTCATTCAGTCCTTTCTTCCTTCCCTACCTCCCTTCCTCCTTTTGTTCTTCTCCCTTTCTTTCACATAGTCATTCATTCATTCATTCATTCATTCATTCATTCATTCATTCTCTATCTACCTCCCTTCCCCCTCCCTTGTGAACTTTTAGCATTTTGTCTTTTTTTTTCTCCTTCCTCATTGAAGTCCACAAAAGAAGAGGCACACACCAGTGAACTTCAACTCCCAGAATTCCACAACCAAAATGACCACCGCTGATAATCTTGGGAGTCCAAGTCCAAGTCCATCCATCTGGAAGATTGAGAATTAGTAACTTAGGCCAACTGTCCAAGAAGTGACAAGAATCAGAGGCAGCTCTAAGAAGGAAGTTTGTAAGAAACCCAGATGAATTCCATCAAGAGGCCCAGCTGAAGGAAGATCCAACCTTTAAATAAATACACAATAAAAAATAGCTCGCTGTTACTATAGGCTTACTGGACTGTGGCAGTAAATGAACTAAACAAAATTTTATGGCTTCTTAACATGCTGAGGTTTTTCGCAGGATCGTCCGTCTTCTAACTTAACAACGTTTCCCAGCCTGCTATCAGAGAAACTAATAGTGTGGATGAAAATTTCATGAAAAATGGAAAAATGATGTTAGTTTTATATAATGTCAGTGGAATGAATAAATATCATATTTTGGCATTAAGCGCTAATGGTGGAAAGGAGAAGGTGGGAGAGAATTGGGGAGGGGGAAATGAGTATGTTACATTTTCTGTCATCAAATTTATGTGTTTTTTTTTAAAAAGAACTCAGCGGTAATTATGATATTGGGATGTCATTATCATTAAGCTGATAAATGATTGAACAAGAAGGTGAGCACAGCTCGGAGGTGCTGGGGGGTATTGGAGCATATTTGTGATGTTGTGTAAGTTGGAGACGATTCACCGGCTCTTCTATTAATCACAGAGATACCATAGGTTTGCTCCGGCTTTTTTTAATCTTTCAACACAAGGTCGAAGTTTTTGCACAAGCCGAGCATGTGGGTGTGGGTGCGTGAAGCCGAGGTGGGGGAGGGAGGGGAAGGCAAACATCTCAAAAGAAGGAAATCATATTTCAAAAAGGACGATTTATCTAAAACTTTCTTGCTCAGTTAACACGGATTATTTTGTATCTGCTAAGCAAAAATGCTCCTTTATCTTTCCTATCTAATGCATCCTGCTGTTCTTGAAGGGTGTGTTTGTGTGTCTCTCGCTGTTATGTTATGAGTCCCAGGAAGGAAACAGAAACTAAAAAGCATTTGAATTTTCAAGAAGATTAAGAAGAATAACAGAAGAACAGGGTTGAAAGGGACCTTGGAGGTCTTCTACTCCAACCCCTTGCTCAAGCAGGAAATCCTATACCCGTGATGGCGAACCTATGGCACACGTGCCACAGGTGGCACCCAGAGCCATTTGTGTGAGCACACGAGCCCCAGCCAAGCTTACCTGCACTGCACATGTGCTTGCCTCCCAGCTGATTTTCAGCCCATTTGAGGCCTTTTTCGGCCTCCCAGGGAAGCTTCTGCAGGCTTGGGAGGCCAAAAACAGGCCTTTGGAAATACCGGAAGTGCCTGTTTTCACCTTCCAGAGGGCCTCTGGGACCTGGGGGAGGTCATTTTTGCCTTCCCAGGGGCTCAGGGGAAGACTCTGCTGCCTTTGGAGGCCAAAAGTGCCAAAATGGGCCTGAAACGAATATTTCTGGAAGGCCTATTTTTTGGCCTCCCAAGGCCTGGGAGGCTGAAAAAGGCCTCAAACGGGCCGAAAATCAGCTGGGAGGCACATACATGCACACTGCAGGTAAGGGGGTGGGGGGGGTGTTGCGGGGGCATGCGCATTGTGGATGCTGAATGGGAAAGCTGAGCAGCAATGGGCCAGAGTGGCGGGCAGCTGAGGGAGGCTCATCTTCGCCTCTCTCAGCTTTCCTGCAGCTTGCATGGCATGTTGGGATTGCCTGATTTCCACTCTGTGCCTTCCACTCTGTGCAGTCTCAGAGTGCACCAGCCAAGAGACTGGCGGGCTGCAGCTGCTATCAGATACTGTTGGTCCCCTAGCACTTGCTGGCTGTTGTGTGTGCACTGGGGGGCGGGGCTCTCAGCCAGGCTGATGACAATATTAAAATAAGCCCTAGTGCTTATTTTGGGGCCCAAAAGAAAATTAGACTGGGTCTTATTTTGGGGGAAACATGGTACCTTTATGAAACATCTATAGTATTTTTCAGCCAGTAGATGGCAGTGTTTACAAGTTTGGATCTGTGGTATATACTCCATGCTCCTTTGTTCTAAGTAGAGTTTCCTGTTTTCTGTTACAGTTATACAGTTGAGCAGTAAAGCACATGGTGACTATATTCTTTGTTTGCTCTGTGGTGCTATATATCAACAGAATTTCTAACAGGGATGCTGTGAAAAACGGCCATAAGTCACTTTTTTTTCAGTGCTACTGCAACTTCAAGTAATCAATAAAGAAATGGTTGTAAATTGACAACCACCTATATAGTTAATTAACCTTTCCTTCATCAAGCGTTTTCTCTCTTTCTTTCTCTTTCTCCCTCTTTTACTGTTTACATGAAAGAGATACCCAGATGTACATGGATAAAGAGGTGATGCCAGATATTTAGGAATCCATAATTTCCTTTAGGGAGAAGAAAAGTCTCTTAGCATCTGGAAAGTCTTGTTATTTCCCATCCGTTTTCTTAGATATTGCTATTTGAAAATAATATTTTTTGCTTTGCTTCTAGTGTGGCATTTCATTATTTTATTGATGGGTTGCATATGGGGAAATGCAGAGAAAGATGAATTCTTCAGCTTTTCTTCCTTCATGGAGTTTCTCCTCAAATAAAAATGATGAAGAAAATGATGGAGTGGAACAAAGGCGAGAGAGTGCAAACTTCATCTACACTCCTCATAAAATTTCACAGCTAGAGTAAGATAATTGTCTAATAAACCCCTACTCTTGGAGGAGGAATTTATTGTTCAATTGCAGTGATTTGGGCTGTGTCGGACAGAAACAATTCAAAGAAACACCGAGCAAATAAAGTTCTCTTTGATAAGGTAGTTTACACAACATGAAACATTTCTTATAGATGTTCAGTTATATGGAATCAAACTCCTGGAGGCCCATCTCCTCCGGAGAAGAGCAGTCATAAAAATAACAGAATAACAGAGTTGGAAGGGATTTTGGAGGTCTTCAACCACCTGCTTAAACAGGAGAGCCTATACTATTTCAGACAAATTTTAATTAATTACATTTATATGCCACCCTTCTCTGAAGACTCAGGGCAGCTTACAATTTTTGGGATACAACCCAATGCACTCAGCAATAGCTTCCTTCCATTGTATATGCCTGCTTATTACTAAGCGGCATTTTTACAAAGTCAGCTTATTGCCCCCAACAATCTTGGGTCCTCAATTTACCTACCCCGAGAGGATGGAAGGCTGAGTCAACCTTGAGCCTGGTGGGATTCGAGCCTGCACTAATTGCAGGCAGCTGGAACTAAGTGCTAGGCATTTAACAGCCTGCACCACCAAGGCTTTTTTTGACTGCCTAGTCTAGTTTTGAAAACCTTCACTGATGAAGCACCCATAACTTCTGAAAGCAACCTGTTCCACTAGTTCCTGTTCTCACCAGTGGTGGGATTCAAATATTTTTACCACCAGTTCGCTGGGCATGGCTTGGTGGGCGTGCTTTGCGCGTGTGCACACACTTCGCATGTGCACCAAATGCACACTTTCCACAGGCGCAGAGGCATTTGCACAGGCACAGGGGCATTCTAACTCACCTCCTGCAATCCTGCATTCTCCCTGTCGCTTCAGCAGCTGACGCCTGGTAATCTGTTGTGCCGTGCAAAGCAGCTGCACTTCAAAAGCAGGGAATAAAGGTCAGTATGAAAGCCCGGGCAGGTGGGTGGGCCCAATAGCAGTGTTGCAGAGAAAAACCGGTAGAATACCACCCCTGGTTCTCACTATCAGAAAGTTTCTCCTTAGTTCTAGGTTGCTTCTCTCCTTGATTAGTTTCCATCCATTGTTTCTTGTGTTTGGTGCTTTAGAAAATAGATTGACCACCCCCTCTTTTTTGTGGCAGCCCCTCAAATATTGGAACACTGATTTATTATTTCAAGAAGGTGACCTTTCCTTGCCTAGAAGCTCTGTTTGTGCAGTTTCGAGGGTTTGTGATAAAAGAAAGCACCAAGGAAACAGACTTTTGGCCACCTTTGTTTCCTTACTGAATTGTGTGAACTTTACACCTCTCTGTCAAGCAACTGCCTATAATTCTTTTTGTTGTTTGGAATAAACCAGGATTTCTTTTAACCATAGCAACTGACAAGCACTCTAATTTTCTGTGGGCTCCTTGGTGCCCTCTGAGCTTGGTTGTTTTCTTGCAGACATTTCATTACCAAATTAGGTAACATCATCAATACTAGAAGGGAGGGGGTTTTGCTCTCTGTTTATATAGAGTAGTTTGCCCTATTAAAGGTGGGAGTGTTCCTTTTTGTTTGTTTTTTTAAAGAACTTTTTTTTTTAATTTTGGACAAACATATACAAACAAAACACAAAACATAAAACCATCTTCCAAAGTCATACATAGAGTGTGTCGGTTGGTTACAATTTTTGTGTGTGCATCCTCTCCATAGTCCTCACTTACAATTGTAAGTGGGAGTGTTATTAATAATTCCCTGACTAAGTTATTGTTTACTCTTAGCTTGTATGTCTGAGTGAGAAGGACTTAGCAGAGCCCACACATGAACACCGCCTAACTGTCAGAAGAATGATGAAAAAATATTTCATTTCTCAAGATGGGATCAGACCATAGTTTCAACTGGGAAACTCTGTGATCATCCTAGAAACCAAGTCCATAAATGCTAGAGAATTCCTGGAAGCCTGACACTCAGACAAACTGGCCATCTACAGGCATATAAAGATAAACAACAACTACATACCATTCCAAAGAAACAAGCAAAAAACTAAAAAGGAAACCAAAAAGACCAAAACCCCTCCTCACCAGCAAGGAACACCTCAAGGAGCAAAGATTAACACCAAGTTTAACAGTAGACCAATAATCAAGAAGCAAAGGATACTCCAATCAAGGAATTACCAACTCAGACAAAAAAAGCTTAGTGTAAACAACCCAAATACATTACCACTAAGACTACTCCCACCAGGACAAACCACTAGTACATAAAATGAGAGCAAACCCCACCTCCTTCTAGCACTGATAATGTTGCTTACTTGGGTAATGAAACATCTGCAAGAAAACAACCAAGCTCAGAGAACATCAAGGACTCCACAGTTCAACCCTGAGCAATTCTCTTCTTTCAGTGCTCTATTTTTCTCTGAGGTTTCCTTCTGGAGAAGTTCAGCGTTGAAGCTGACATATTTGTCATGCTAACCATGTATGCCTCCATTGAGTGATGACCCTTTCTCTTCAACCTTCTGTGGTCCATAGGTATAGAATCTGTCCCCTGGGTCTTGCCTACAGCTTGGCAGGGATTCAGGTGGAGCAGATTACATCTGTCCACAATCCACATTTTGCTAGAGACAAATCCCCATGCTGTTGACTTTCCTTGCATTGCCCTACATGTGTGTCTGAGTGTCTATGCGTGCATGCATACATTTGTTATACAGCACAATAAATATATTGGGGTTTTGTTTTTAGGCTGGGATGTTCCTGCTGTTATTTTCAAGTCAATGTTCACTTTAAATATCCATTGAGATGTGAGCAGATGGAGATTGGTAAAACTCTACATCTGTATTACAACCAAAGAAGCTAAATAATTAAATGAATTGAAAGTACTGGTGCTAATATTGAATTAATGGCATCGACATCCTGAGTATGTGTTAGAACAAGGCACATTCCTTTGAGTTGATGGGAGACAGAGAACGACATGTTGACTTGCAAGGTAGCCTCAAAATTAGTAATCCTAGCTTGCCTTAAATTGTGTGAGTTGGCTGGCCATTATGAAACTATATAGAGTGATTTTTTTTTAAAAAATATAATGGTGGAATGGAATGGAAGGAAGGAAATGAAGGAAATAAAGAAGGGAAAAGGAAAGGAAAGAAGGAAGGAAAGAAAGGGAAGAAGAAAAGAAAGGAGGAAGGAAAAAAAAGGGAAAAAGGAAGGAAAGAAAAAAAAGGAAGGAAGGAAAAGATGAAGAAAGGAAAGAAAGAAAGGAAGGAAAAAGGAAAGGGAAGCGAATGAAAGGAAGGGAAGGAAGGAAGGAAGGAAGGGAAGGAAGGAAGGAAGGATAAGAAAAGGAAAGGAAAGGAAGATAGAAGGAAAAAGGAAAGGAAAGGAAGGGAAGGAGAAGGGAAGGAGAAGGGAAAGGAATGGAAAGGAGAGGAGAGGAAAGGGAAGGAAAGAGGAAGGGAAGATGGAAAGAAAAAGGAAAGGAAGATAGAAGGAAAAAGGAAAGGAAGGAAAGGAAAGGAATGGGAAGGGAAGGGGAAGGGAAGGGAAGAGAAGGGAAGGGGAAGGGAAGATGGAAAGAAAAAGGAAAGGAAAGGACTGCAAATCTTTTTTCCAATAGTTACAAGCAAATACATTATCTCTTCTCCCTGTTTAAAAGTACAACATGGTTCAGCCCCTTTTTAATCAACAAATCCATAGATTACCAGTTCATTTTTTCCACCTTCAGCAAAAAGCCCATAATAGGTTTCCAGACACTTAATAAAAACACTTGTTATCCCCCGATCAGATTAATTTTGCCATTCCCAAAAACTGCTCCATGTTCATGATCCATTCCTCCATTGTGGATATTTCAGTATTTTGTCCCGTGCTGCTTTTCGAGATTCTCCACCCAAGTTGACTTCCTGCTTGTGCCATGGTGAGCAGATGCCTTGCTGACTTTTTTGTTCAGTAGCAAGACAGCTTTGTGAGCAAAAGTGCCACTGGATGCTGCAACCAATTTGACATATTTTTTTTCAAAACAAAGGAAAGATAACTGAATAACAGAATTGGAAGGGACCTTGGAGGTCTTTTAGTCCAGTGGTTCTTAACCTTTTTGAAAGAATCGCCCCCTTGAGCCATTGAGGAAGTTGTCATCGCCCCCTCCCCAACATAACCGCCCCCCTGCCACCTCTTAGCGTCCTCAAGGGGCCAGGAGAGGGGCGCTAAGAGGCGGCAGGGGGGCATTCGAGGCGCTGCCCTGCAGGTTCATCCATTGACTGTTGTACCATACCTGAACCGGTGCCTCGAATGCAGCAGCATACTGGGAAAAGCATGCACAGATCAACCACCCTGCACAGATCAACTCCGTAGCCAAGACCCTCATCTCCAGAACCAAACACCTAGCTGACAAAGACCACTTGAGAACAGAATTACACACCCTCACTAACGTATTAATGGCCAATGGATTCCAAAGAAGCACAATCACCAACCTAATCCAAAGGGAGACTCCCCTCAAAAACCAAGACACAGAACAGGACAATGGCATCGCCCTCCTCCCTTACATCAAAGGCACCACAGATAAAATCAGCAAAATTCTCCACAAACACAATATCAGGACAGCCTTTGGCACTGACCAAAAATAGCCAACATCTTAAGAAACCCCAAAGACAAGATCCAGCTAGAAAACCAAGGAGTTTATAAAATACCATGCAAAATTTGCCCAGCCACATACATTGGACAAACCAACAGGAGAATAAATGCACGCATCGCAGAACACAAGAACGCAGTCAGAAAAGAAGAAAAACTTCCTCCCTTTTCCAGCACCTTAAAGCCACAGGACATGAAATTGATTTTGAGGGATCCAAACTTATCTCCAATACTGAACACTTCAACAGGAGAATAATTAGGGAAGCCATCAAAATAGAGAAACACCCCATAACATGAATAAACGGATGATACTTCCCGCCTACCAGACATCTGGAAACTAGCCCTAATCAACAAACGAGTCCCAGCCACGAAAACCAACACTGGACCCAAAATAACACATGATGCCACCACCAATCTCCTTCACCAGACTCAAACCCAAGCCCACGCCACAGATGAAAGGCAACCACCATCCAGAAACCAGACATGGCTGCAACACCAGCTGCTACACCCCTCCAACCCCCAAACTAAGCAAACTGACACACGCTATAAACACATAGCCAGACCTCAAACTCGAGCCAAACCAAGGCCCAGAATGTCACATCACAGCCTTCCACCCAGGATACTACATCACAGAACTCAGGAGATTACAACAAAACATCAGGAGGTTGCAACACAGACAACAACCCAGGAGACTACAGCACCACACCCAGGATGTCACAACAATAGAACTCAGAAGGTCATCACACAGCCCATTACCCAGGTCGTTACAACACAAAAGGCTGAGAGACACACAGCCAGCACCTCAGCCACACAGGGTCTCAGGAAAAAGCCATCCAATCTGCATACATCAACTCCATCAACCAATCAAGAAGTAACAACACAGCCAACTCTGGAGTTTAAAAGGGAAAACAGCCACGATCACACACTTCTCCCAGAAGAACGAAGCTGAAGACACCAGCCTGAAGATGACGGATGAGATTTCGTCGAAACGCGTTGCCAAGGTATTCTCAATCTTACACGGACAAGACCGAATACACCAAGACCTACATACCTTTACCCGTGAAAATCTATAAAACAAATATATATATATATATATATATATATATATATATATATATATATATATATATATATCGCTCCATCACCCCCATATTGCCCCCTTCCTCTCCTTCCCCACGTCACCCCTTTTCATTCTATCCCCTGAAAAACAAAATCGCCCCTGGTGATATCCAGGTTAAGAACCATTGTTCTAGTCCAACCCCCTGTTCAGGCAGGAAACCTATACCATTTCAGACAAATGGTTGTCCAATCTCTTCTTACAACTTATTTGAAAATAGACAGATATAATACAAATGTATGTGATGGATCACTTTTTACCCAGAGGAGATGACAGACATCTAACTGGGAAATTGTTTTGAATATTTCCCCCCTCTGGATATACAAAGAGCTCTGCTAGGGTTTGGGAGAACTGTTTGTGATCAGAAACAAAACACAGAATATAGAGTAACTCCATAAGTGCTTGACATTTAATAGAAATGTGGTTTAGAAAGGGAGAATGTTAGAACAATTCCTCAATGGTACAGCTTACCTTCAGAAGTTGTGGATGCTCCATCACTAGAGGTTTAATAATACAGCTGGAAGGGACATTGGAGGTCATCTAATCCAACCCGCTGCTCAAGCAGGAGACCCTATACCATTCCAGACAAATGGCTGTCCAGTCTCTTCCTAGTAACCTCCAATGATGGAGCACCTACAGCTTCTGGAGGCAAGTTGTTCCACTGATTAATTGTTCTCACTGTCAGGAAATTTCTCCTTAGTTCTAGATTGCTTCTCTTCTTTGTTAGTTTCCATCCGTTGCTTCTTGTCCTGCCCTCTGGTGCTTTGGAAAATTATGGACACTAAAGAAAGCTGTTAAAGTTTTGAAGGATGCTTGCTTCGAAACACAGATGAACAATAAACCACCTATGCCCCCTTTTTTTGAAAGGGTCAAATTATATCTTTTACAAAATCAGGGACGATTTATAAGATTGGCTTGTTTGACCAAGATTAAAAGAAGAAAATAGGCATATCTGGTGGCCTTTAGTGAACTTTCACTGATAAAAGATTGATTGACATAGCATTTTGATTTTCTTTCCCTTATCTAAGAGATGAGCTATGAGCAGAAGAGAGATTATGCTATTTAGAGATGCTGATATGCTATTAAAATTGGGTTTACCTGCTGAGCTGAAGGAGGAAATTCTTCTTTTCTTTCTCTATTCCTTCTTTTTTTTCCTTTTTCGACAACCTTCCCTCCCTTTTTTTTTACTATTGTAGATTCTGTAGTTTGTATCAACTTTTATTCTTTACATAAATAATTCTTAATAAAATTATCTTTAAAAAATTATCCACCAACATTATGGACAGAAACAACTAAATAGATAGTTTTTTTCTACATTTATCAAATTTCTATACATTTATCCAGTTTCTCTAAATTTCCTAATTTCTGAAGGATAGGGTATGTCTTAAAATATAACAGTAATACCACTATGAATAAGTGTTTGACATTTAATAGAAATGTGTTTAGATAAGGAGAACGTTAGAACAATTCATCAATGGAACAACATCACTGGAGGCTTCCAATTTATTCCAACTGAATAACAGAATAACAGAGTTGGAAGTGACCTTGGAATCCAACCCCCGCTGAAGCAGGAGACTTCATACCAGTGGTGGTTAATCATTTGGCACTGAGTGCCAAAATGTGCATGAGCACATGCGCACACACTGGAAATCAGAAGAGCAGCTCTCAACGTGCTAATGCACGTCAGCCACCTGGTCTTCCAGCTTCTAATGAGCATACGCATGTGAAGACCAGCTGGCCGGCCAGTTTCTAATGCTCATGCACATGCTGGCCAGCTGGTCTTCATGCATGCATGTGCTTTTAAAACCAGAAGACCAGGTGGTTGACGCACATGCGCATGCCGGGAGCTGCTCTTCCACTTTCTGGCACTCCCACGTGCACGAAGGCCAGCATGCATGCGCTGGAACCCAGAAGAACAACGGGCAATGGCTGGTGTGCCCAGAGAGATGGCTTTGTGTGCCAGTTCCGGCATGCATGGCATAGGTTCTCCATCATGACCTTATACCATTTCAGACAAATGGTTGTCTAATTTCTTCTTTAAAAACTTCAGTGTTGGAGCACCCACAACTTCTGGAGGCAATTCATTCCACTGTTTAATTGTTCTAACTGTCAGGAAATTTCTCCTTGGTTCTGGTTTTATTCTCTTCTTGATCAGTTTCCATCCATTGGTTCTTGTTCTACTTTCAGATGCTTTGGAGAAGAGGTTGACCCCCTCTTCTTTGTGGCACTCAGATATTGAAACTCTGCTATTGTGTTAAAATGGTGCAAGAAGAATGTGGTATGTACACTGTCCTTGGTCTCTCCTAAGAATGTATACATGTATATATGAATTTGACTTAACTAACTCAATTCTACTCTACTCTACTCAACTCAACTCAACTCAACTCAACTCAATTTAACTTAACTTAACTTAACTTAACTTAACTTAACTTAACTTAACCTTAACTTATATGCCAACCCTCATCCAGAGATGACTCTGGACAACTTACAAACATTAAAACTAGTATACAGCAAAATAATAAAACAATTAATAATAAAATAACATACATCATTAAAAGATGGTGAGGAAAGGAGTGTGAAGTACATGGAAAGACATGAGACTCTTTCCAAAAATAGCCATAGAATACAATTAAATAAATGCAAGAATGTTCAACAATGCAATTTTCATCCATTTTTTTTTTTTTCCTGGAATAAAAATTGGAACACAAATTCTCTTTTGTCATATTGAATGGACACTAGCCAGGGAAATTAAATACAGACACACATCATGGAACAAAATGCTGGCTATTTTTTTGTTTTAATTAATGAACTGACCAGTCCTTCTTGCCATTACAGAAGGGCTTAGGATTCTGTTTAAACCATCAGAGAAAAACAGGGCACAAATCCTAAAGATTTAAGAAGTTTTTAACTGTGGATTTTTAAAAAGGGTTTAGGACCGAAGAAGGCCTTATGAGCAATTGAGAAAAAGAAAGCTAGCTTTGGCACTGAAAATGGGATATGCTTCACTACTTCCTTGGATTGCATTGTAGAGGTCGTATTAGCTGCCAATACAGATAAGGTATTTGTGATAACTATGCTTGGATGCCTTCCATAATGTCCTTTTTAGATCTGATAGCAACACTTTTCTGGGTCAGTGATTCTTCTAAAAATCCAGGGAGTCTACTTTCCAACTGGGAAATAGTTTCCTATTGAAGTCAAGTTTCAAGTGCATTGTCTTCTTTCTTGAGTATGAATCTTAAAAAAAACACAGAGAGAAGTCAAACGAAACCATGCAAACTAAAAAAAACAAACATTAGTCCAGTTGCCATGATTCGACCTTCAGACATCTGGATGACTTGAGAATCTACATTGACATATTGCAATGCATTTTGGGGAGGAAACCCCAGAGGTTGGTGTGGTCAGAGTTGGTACATTCCAAGGACTCTCTGCCTATCCAACTTGCTATGACTGATAATGCTGCTTGGATCAGCAGCGAAACATCTCAAACTTCAGGTGTCTGAAGGTCGAATCATGGCAACTGGACTAGTTTGTTGTTGTTAAAGTAGTCCAGTTGCCATGATTCCACCTTCAGACACCTTTGCCTGAATGACTGAGAATCTACATCAACATATTGCTGAAGAAGACAGCCAGGAGACAACCAGAGAGAGGGGTTAAACAGGTCATAAGCCACAAGCCCCCCATGTAGCCACAAGAGATCTAAGTCCAGCCCACCTTGAATGCCTTTCTTATCTCCCGCTCATTTCTCTCAACTGTTAGTTGGCCAGATTGTTGTTGAGAGCATAAACTTGCAATAAATCTTTATACTCAATCAATCAGATTAGAGCTGGGAGGGACCTAGGAGGTCTTCTAATCCAACCCTCTGCTCAAGCAGGAGACCTATACAATTTCAGGCTAGTGGCTGTCCAGTCTCTTATTAAAAACCTCCAGTGATGAAGCACACACAACTTCTGAAGGCAAGTCATTCTGCTGCTTAATTATTCTCACTCTTAGGAAGTTTCTCTTTAATTCCAGGTTGCTTCTCTCTTTGATTAGCTTCCATCCATTGTTTCTTGTCTTGCCTTCTGGTGCTTTGAAAAATAAGTTGATCCCCTCTTGCTTGTGGTAGCCCATTAAATACTGGAATATTGTTATCATGTCCCCTAATCCTTCCTTTCTCCAGACTAGCTATACCCAGTTCCTGCAACCATTCTTCATATGTTTCTTCATAATCATTTGAAGTGCCTGAATCTCCTGACTTCCCCAGCGCTTGACAATTGCAATGCATTTTGAGAAGGAAACCCTGAGATCAGTGTGGCAGGAGTTGGTGCATTTGAACAACTCTCTGCCTATCTCACTTGCTGACTGATGAAGCTGCTTGGATCTCAAACTAATAACAAGAATTAGTCCAGTTGCCACAATTCAACCTTCAAACACAGATAGGAGTCATTATCACATTTGGGTTCAGTAAATTTGATTGGTTGTCTAGTAGATACTGCTTGATTTGTGTTCCTGCATTCAATTCCAGGAGGGTGCCTATCCACATTCAAGGGTATGTAATCTCTTAAGAATGTCTTTTGTGTTTTCTCCATAAGTCATAAAGGAAGTCCATCACAGTGGTTTCATTCCTGCAGAGCAGTATTCTTGATAATATCATTAACTGAAAAGTGTTCTGTCTGAGATGCGCAACATGGTAAATAACATGGACATTTCTTCTCAGTTCGTATTTGGGTCAAGAATGGAAGGTAAGCATTGGATAACTGTGAAGATTTTGTTCCCAAGAAAATGTTTTATAACACAATCTCTCAATTTCTAAAGAAAGAAAGGCTTGGAGGAATCTACTTGTTTAGGATATTTCTAGAATGAAGATTGTTGTTTTGTTTTGTTTAGCAGTCACCATGAACAAGAAATAAGGAAAAATGGGGGCAAGGTGAAAAGTTGGACTGGGAATAAATTTGCTCAGTTGAGATTTTGATAAACTTGGAATTAGAAATGGATGGATTTTACTTTTAGCTCTTACAAGGCAGGTTGTCATGCCCCTGGTGGAGACTGACTCTGAGGAAGAGGAGGAATGGCCAACAGGAAGTGGGAGTGTGGCTCCAGAGGTGGTGGAGGAAACTGGGGAAGGGCAGAGGCTGGCTGAGCAGTCAGAGGAAGACGCAGGCCCATCTCCTATCCATCCTAGGGCACGCAGGGAGAAGAGGATCAAGGTAAAATGTGGTCTACTCGGGAGGAGAGGGCCATGATCCTCTTCATGGGTTGCAGGTGTGAGATCTACATAAGAGTTTGGACCTGCGTGCTAACAGATGCTGGAGACAAATTAGTGTTTTATTCCTAAAGAAGGTTTATCTTGGTTGGCGTTCTTCAACGGACTGTACCTGGTTATCTTCCTGAAGTTGGCAATTATCTATCCTGGTCTGTCATGGAACTTTATTCAGTGCAGTTTGTTTTTGGGTTTTGCTTCATTATCGGCTTTTTGACTGTGAACTATGTTTCTTGCCTTTGAAATGTTATTTTGAACCTAGTTTACTCTTCCACTGTGAACAATTAAACAGGGAAGCCGAGTTGAAGGCATTAAAGGACTTTTAGTTATATTTTGGATTTTGTTATATTTCTGATATACTCTGGTTCATCACACAGGTAGATACAAATAGAAAGTCTCAGGACACAATATTTAGAGGTCTTCTAGTCCAACCCCTTGCTCAAGCAGAAGACCCTATTCCATTCCAGGAAAATGGTTGTCCAGTCTCTTCTTGAAAATGTCCAGAGGTGATGCACCCACAACTTCTGAAGACAAGCCCTTCCATGGGTTAATTGTCCTCACTGTTAGCAAGTTTCTCTTTAATTCCAGGTTGCTTCTTTTCTTGATTAGTTTCCATCCATTGATTCTTCTTCTGCTGGGAAGGATTTATACGCCCTGCAGATAGTTGGACATTTGCATTCTTTTTAGAGAGTCATTGAGGCCACTTGTCTTCAAAGACAAACCAGAAATTCCAGTTGCCTCTTGAAAAAACATCTTTGGGACAACCATGACCTGGATGACTGAGAATCTCCATAGATCCCAGGACAGTGTAACCATCATAAATACATGCCAGTTGCACCCAAATTTTGATTATGTGACTGTGGGATGCTGCAATGGTTATACATGTGAAAATTGCTTGTTAGTCATCTTGCTCTGACTCAAGCCTCGTTCAAATCAAATAAACAAAAAGTATATATAAAAGCAAACCTTTTTAATGCGTCTCTGTGAATTCTGTTCATTCACAGCAAAGAGTCGTTAAAACTGATTGCCCAGATAAGAGCAAGCCCTTTCAAGGTTGTGAAAGGCTGCCAAGAACATAAGATTGATTGCAGGGAAATATCCAAAACCAAAAGTTGCCGAAAACAAATCAGAATAGAAAGGACTTCCACAAGAACTTAGAGTTTGAAAGAACTTCTTTGCTTCCTGCAAAGAACCCAACCCCTGAGGGCTAGCTTTTATCCCTTATGGGAGGGGCCATCACCTTGCAGCCTTACTCCCAAGTCTCCCGTACTGCTGCAGCTGTTCTTTCCTTCGAGCAGCCTTGTGCATATGCGCACTAGGCACAGCTCCTCAGGGTCCTCTTCCTCACTGCTGCCAGCCTCCATAAGCTCCGAAGGCAGCACTCCACTCCCTGATGGTCCTGGCCCCATCCCTGCATCACATGCAGGCCCCTCATCTGAATCCTCATTCTCTGAGACCTCAGCCATCTGCACCTGCTGCCGACAAACCACAACACATCTTTTCCAATGCTGTTAAATTTGAACAGTCACTAAATGAACAGTTGTAAGTTGAGGACTACCTGTATTGAAACCATGCAGGTGACTCTGGGCCTGTCACTCTTTGGAATGGTAGAAAATATTTGTAGCTCAGATGGTAGATGTTGGTGGCGGCTTGTTTTCCAAGCTTTCTGTTTAGCTTCCGAATGTTTCATCACTGGGCTAGGTGACATCCTCAGTGGGACTTCCATTGAAGTGTTTTGTTTCAGCTCTTCAACCCTTTTAATGATCTCATGTGGTTGGTGGATCATGTGGCCAACTGGTCATGCCATGTGACTTGTCATGTGACGGCTGGTCATTATGTGTGAAGGTCACCAATGAAGAAGTGTTTGGTGCCATCATTGGTTGGTCCCTCGGTTGATATGGCTCTTTATGGGTTTGCAGACTGGCTCTAAATCCACATGTTTGTTGATAGATCCATTGGTTATCAACATAAAGCCCAGGTGGTCACGTGATAGGTCTCCATGGCATGACTAGTTGCCTGCATGACCCATCAACTACATGAGGTCAATAAAAGTGGTGGAGAATTGAAACAAGAGACTTCAGCTGGAGTCCCGTTGAGAATGTCACCTACCCTGGTGACAAAACATTTGGCAGCTAAACAGCAAACTTGGAGAAGAAACTACCACCAACATCTATGGAGATTCTCAGTCATGCAGGGTTGTGTGCTTTCAGGAGGCAACTGGACTTTCTTGGTTTTTTTTTCTTTTGAAGACATTTCGCTAGTCATGCAAGAAGCTTCTTCAGCTCTGACATTCCATTCCCCACTATCCTGTCAAGAGCTAAAAAAAGCTTTTGGGATGAGAAGCAAAACATCTTCAAAAAAAAACCCAAGAAAGTCCAGATGCCTCCTGAAAAAGCACCTTTGGGACAAGACAATGGCAAGCAACTTTCAAAAATGACACCAAGAAGACTGAATGGACTTGTTCCCACAATTCTTGGAATCCATAAGGACAACAACAAAGCCCTTGTCAGCATTCCAACTAACAAACTCCAAACCAATAAACTCTGAGACAGGCATTTTCTCAAAGTTCCATTTTATTAGAGTAGTCATATTGGGACATCTGGAAAAACCCGAATCTGAGAGTTGCGGGTTTTCCCTTCCCCAAAGAGAAATCAAAGATCCATCCCCTGCATGCATCAGTCCATCACATGGTCCAATCACCATCCATCCCAACTGGAGACATCCTTCCAACCACTCCTTTCCCAGGTGCAGGATGGCTTGTCCTTGACTCAGAAGAAGAATGATATTATGTCTAAACTTCCACCTCTCTCTAAAATCCCCCCTCCCAAATTCCCAGGCACTAAAATATGGCAGCGTGGAAGAAGTTAAGTAAAATACGGCTTCCAAAGTTGACAGCCCTCTCTTCTCTGGGTATTGCTTTTGAATATTCCTTTCCTGCTTTAAATGACTATGGTCGCCAGTTTGCATTAAGAGGTACACAGAGAACAGGGATGATATAATCTCTTTCCAGTTGACCTACAATTAGATCTGCCTCAGGAGAAATGACCAAGGAGATAGATCACAGATGGATGAGCGAACAGAAGGGATGGAGAACAAGGGATGGCCATCAAGGGAAGAACAGATGATTAAAGCCAAATGGTCCAAGAACACTTACGAAGATTTGGTTCATTTGGAGTGGAAGAGACTAGATTGTAATAGATCAGGGGTCCCCAAAACATTATGCTAATAGGCTGTAGGACTTCTGAGAGCTCTTCACCCTTCTTACCACCCTCAAGATGGTTTCTAGCTCAAAGGCTCATGTTCTGATTTATCTAAGGACTTGCATGCCTGCTGTTTTTTTTAAATATGTTTATTAAGTCATTTTTTAAAAAGGAGTGGAAGAGAAGAGCGTATTATGTATTTTTTAAAATAAGGAAAGGGGGGAAGATAAACAAAAGTTAAAAAAAAGAGGGGGAAAATGAACAGAATGCAAAATGAATAGTTAGTGAATTTACAAGCCCGATAGAATTAGGTTAAAGTTCTCATTTTTTTCATTAATTCGTTTTTAAGTAATGGGATATATTATTCTGAAAACTGCTTGCCCTTGTTAAAATCTAAACAATATATAAAGATCGTCAGCAACAGGCCACACAACAGAAACCGTAAAATAAGATTAAAAGTTACAGTAAATTCTATCTAAGCTACCGAAGTGCTGTTGACTAATGTACACTTTTAACAAAGACCAACATTACAGTCCCTTATCAGTTTAATTTTCTAAGAATGCCTCTGGGGTTTGTGTGCTGCAGACGCATTATTGGAAATCCAGAATATACTTCATAATGCTTTCTTGTGGACTATGCTAGCCTTTTGTTTATCTATATTTTTTCCAAATTAAAATAGTATTTTTTTAAAAAATAACTTGAGCTGCAGGAGTAAGCCTGAAAATACTCAGAAATATATCTGAGGGAGTTTGGCTTAGTAGTTAACCCACTTTAGGGGTGAAAGCCAGCTAGGTGACTTTGTGCCAATGACCAGGAGATGATGAGTTCTAGTCCCTTTTTAGACTTGAAAGCCAGCTGGATGATTTTGGGCCAATCACCGGGAGTTGGTGAGTTTTAGCCCTGCTTTAGGCATGAAAGCCAGTTGGATGCCTTTGGGCCAGTCACCAGGAGACTGTGAGTTCTAGTTCCTTTTTAGACATGAAAGCTGGCTGGGTGACTTTGGGCCAGCCACCAGGAGTTATAGTCCTGCCTTAGACATGAAAGCCGGCTAGATGACATTGGGCCAATGACTAGGAGATGGTGAGTTCTAGTCTCACCTTAGCCACAAAAATAAGATGGGTGACTTTGTGCCAATGACAAGGAGATGGTGAGTTCTAGTCCCTTTTTAGGCATGAAAGCCAGCTGGGTGAGTTTGAGCCAATCACCAGGAGACTGTGAGTTCTAGTCCCTTTGTAGGCATGAAAGCTGGCTGGGTGACTTTAGGCCAATGACCAGAAGACTGAGTTCTAGTCCTGCCTTAGGCATGAAAGCCAGCTGGATGACTTTGGGACAGTAACCAGAAGATTGCAGAAAGTACGACTTCAGCAACAGAGTGGTCAATGCCTGGAATGCACTACCTGACTCCGTTGTTACATCCTCTAACCCCCACTCTTTTAACCTCAAACTAACCACTATTGACCTCACCCCATTCCTAAGAGGTCTGTAAGGGGCGTGCATAAGTGCACCATCAAGCCTACTGTCCCTGTCCTATTGTCCCCATTTATTCGTACCTATTTCCTGTATTCTTACTCATGTTCATACTTATACCTATTATCTTGTAAGTGATTGACAAATCAAATAAATAAATAAAATAAATAAAATAAGATTATGTTCTAGTCCAGCCGTGGGCAAACTACAGCCCGGGGGCCAGATCCGGCCCATTCAGCTGTTCTATCCGGCCCACGGAGCCGAAAGAGCAGAGGGTTCTCTTGCTCTCCCAGAAGGCTACGTGAAGTAATCTAACTTTGAATTTATATTAGTTCACACAAACACTCCATCCATGCTTTTGTTCCGGCCCTCCGGTCCAGTTTAAGAACCCATTGTGGCCTTCAAGTCAAAAAGTTTGCCCACCCCTGTTCTAGTCCCACTTTAGGCATGAAAGCCAGCTGGGTAACTTTAGGCCAGTCACCAGGAGACTGTGAGTTCTAGTCCTACCTTGGGCATGAAAGCCAGCTGGATGATTTTGGATCAGTAACCAGGAGGCTATAAGTTCTAGTCAGGGCCATCTTAACAGCATTATGGGGCCCGGGCAAAGCAGGGTACTGGGGCCCTTACAACACCTAAGCCATACAGTTGCTGTATTTACATTGATACAAGGTGCATTGAAGGATTAACATACACAGATTAGTATGGGGCCCCTATGCTTGTGGGGCCCACAGGCAAGTGCCCATTAGGACCATGTGTTAAGGCAGCTCTGGTTCTAGTCCCAGTTTAGCCATGAAACCCGGCTGGATGACTTTGGGCCAATTACCAGGAGACTATGATTGATAGTGCTGCTTTAGGCATGAAAGCCAGTTTGGTGACCAGTCCCTTGCTCTCTCAGGCCACTTCACATCACAGAGTTGTTGATGTGGGGGAAATAGGAGAAAGAAGGTTCGTGAAGATACGTTCTCCACCTTGACTTATTTGTAAAAATAACAAAGGAGGGATATGAGTAAACTAAGTAACTAAATAAATAAAATCTGGAAACACATTTTTTTTTACTTCCAGGAATCATGTTAAGGATCCAGTAACAGGTGGAGCAGATCTGGACCCAGGAAAGGAAAATAAATGAAAACGAAGGACTTGGGCACAACAGAAGATGTCTTCAGAAGTTGTAGGTTCTTCATCACTGGAGGCTTTTAAGAAGAGACCGGATAGCCAGTTGTCTCAAATGGTATAGGGTCTCCTGCTGAAGCAGGGGGCTGGATTAAAAGACCTCCAGCTCTATTCTTATTTTATACTTTTTGCTTTGTTAAAATCAAGCTACAAAGAGATGCTTTTTACTGAAACATCCACTCTGGTTCATACAGGGAAATTATTTTTTTATTATTCTTAAACTCCTGCAGGCCAAATGAAATTTGAACTTCTTGCTATCTTCTTTGTTTTCTTGGTGGATCTGTGCATCCTTCTGGAGTTTTGGCTCCCTCCTAGGCTTTGCAGAAGTCTTGATGGGAGCTGTCCAAGGTTTTTTTTTTTTGAGTGGGGGATTGGAAGTAAAATACTCCACTGAAATTCTACCTAATCTCCAATATGAAGCACACTGACTTCTTAAGAATGGGTTTCTTAAACCCAGCAACCAGGAAAATCAAAAGAAGCCACGGAATTTTCACAGCGGTGTCTGAAGTTTATACATATATATATATATATATATATATATATATATATATATATATTTGTTTTCGAGATTTTCACGGGTAAAGGTATGTAGGTCTTGGTGTATTCGGGTCTTGTCCCGTGTAAGGTTGAGAGTATAGATTGAGAGTAAGATTGAAAGTATTGATACTCTCAATCTTACACGGGACAAGACCCGAATACACCAAGACCTACATATATATGTGTGTGTGTGTGTGTGTGTGTGTGTGTCTTGGTGTATTCGGGTCTTGTCCCGTGTAAGACTGAGAATACCTTGGCGACGTTTCGACGAGATCCCACTCACCATCTTCAGGCTGGTGTCTTCGGCTTTGTGCTTGTGCCGGTGAGTGGGATCTTGTCAAAACGTTGCCAAGGTATTCTCAATCTTACATATATATATCTGTTAGCCACAATGGTACAATTGAAGGTGCATGTTATTTGTTTGTTATAATGAATGAAAAAAATCATTATAATGAAAAATCATATGGTGGCCCAATTCACTCTCAGTGACTCCTGTGGCTTGCAAGGAGAAAAGGAATAGGAATAGGAATAGAAATAATAGAATTAGAATAGAATAGAATAGAATAGAATAGAATAGAATGGAATGGAATGGAATGGAATGGAATGGAACAGGAACAGGAACAGGAACAAGAACAAGAACAAGAACAAGAACAAGAACAAGAACAGAACAGAACAGAACAGAATAGAATAGAATGAATGGAACAGAACAGAAAGGAATAGGAATAGGAATAGGAATAGGAATCGGAATCGGAATCGGAATCAGAATAGGAATAGAGTAGAATGGAATGGAATGGAATGGAATGGAATGGAACAGAACAGAATACTTTATTGGCCAAGTGTGACGGGACACACAAGAGATCTGTCTCTGGTGAATAAGTTCTCAGTGTACATACAAACAAAATAATGTAATCATAAAATACCAATAGGAGAAGGTAGTATAAAAGATGAGAAGGATAATAATAACAATACAGCCATACTACATGGATAAATATATTTAGACATATGACAGTACTGTGATAATTAGATGTTCAGCAGAGTGATGGCACGAGGGGGGAAAAACAGCCTATCTTTGTGTCTATTTTCTTTGGCATGCAATGCCCTATAGAGACATCCTGAGGGTAGGAGTTGAAACAGTTTAGGTCCTGGGAAGTGAGGGGTCTGTAGATATTTTCTCAGCCCTCTTTCTGGCTCGTGAAGAATACAGGTTCTCCACGGGATCAGGCTGGTTGCAATTGTTTTTTTCGGCAGTTCTAACTGTTGAAGTCTATTCGTGTCCTCCTTGGATGCTGTACCAAGCCAAACATTAAAAATAACCCAATATAAAAACAATTAAAAGCAATAACCCCACACCTCTCTGCTGGCAATAATCAAAAAAGCCATTTTATGGGTTTCACCCAGAAGTGAGATTCTACCGGTTCGGACTGGTTCGGCTGAACCCCTAGCTCCAACAATCAGCTGGCAGTGAACCAGTTTGCTGTGATGGTCATGTGGGCCAGCCATCCACCTCATCTGTGCTGTACTTACCTATATCATCTCAGCTGATTCATGCATCAGAGCAGATAGAAGGAAAGAAAAAGAAAAGAAGGACTACAGTTGGCACAATAGCAGTCTTCCAGTATCTAAGAGGCTGTCACAAGAATGAAGGCATTGATTATTCTCCATGGCACCTGAGGGTAGGACAAGAAGCAATGGATGGAACCTCATCAAGGAGAGAAGCAACCTAGAACTAAGGAGAAATTTCCTGACAGTTAGAACAACTTGCGTCCGGATGTTGTGGGTGCTCAGATACTGAAGGTTTTTAAGAAGTCTTTGAACAACCATTTGGCTGATGTGATGTAGGGTTTCCTGCCTGAGAAGAGAGTTGGACTAGAAGACTTCCAAGGTCTCTTCTGTGATTTTGTTATTCTGAAAGAGGAGAAGAGGACAACCAAGAGGTTGGTGATAGATTTAGCTATACAAGTGATGGAGGCACTGTTGGAACACCTGAAAGACCAGGTTAAGAATAGATCACCATGGAGAAAATTGGTCTATGTTAGGAGGTGAGAACCTGACAGGATACAATCAATCAATCAATCAATCCATCATTAACTATTCAACTAGTAGATAATCCAAACAACTTCATATTTGAAACTCAGGATTGCACCCAGATCATGGTAGTGATTGCTAAGCTGTTAAGTACTCAAATAAAATACATCATGCCACGTAACATAGTTGGAAGAACAAATCTATGTGCTTATTGGCCATAAATGAAAAGAAGGATCCAGCAATTTTTCCTCTTTAATTACATCTCCCTGCTCTCAGCCAGAACATAAAGCCGTCAATCCAAATTTAGCAGTCACATGGAAATGATGCCAATGCACGAGGGATTGTTGTTATCCACAAGGCAACTTCCCCACCATGGTTCACCAACTGTCTGAGTTATGGTTTAAACAGGGGAGTATATCTTGTGATTTACAAAGAGGTAATGTACCTGGAGAGGGGAAGAAAGATGAGCATTGGACACAAGGTTGTGATGGACACAGCACTGTTTGAGACCCAAAGAATGATACACTCCCTTGGGAGAGGTAAAATGGTAGATTAAGGTACCTGAGTAGGAGTTGTTGTTGTGTTTATGTGTGTGTTGAAAGAATTATACTGCAGAACCTGCCAACAGAGTTGCTCAATGTTTTATAATTTTAATTTAAAAAATTTACTGTATGAGTTGCCTTTAACATTCATAATCATGTACAAGGCAGACATGAGAATATCTATGTAGATTGCCAATCATCCAGGTCACGGTTGACCAAAGGTATTTTTCCCAAAAAGGCAACTGGACTTGCTTGGTGTTTTCTTTTCAGAACGTTTCAAATCAAATGTTTATTGTCAATGCACAACATGTGTGTACAATGAAATTGTAATTTCATTCAAATAACAGACAATCAGAGTTGGAAACTTCTTTGGTTCTTCAGTTCTTTGGTAGTAAAGAGGTAAACTCATTTTTAGAACATAGAACATTGAATAACATAGTTGGAAGGGACATTGGAGGTCTTCTAATCCAACTCCCTGCTCAAGTAGGAGACCATATACCATTTCAGACAGGTGGCTGTCCAGTCTTTTCTTAAAAGCCACCAGTGATGAAGCACAATCAACTTCTGAAGGCAAGCTGTTCCACTTTTTAATTGTTCTCATCATTAGGAAGTTTCTCCTTAATTCCAGGTTGCTTCTCTCTTTGTTCAGTTTCGGCCAATCGTTTCTTGCCTTGCCTATCGGTGCTTTGGAGAACAGCTTGACCCCTCTTCTTTGTGGGAGCCCCTCAAATATTGGAACACTGCTATCATGTCACCCCTGGTCCTTCTTTTTACTAGACTAGACTTATCCTTTGGAGGGAGGGAGGGAGGGAGGTGGCAGAAAGAAAAGAAAGAAAAAAGAAAAGAAAGATGGAGGAAAGAAAGAACAAGGGAATAATAAAAGGATGGACCAATGGATGGATGGATAGAGGGAGGAAGGAAGGAAGGAGGGATGGAGGGAGGGAGGGAGGGAGGGAGAAAGAAGGAAGGAAGGAAGGAAGGAAGGAAGGAAGGAAGGAAGGAAGGAAGGAAGGAAGGAAAGGACTTGCTAACCAACCTTATTTTTCCCTCCCCCATCTTTGAAAGTTTTCTTAAGATATAAAGTAGAACTTTCCAAATCCATTTCCTCTACAATTTTTTTATGCACAGCAGTTCTTATGTGTTCAAATTGTTTCTCCCCTACAGCTATAACCTAATTGGCATGCAGAGTTCTGATTATGAATACAAGTGATTTGGAGAAAATTCTAATGTAATTTACATTAGTAACTCTGGTTACTGGTTAAAAGATTCTAAGAGGGTTATTATCGGTTTCTTTCTCACTGTTTGGGCAGCTGTACAATTGTGATAGATTTAAATCCTGCCTAAGGAATAAACCAGAAATTGCAGGCAATTTCTGTGTACAAATGTAATATTCTAAAAGCCCCAAGGAAGAGAAAGGAATACCGTGAATTTTTTTGGAGACACATTTTCCTCATCAGATTTTAACTGTGAAATTGACAATAAGGAATGCTTCCAAATTTGTTTTATTTTATTTATCATGACATCATAGGTATGGTCATATCTGAAAACATGTAAGCCTTTTCTCAGTAGAATTGGCTTCTACAACGATATTGGCTTTCTTGTAAGGTTGCATCATTATGTGTTTTTGTTTTGTGTTCGTTTGTTTTTATGCCTACACTTTGAGATACCCAGAGTCAATGACTGAGATGAGTGACTACATAAATTTGATAGATAGATAGATGATAAATAGGTAGGTAGGTAGATAGGCAGGTAAACAGACAGATGTTAGAGAGATAGATAAATGATAGATAGATGATAAATATAGACACATATTTATCAAAAATAGATGTTAGATGTATGTACATAGAAAGATGATAGATAGATAATGATGAATAGACACATAGATGGATAGATGAAAAATAGATGATGGATAGATGGATGGATGGTCAGAGATGATAGATGAAGAGAGGTGATAGGTGATGATAGATAGATAGATAGATAGATAGATAGATAGATAGATAGATAGACAGACAGACAGACAGACAGACAGATGATAGAAATGGACAGGCAGACAGAAACATGTAAAGTATGTGTGAGAGAAATAAAATTGAGAGAATATAAAAGAACGATACCCTGAATTCTGGACAATGTTTATAGCATAACATCAGTGGTGGGATTCAGCCAGTTTGCACCACTTGGAGAACCGGTTGTTAACTTTCTGAGCCGTTTGGTGAACTGGTTGTTGGAAGAAATCATTAGGGCAGAGAACCGGTTGTTCAATTATTTGAATCCCACCACTGCATAACAGTATACATATTTTCAACTGGAGACTTATAGAAAATGAACTGAACCACCAACCCTAAGATTAGCCCACTCCTTACACTCTAGAAGTAAAATATTTCCAGTCGTCTCTGATAAATACACTATCTTGGATCACAAAATGCTTGAACTGTTTAAGGTCAAACCCTAAGACTTCCATTGCGGCACGGGAATTGGTAAGCAAGAAAGGCTGCAGATTGCCCCATAAATCCTTTTTCTCTTTGAGGTTATTTGGTTTTTTTTTTGTTGTTGCTCAGCAGAAGTTCTGGACCTGCCAGCCCTGGATTAGAAGGTTAAAAAATCACCAAAGGTTCAACAGAGATACGCTGAATTGCTGAAGCAACGATGGGCTCACTCTTTCAAGGTCCTACTTGAGAAAGGTTGGATGAAGTCCGAAAAGGCCAGTCATTAAAGGTGATGCTTGAGAAAAGCTGACAGCATGGCTCCAATTAATTGTGTTCTTAGCATCCAGCGCATGGAAGTAACATGTAGCTGCATCCCTGCTTCTCCAAGGATGGATTTTATTAATTATCAGAATTTCGTGAGCTGAGCATTTGTCCAGCTGGGCCTGAGGCATATGAGGAGGAAAAAAACCAGGCAGTTCTATTGACAGCTTCGAGACATGTTTAGCAAGGATGTTTGGGGATTAAAGGGGTCCTGAAACTCACCTATTCCTTCATCCAGACATGGTGGCTTCTGTTTTTCTAGATCAGGGGTCTACAATCTTTGGGATGTGACCTGGTACCTGGACATGGCCGGTTTGAAACTGGGCCATGCAAGCAGCAGGTGAGTGCATGCAGCACCATTTGGAGGGAGGCGGGGAAGGAAGGAAGGAAGGAAGGAAGGAAGGAAGGAAGGAAGGAAGGAAGGAAGGAAGGAGGAAAAGGGGGAAGGAGGAAGGAGGAAAGAAGGGAGGGAGGGAGGGAGAGAGGGAGGGAGGAAGGAGGAAAGGGGAGGAAGGGAAGAAGGAAGGAAGAAAAGGGAGAAGGAAGAAGGAAAGAGATGAGGGAGGGAGGGAGGAAGATGAAGGAAAGAAGGAAGAAGAGGGAGGGAGGGAGGGGGAAAGAAGAAGGAAAGAGAGGAGGGAGGGAGAGAGGGAGGAAGTCTATCTGTCTGCAATCTGCTACCTGAGTCTGCATTTAAAAATAGAAGCTTCAGTCCCAAGGAAGGTTCAGCTCTGCTTTTAGATTAGCTAGAAAGCAAGAAATCCAACGATTTCCTGCTTTCTAGCTAATCTAAATCTCCTGGCACAGCAGAAGAGCTGATGGTTGGGGGGGAAAGGAAAAATAGCAACTTAGTGGGCAAGCATGTCAGGTAAAGAGTGAGTGGGTGGGGAGGGGAGGAAGGTCAGCCAGTGGCACGATTTGCCGGTTCTCCAAACTGGGCAGAATCATTAACCACTTGTTCTATAGAACCAGTCCGACCAGGTAGAATCCCACCCCTGATCCTACAGTTTGACTCTGAGCTACATATATTTTAATCTATTGTTAGGATGACAAGATGAACCACTTGTATCTAATCAGAGAAAACCCTTCTAGCATTGATGATATTACCTAGTTTGGTAATGAAACATCTTCAAGAAAACCACCAAGCTTAAAGAGCACCAAAGACCCCACACTTCTCCTCCTCTTCCTCCCAAACCCCATTCCCTCCTAGCAGTGATCATATTACCTAGTTGGGTCATGAAACATCTGTAAGAAAACCACCAAGCTTAAACAGCACCAAGGGCCCCACCAAATTGGGTTGGTTTGTATTTGAATTGGGCACCATTCTGGAAGTCTACAGACCATCAGGTGCAGCCAGCATTCCTCCAGCGGAGAAAGTTTTAAAACTCCTGGTGGTAAGAGATTTAGAAAAGGTTTTCCAGGTCCTTCCAACTGGTTGGCTTTTCTACGTGTTCTTCCCACCTTTCTCTAAAATCTGCAGAAGACAATTTGAAGCAAAGCGGCCTGCTGTCTCGAGCCAACCTCCCTATTGTCCTGATGGAATTGATGTGATGACCTCAAACGACATCTTAGCACAAACACAAGACAATTTCCAAAAAATAAAATAAAATAAAGCCAGGGATAAAAGCCTAGCAGACTTATTGATGTTGCTGTTCCACATCGCATCTACTTTCTGATTTCAGTCAGAGGTCAGCAAGAATTCTTGGAGACCTCATAAAGGAAGTTCTACCAGCTAATTTACCCCTTCCTGACTATGGAGGCCTGTCTACTCCACAGGCCTATGAAGAGACACAGTTTTGAAGTTAAAATCTTTTGTGTTCTCAGGGAAGAGGAACCATGAGGAATATATATGTATATATATATATATATCTACATCTTGTGCAGAGCTGTGCGTGTCTGATATACAAAGTTGATAACAAGAAAGGACTCAGTAGGAACTTCCTTTTTCTAAAAAAATATTCATAATAAGCATAAACCATAAATATGCCCCTTTGAAGGCAAAATAAGAGTAATTCCATTGTTTCCTATTTTCATATCCAAATGGCGGAGGGAAAAAAAAGGAAAGGAAGGAGGTTTTCATTGATTCCTCCAGGTTTGCAACCCATGGTAATTTCTTTTTATTAGTCTATTTTTCAAATCCCAACCAAGTGTCATGCTTTAGTGGAAGATAAAAGATGAATGGCCACCATTTTTTTCCCAGGAATTAATTTTGTCAATATGCTTCACACTTTTATTATGCAATAGAGGAACAATTCTCCTTCATGGATTGCTGCCTTGTTGTGGCAAAGGGGCTTGTGTAGCTCAATGAAGCTATGAGCTATGCCTAGAGGTGGGCTGCTGGAGGCTCACAAGGGCTCGAGAAAGCCCCTAGCTAAGACTCTGCGAGGCTCGGAGAGCCCCCAATAACCTCATAAAGACAAGCAGCAAGGGAAAGCTCTTAATAGGCTTAATTGAAATTCTGGGCGTTCAGCCAAGAGCATTTCACACCTCATAAAAGTGTTGCAAGCTAGATAAACAATCCACTCAGCGCTTGCAAGGGAGAGCCATTGAGAAGATATCATAGCCACTAACTAGCCTCTGAGGGGATTAATTCCCAAATAATAAGAATCACGTAACTCACCAGAAACTCCACTAAGACTTCAAGATCCCTTTCATAGTAACTGCTGTTAAGCCTGGTTTCACCCAGTATTTTATTTAAGTAATAAATACACGAAATAATAAACACATTTTTGGTATATATCTTTTTTTAGGTCAAAGAAGCGATGTCGAGTTGGCCACACCCACCCAGTCACATGACTACCCAGCCAGTCATTAGGGCAGAGAGCCCCTTGCTAAAAAATTTGAAGCCCACCCCTGGTGATGCTGTGCGCCCAAGATGGACAGGTCATAGCAGAGAGCTCTGACAAAACATGATCCACTGGAGAAGGAAATGGCAACCCACTCCAGTATCTTTGTCATGAAAACCCCATGGACAGTACCAAAAGGCAAAAAGAGATGATGCTGGACGATGAGCCCCTCAAGTTGGAAGGTGTAATGCAGAGGTGGTATTCAGCAAGTTCTAACCAGTTCTGGAGAACTGGTAGCGGAAATTTTGAGTAGTTCGGAGAACCGGCAAATCCCACTTCTGACTGGCCCCGCCCCCATCTATTCTCTGTCTCCTGAGTCCCAGCTGATCAGCTGGGTCTTCTTTGGTTGCCCTGCACAGGAGAATGGAGCTGGAAAGCAGGCTAGTAGGGTGGGGAGGGAATAGAGATTTTACAATATCCTTCCCCTGCCATGCCCACCAAGCCACGCCAACCAAGAAAATGCCACATCCACCAAGCCACACCCACAAAACTGGTAGTAAATTTTTGAATCCCACCACTAGTATAATGAGGTGGCTGGATGGAATCCCTGAAGCAGCAGGCGTGAACTTAAATGGACTCCAGAAGATGGTAGAGGACAGGAAGGCCTGGAGGAATGTTGTCCATGGGGTCGCGATGGGTCGGACATGACTTTGCAAATAACAACACAAGAGGAACAATTACAACACTTTTTTTCCCCAGGAACTTGGGAGATTATAATTTTTCCGTTATTGCTTTTATTTTATTTTTTTGGCCTTAAAAAAGTTCAATAAGGAAATATATTTTTATTGCATTGGTTATTGATGGTATAAAACTATATATTTTAATGGGCCAGGAAGTAGAAGGTAATTGATCATATGTTGGAAATTCATTAATTTGAATTACAGTATTTTTCATGTCTAACTTGGAATTATGTAAGAGTATAAAAACATCACAGACGGCGATGTAAATCTATGACTTATTCTTTCATTATATTACATTGCAACTTGAGGACGGTCACCAGGGATGAATGAAATTCTTTGACTCCTTCCTTCATCTTCCATGCATGGGGAGAACCCTAAAATTATGATTTTATAGGAAAGAGCTATCCTTGAGAAGCATTGTCTCCAGAATTTCTACCTGTAATAAACCTCAAATATTTGTGATGCTGAAGCACAAAGCAGGGAAAAAAATATGATTATTTTGTACATAAGGAAAAGTAATACAAACTCTCCAAAGGATAGAATATTGATTGATGTATACAAATGACTTCTTCTTCTTCTTCTTCTTCTTCTTCTTCTTCTTCTTCTTCTTCTTCTTCTTCTTCTTCTTCTTCTTTCTTCTTCTTCCTCCTCCTCCTCCTCCTCCTCCTCCTCCTCCTCCTCTTCTTCTTCTTCTTCTTCTTCTTCTTCTTCTTCTTCTTCTTCTTCTTCTTCCTCTTCTTCTTCTTCCTCCTCCTCCTCCTCCTCCTCCTCCTCCTCCTCCTCCTCTTCTTCTTCTTCTTCTTCTTCTTCTTCTTCTTCTTCTTCTTCTCCTCCTCCTCCTCCTCCTCCTCCTCCTCCTCACTATTCTGCCAGAGCTGAAGAAGCTTCTTGGATGAGAAGCGAAACGTCTTCAAAAGAAAAAACCAGAAAGTCCAGTTGCCTCCTGAAAAAGCACCTTTGAGACAACCATGACCTGAATGACTGGGAATCTATACAGTCCTCCTCTTCCTCCTCCTCTTCTTCCTCCTCTTCTTCCTCCTCCTCCTCTTCCTCCTCCTCCTCCTCCTCTTCTTTCTCCTCAGTCAACTTTTGGCCTTGCTTTTGTTTGGGTCATTTGTAGAGAGAAGCACAAAGGAATTATGTCTCTGCTTCTGCATGGAAGAATCTAGATTTGAGAAGCAGATGACAATGTGGTTATTCTACTGGATGGGAGAATGGGGGGAAAAAAATCCATAGAGAAATGGGATCATTTTTCTCCTAATAAAATACAGGGCAGCATGAATCCTGGGGGGGAAAAATGAGATTTTTCACTGTTTACTGGGTGAGGCTACAAATGAAGGGGGAAAAAAAAATGGGGGTTGGAAAAGGGATGTACTCAACTTTCTGAAACGTAAGCGGTGCCAATGGTGTATTGTCATATTTCTTCGACTTTTAGAAGAAGAAAAAAAGTTGAAACATCAGCATCGGTCTTGTTCCCAGGTGCTTCCTGGACCTCTCCAGGATTCCTTTGAAAGCAAACAAGGGATGTGGGTCAAAAGCAAGAATAAGACTAAAAATCTCACAAATGATCCCCAGCATTACGTTGAATGAACAGCTTCTGATGGGGATTTGCGGTTTGATGAATATTTCAGAACAACATATGTTCCGGTAACATTTTAAAATCTGGAGGGTTGCTTGATTTGATTTTAGATTAATATTTAACTGCTTCCACTGCTCCAATGCCGCCTCTAACCCCTCTCCCTCCTCCCCCTTCCCCCTCCTCCTCCCCTCTTCCTCCTCTTCCTCCTTTTTCCCCTTCTCTTTTCTCCTTCCCCTCTTCCTACTCTTTTCTGCTCCATTTTTCTCCTCTTTACCTTTGTCCTTGACTCCCTCCTCCTTTTCTGCTCTATTTTTCTCCTCCTTTGTCTTTTTTTTTTTTAATACATTTATATGCCGCCTTCTCTGAGACTCAGGGCGGCTTACAAGGATACAACCCAGTGTGCTCAGCAATAGCCTTCCTTCCGTTGTATATGCCTGCTTATTACTAAGCGGCATTTTTACAAGGTCAGCTAATTGCCCCCAACAATCTTGGGTCCTCAATTTACCTACCCCGGGAGGATGGAAGGCTGAGTCAACCTGGAGCCTGGTGGGATTCGAGCCTACAGCAGTTGTAGGCAGCTGGATCTTAAGAGCAGGCATTTAACAGCCTGAGCTACCAAGGCTCTTCCTTTATCTCCTCTTCCTGTTCTTCTTCCTCCACCTGCTCTTCCTCTACCTCTTCCTCCTCCTTGTCCTCCTCTTCTTCCTCCTGTATTTTCCAACTCAGTTCCTTGAACCTTCCTAAAAAGGCCCCTGCCCCGCGCCCATTTCCCAATTTTTTCCCCCCAGTCCATTCCTTCGGTCTGTCAAGGAGAATGACTTTTCCTGTCATCAACCCAGTCAAGCCGAGCCTCCGCGCTTGCCTTAGATTCATGAAATCGAAGAATCAATATCTTTGTCCCTTCGCCGTTCCTCTTTAATGGAAGCGATGTCGGGTTCGTAACCTTGGAGGTTATCTTTCATCCTGAACTCTCTTTGATTGTAATTTTACATCTCACAAATCTCATTCTATCAAGTCCAGAACACACCAAGGCTGTGACCAAAGCTGTTTCAGGAGGATGCTGAGTCAATAATTCATACTTTTATTACATCTCAGCTGGGTGGCTGTAATTCATCCCTTCGCTTGAACTGCGCAAACACCTGTAGAAGCGAGTGCCAGAAGCACAGCTCTGGACACCGACCGTTTTCAGCTTCCCATCGAGTGGAAGCATTTCTCCTTGCCAGAGACTCTGCATGTCTCCAAGTGGCGGTGCAGCAGATACCTGGATAAGCCTAGCAAAGGCAGGAATCAGAATCAGAATAGAGCTGGAAGGGCTCAAGCAGGACATCCTATACCATTTCAAGTGACTGTCCAGTTTCTTCTTTAAAATCTCCAGTGTTGGAGCACCCACAACTTCTGGAGGAAACCTGTTCCACTGGTTAGTTGTCCACCCTGTTAGGAAGCGTCTCCTCAATTCCATGCTGCTTCTTTCCTTGATTAGTTTGCAATCATTGCTTCTTTTTTCTGCCTTCAGGTGCTTTGGAAAATATATTATTAATAATAATAATTTATTCGACTTGTATGCCGCCCTTCTCCCTAAGGACTCAGGGGGGCGAACATTAAAACAGAACCAAATTTACAATAAAAAATCAATTAAATAGGACAAGTCAAATACATTAAAATACATTAAAACAAAATTAAATAACCCCAAAACCCCACCCGGGTGATTCCAGGCCGGCCTGTTGAGAGGTCCAAGGGGGAAGAGGGAATTGAGCTGGCAGAGAGAGAGAGAGACAGAGGAAGAGCCTGGGCTGGTTGTCAGCCCACAGATGGAGAGTCAACAGCCCCCAGGTCTGGAGGTGGCTGATGAGGAAGAGGAGGAACAGCTGGATCCAGTGCCTGATGCATTGATGCACAAAAGCAGAGGAGAGGAGAGCAGTGGAAATATATGGGCCGGTCCTTAGGATGGAAGAGCCACCACTGCTAGCGAAGCTCCACCCTAGCTCTGGGGATAAAATGCAGGGGGCAGAGATGAATAGATGTGTCAGGTAACTCTTCATCTCCCTCCCAGTGTGTGTGTGTGTGTGTGTGTGTCTCTCTGTGTGTGTGTGTGAGAGAGAGAGAGAGAGAGAGAGAGGCAGGGAGAGGGAGGGAGAGAGAAAGAGACTTTTTGTTGGGACTGCTGGCACTCCTAATAGAGGGATCATTGATTTAACTACAGAGGGTTTGTTGTTTGGGGAGCTGTGTCAGAACAGCTGTTGTAACTTCAGTCATTAAATGAATGGTTGTAAGTTGAGAACTACCTTAATGTTAAGGATTTTTCCCCCTCTGATCTCACCTGGGGAAGGATTTTCAATATACAACTTTGGGTCAAATGATCAGGCCGTTATTTTGGCACCAAACCAGGTTAGCTTTGTAATTTAAGGCCAATGCTTGGAATCTCATTTGGAAGCTTAGCGGAGGCTAATGTGATGATTTCAAAACTGGCTGGCATCTGTTTCAGAATTACTTCCTGCAGAAATCTCTCTCCAGCCTTTGTCTCTCATTTGGAGTCTAGAACAAAGGAATTACAGTGGTGTTATTCAAAGAATGGAACCCTTTTCAACCTCCCAATCTCTACTTGACCTCAAAAGTGAGTTTGCAGGATGTATTATTCAGTTATTCTGTGCAATGGGCCAAAAATGTGAGTATTGTTATGGACACACATACACACAAACACATGTGGAGAGAGAGAGAGAGAGAGAGAGAGAGAGATTTCCTTTACACAATCTCACACACATACTTCTTTTTCTCAGTCACAAACGCGCACTAACAAACAATACTTTACGCACATATGCATAGAGAGAGATTTCTTTTATTCAATCACAAACCCAAACACACACATACACACTCACAAGCATTCAGTCACAAGCACTTACATGCACTAACACACAATATCTTACATATATCCACATACACAGAGACAGAGAGACAGAGAGAGAGAGAGAGAGAGAGAGAGATTTACTCAATCACAAACACAAACACAAATCCACATGCACAAACACACATTCTTTTTCTCAGTCACAATCACAAACACGCACCAACACACAACATCTTACACACATCTACATCCACATACAGAGAGAAATGTACTCAGTCACAATCACAAACACACACACAAACACACATTCTTCCTTTTCTCAATCACCATCCCAAACACAACCCGACACACAATATCTGTTCAACACCACAAAATCTGTAGCTTGTGCACATTTGTCCACATCCTCTAAACCACTTGGGGATTCATTGGATATAACTGTCATTCGGGACGGATGGGGAGATCCCTTCTACTCCACAATCTGTTGAAAATATGCCACTTTAAATCTCCCACCTTCAATAAAAAATTCACCTCTTCTAGCTTCCTCTCTCTCCTTTTCATCCACCCCACCCACATCAAAGCTTTTTCATTATTCATTCATGCTCTTTTTCCTTCCATCTTTTTTTCTCTCCCCTCACCTATATCTAAAGCTTTGAAGATCTGTCATCCTTTTCAACATTCAAAGTCCCTGCACCTCTTAACGGGCCATGTGCGATGCAACGCATTGTGAATTTTCAAAAGTTCACTCTTTCTCCAAGAGAGCAACATTGTGCAGTCGGCTTTGTTAGAACGCTTATTGTCAAAAAGGGTGGGATACGTGCGCGCACATACACACACACACACCATGTTTCCCTGAAAATATGACCTACTCAGAAAGTAAGTCCTAGCTTGATTTTTACATGTGCACCCATTATAAGCCCTACCCCCAAAATAAGTCCTAATTAAGACCTCACTCACTCCCGAGTGCACAGGTAAAAATTAAGCTAGGGTAGGGATGGGGGATGGTGGAGCTGCCTTACTACTTACCTTTCGATAGTTGCAGCCAGGCCTCGCAAACCTCAGTCCATTTCTTCTGCAGCCAGCAAGGCTTTCCTGAAGGTCTCTATAGCGGAAAACATTACTCCGGATCGATCCAGAGCTCTGTCATCAGACGCAGAGGCTTTCTGGAAAGTTTTGTTGGCCTTTCTGGCCAAAGAAGTTCCTAAAGGCCTGTGACATTGAAAAGGAGGCCCGGAGCGATGTGTGCAAGTGAGGTGAGTCAGTGGATGACATCCCACCATGTGAATATAAGACCTAGTGCTTTTTTTGGTGGCAAAAAATATAAGACAGGTTCTTATTTTCAGGGTATATGAAAATTTATATTGCCGCCTATTCATACATGGTGACTCAAGGTGGCTTGCGGGGATATTAAAAACATTATATATATATATATATAATGTTACACTTCTCCCAGGAGAACGAAGCTGAAGACACCAGCCTGAAGATGAAGGATGAGATTCGTCAAAACTTGAGGTATATTGGACAAGAAATACACAAGACATACATATATATATATATATATATATATATATATATATATATATGTATATATATATATATATTCGTAGATTTTCATGGGTAAAGGTATGTAGGTCTTGGTGTATTTGGGTCTTGTCCCGTGTAAGATTGAGAATACCTTGGCATTTCGCGAAATCTCATCCGTCATCTTCAGGCTGGTGTCTTCAGCTTCGCTCTTCTGGGAGAAGTGTGATAGTGGCTGTTTTTCCTTTTAAACTCCAGAGTTGGCTGTGTTGTTACTTCTTGATTGGTTGATGGAGTTGATGTATGCAGATTGGATGGCTTTTTCCTGAGACCCTGTGTGGCTGAGGTGCTGGTTGTGTGTCTCTCAGCCTTTTGTGTTGTAACGACCTGGGTAATGGGCTGTGTGATGACCTTCTGAATTCTATTGTTGTGACATCCTGGGTGTGGTGCTGTAATCTCCTGGGTCGTTGTCTGTGTTGCAACCTCCTGATGTTTTGTGTTGTAATCTCCTGAGTTCTGTGATGTAGTATCCTGGGTGGAAGGCTGTGATGTGACATCCCGGGCCTTGGTTTGGCTCCAAGTTTGAGGTCTGGCTATGTGTTTATAGCGTGTGTCAGTTTGCCTAGTTTGGGGGTCGGAGGGGGGTGTAGCAGCTGGTGTTGCAGCCATGGACAAACCACTGGACAAACCAACAGGAGAATAAATGCATGCATCGCAGAACACAAGAACGCAGTCAGAAAAGAAGAAAAAACGTCCTCCCTTTTCCAGCACCTTAAAGCCACAGGACATGAAATTGATTTTGAGGGATCCAAAATTATCTCCAATACTGAACACTTCAACAAAATTAGGGAAGCCATCGAAATAGAGAAACACCCCCATAACATGAATAAACGGGATGATACTTCCCGCCTACCAGACATCTGGAAACTAGCCCTGGTCAACAAACGAGTCCCAGCCCGAAAACCAACACCGGACCCAAAATAACACAGGATGCCACCACCAATCTCCTTCACCAGACTCAAACCCAAGCCCATGCCACAGATGAAAGGCAACCACCATCCAGAAACCAGACCATGGCTGCAACACCAGCTGCTACACCCCTCCAACCCCAAACTAAGCAAACTGACACACACTATAAACACATAGCCAGACCTCAAACTCGAGCCAAACCAAGGCCCAGAATGTCACATCACAGCCTTCCACCCAGGATACTACATCACAGAACTCAGGAGATCACAACACAAAACATCAGGAGGTTGCAACACAGACAACGACCCAGGAGATTACAGCACCACACCCAGGACGTCACAACAATAGAACTCAGAAGGTCATCACACAGCCCATTACCCAGGTCGTTACAACACAAAGGCTGAGACACACAGCCAGCACCTCAGCCACACAGGGTCTCAGGAAAAAGCCATCCAATCTGCATACATCAACTCCACAAACCAATCAAAAAGTAACAACACATCCAACTCTAGAGTTTAAAAGGGAAAAACAGCCACGATCACACACTTCTCCCAGGAGAACGAAGCTGAAGACACCAGCCTGAAGATGACGGATGAGATTTCGTTGAAACGTTGCCAAGGTATTCTCAATCTTACAGGACAAGACCGAATACACCAAGACCTACATATATATATATATATATATATATATATATATATATATATATTTATTTATTTATTTATTTATTTATTTATTTATTTATTACTGGTAGTAAAAAAACAGCTACCGGTTGGCCAAACTAGTATTTATTTTTTCTTCCTGACAATCAGCTGTTCTGATGATCAGCTGTGCCGGATCCCTCTTGCTGTCTTCCTGCTTCGCCCAGGAGGCTTCCCTGAGGTTGAGGAGGCAAAAAACCAGAGTGTGGGGGAGGGGTGCTGCATGCCCCCATGCTCCATTTTTTGCCTCCTGGGCCTCAGGTAAGCATCCTGGGAGTAAAATCAGGCTCCCAGAGGCTTCCTTGAGGCCCAGTAGGCAAAAAAAAAATGGAGTGCAGGGGTGGGGTGCAGAAAAAAAGAGAAGCCACACCCACCCAGTCACATGGCCAAACCCACTGAGCCACTCTCATCTAGCCATGCCCACAGAACTGGCACTAAACAATATTTGCACCTCACGCCTGATCCATATGGTGAGTATCCTGAAACTTCTGAATTTGTCCACACTACTGTGAGGTCATTTGCTACCTGAGGATAACTTTGACAATGGAAATTGCAGCTGGAACATTATGCATGGATGTAGATCCTAAATTTCAGGTCTTAATTTATAGGTGTAAGTGGGTTTCAGATGTGACTGAATATGGGTTCATTCTTGTTTATTTATTTGATTGATTGATTGAGTTTTATCCTGCCTTTTTTACTTTGTTAATAACTCAAAGTGGTGAACATAATTTTTCTCCCACTTTTTCTTTTCGTTCCCACAGCAACAACCTGAAAGACTAGCTTTCATGCCTTAAGGCAACACTAGAATTCACCACCTCCTGGTGATTGGCCTAAAGTCACCCAGTTGACTTTCATGTTTAATGTGGAACTAGAACTCACTGACTCCTGGTGGTCAGCCCAAAGTCATCTGGCCAGTTTTCATACCCAATGCAGGACTAGAACTCACCAACTCCTGGGGATTGGCCCAAAGTCACCCAGCTGCATTTCCTGCCTAAGACAGCTCAGTTTGGATACTATGTGTGAAACAAAGAGGGTGAAGACAGTCCCTTTCTAATAGTTCTCATATTGTTGATGTAGCTAGTAGGGTACTTCACTTTGTCAAGATTCTGTCAATAAGTGTGGTACAATAAAGACAATACCAGGCAATATCCTTTCCTTTCCTATCCTTTCCTACTCTATTCTATCACCCAACTGTATCTTTCTCTATTTGTTTATTTTTGTTGTAATGTCTTTCCCTGTTCTACTCTTGTGGAAAAGGAATTTTCCATGAGGTTGCTGTGCCCTTTCTACTGGCCCCCCTCCTCAGGTAACAATAGTACCAGATAGACCAATCACAGCACAGCTGTGATTTAGGATTTCCCGAGACCAGCAAAGATCAAATTTAGAATAGAGTAGAGTTAAGCTCCACCTCACCTGGCTCAGGGCTATTTAAAGGGCTAGCCTCGTGGCATCTAGCCAGTTCCACCATTACAGATGTTCCAGCTGCTTGGGACCATGCAGCTGGAAGGAATCTACCTCACGCCACGAGGATGATCTTTGGGACTCCAGTCACATAGGTGACTGCTACAAGAAGGAAAGAAAAGACTCTGAGAAGAAATAAATGGACATTGACTATTGGTATACTTTTTAACTTCTTTTATTGCTTTTTGTGTTTTGTTTACAACAATAAAGAACTTTGTATTGGATCCACTGGACTCAGACTTTTTCCTGATAACCTCACAGTAGAGAAGGGTAACGAACCTTCCATATTTAACCCTAAAATTCCTAACAACTCTACTCCCCCTTTTCCTGCTCAATCTCTTCCCTTCTTCATCCATTTACTCCCTTCCCTTTTTCATCCTTCATTTTTCTTCTTCATCCTTCCCTTCCTCTTTTCCTTCCCCTCCCTTCCCTCTTCCCTCCTCTCATCTCCTACCTTTCCATACCCTACCATACACTATTCTTCCCTTCTCCCCACCCCTCCCTATTCTGTTACTATATTCTACCCTATCTGCATTCTGAGTTTATACCCATAAGTTTGAATCCTATCTATTAAGTGAAGAATATGTTGCAAAAGTTTGTTGCCCATATCTAAGACTTTTTTTGGGGGGGATGGGGGATGGAGAGGGAGGGAAAATGCTTATCTGACTCCCCTCCTGCCACGTTGTACCTTCTGACTATGTGTCCCTCATAAAAACCAAACTACAAAAAGGACTTTGCAGTTCACAGTTGAAATAAATTGTCAGTATGTGTGCTTAGTAACAGCTCATAGCCTTTTATTCCCCCCTGACCTGCATACAAAAATTAATGGGATGAACCACTGTGGCATTGTGTCCTTGACACATAATTTGTTATAAATAATAACACAAATGATTACAGGCAAAGCTACAGTGGTTAGGAGCACATCACTTCTTTAGTGGGGCGATAAACAAGACAGTTTTCTCCATGGGGCAGGCAATGGGGAGAGAGATGTGGCCATCCTGGCTTGTGTCCTATCAACCCAGCAGGCCCAATCGCCTGGGGTTTATCAAGGCTGTTCACCGACTTTCTGCCACACAAGAGCTGGAAGATGCAGCTCTTTTTATCAGAAGAACTACTAAGGTGAGTTAAAAATAAGATTGGGGCTTAGCTGGTGTTCTCGGGCCAAGTTATTTAACTGCCCATAAGCAGATACTTCTCACCATCTTCTCTTCTCTTGTGGACAAACTCGCTGATCTTGATACTCAAGTAGTTAGGTTTTATCTTCTATTAGACAGGCCATAATATCTTTTTTAGAAGGCAGGCAGAGAAAGAGAGGGAGAGAGACTCCTAATAGAACGGCAGGCAGTAAAAAAAGGAGAGCCAGAGATTTAAAAAAATGCATTCTGGGAGAAAAAAACTAGAGATGATTCCTTAGTCCACCATTTTATGGGGTTTCAGGTCATCTTGATCTTCAGTGCAAACTCAATGGCAAATAGTTGATGTCATCCATCTCTAAATTCCATGGGAGAGAATCTTTTCAAAGGAAATAGGTTCCATCCCTTCTCAAAATGCAATTGCTTTTGTTTACTAATGGAAGGTCTTAGCAGATGTCAATGGGATTGGGGTATATTGGGATATAATGTTTATTTGTTTATTTAACTGCATTGGCTGCCTATTTGCTTCCGGGTGCAATTCAAGGTGCTGGTTGTCACCTTCAAAGCCATTCATGGCTTGGGACGAGGTGATCTGAGGGACCATCTCTTGACGGTCACATTTACCCAACCCATCAGACCAGAGAGGCAGGGAATGTTGTGGGCCCCAATCCCCAAGGCAGTTACTGTCCTGACCCAGGCTTTGTAAACCGTAATTATTCACAAACTTGTTTTAAAAACAAAACCTATTTCATTGCAATGCTGGGAAATGTTTTTATTCCCAGCCAGAATTAATCTCAAATAGTCCCCTAAGATAAGCACACAACCTTTCAGTTCTCTGAAGTGCTGCCAAAATAGAAGTATCAAATTAACTAGAAAAGAAACCAACTGAAGTACAAGAAAAAACCAACCGAAGTACAAAGAGCTTCAAGGATGACTCGGAACAAATCAAACTACTTTGCTTCCTGCAAAGGTTTCATCATCTTGGCCTGACATCTTCATCCCTTATGGGAGGGGCAATCACCTTCCAGTCTTACTCCTGAGTCACCCCTTTTGCTTCAGCACACGCGCACTGGGAACAGGCTCCCCTGGGTCCTCTGCCTCACTGCTGCCAGACTCCAAAGGTTCCAAAGGCAACATCCCACTCCCAGATAGTCCTGGCCCCATCTCTGCATCGGACACAGGACCCTCGTCCAAGTCCTCTCCAGATTCCCTGACTGGTCCGCGTTCTTCCCCACTGTTCAATTCCACTGCCATCTGCACTGGCTGCTGGAGAACCACAACAGATACACCTGGTGGGACTCAGAAGAAGGGCCTTCTCTGTGGTGGCTCCCTCTCTCTGGAACATCATCCCCCCAGAGATTAGAATGTGCCTGTCTCTAATACTCTTCCGGAAGGCATTGAAGACCTGGTTCTACCAGTGGGTCTGGGGAATCCAGAGTGGGATGGAGCCCATCAAATGGATTATATGATCTGCTGTCTCCAGGGTGGGGGCAATTGTATTTTTTATTTTATTTGATTTTTTTATTAGTTTTATTGTTTTAAATGAGGTTTTATATTCTCTAAGCCACCTTGAGTCACCGTGGGTGAATAGGCAGCAGTACTTGCGGGAACATCTCTTGCCAGCATCGAATGCCCATCGCCTGGTGCGCACCCACAGACAGAGCCTCCTAGGGGTGCCGTCAGCCAGACAATGTTGGCTGGCGGCCCCCAGGGGTAGGGCCTTCTCTGTGGGAGCACCCACTCTATGGAATCAGCTGCCTCTGGAGCTACGATTGGCCCCTGACCTCCACTCCTTCCGCCGTGGCCTAAAGACATGGTTATTTAAATAAGCCAGCCTGGACTGAGGGTTTCTTTTTAGCTTTTTTAAATGTTAGTGTCTTTTGGGTTTTAGATAATTTGTTTGGCTTGAATTGGGGTTTAATATTTTTTTAAAATAATTTTAATCTTTTGTATTGTGTGTTTTTTTATGATGTGAGCCGCCCTGAGTCCTTCAGGAGATAGGGCGGCATACAAGTCCAAACAAACAAACAAACAAACAAATAAAGAAATATAGGGTAAAAGAGGTATATTGGGGTGCAGTATATTGGGGTAACAATATCGCAATCAAGGAACTAACAAGTCAGGCAAACAATGATGCTGTAAATAACAGCCTAATTGAGGAATCACTAAGAACACTCCCACCAACATTAACATTGACAGGGAAAGCCATGTGTATATAAACAGAGGGCAAACCACATTCCCTTCTAGCACGGATGAAATTACCTAGTTGGGTAATAAAATGTCTGCAAGCAAACCACCAAGCTCAGAAAGTACCAAGGACCTCACAGCTCCACTCTGACCTACAAATATTCTCTCTATAAATAGAGATATGTATATATTTGCTTTATATCAATTCCTTCCTTCCTCCCTTCCTTTTTCCACAATAACAACCCTGTGTGATTGGTTGGGCTGAGAACAATTGACTGAGCCAAACACATCCAATGATAATCTATGGCTGAGGACAGATTTGAATTCTGGTCTTGCTGGGCCTAATCCATCACTTTAACCATTATACCATGCTGCTTCTTTCTGTACTGACATTCAAAATAATTATCACAATGTTGGCAATTCCTATTGTATGAGTTCTATCTTTTTTAAAGATATCCCTATCCTGAATTTGCAGTATCACTTCTGTTAACTCCTTCAATTATCCAGCTGTGATACTTAGTGTCATATTGTTTTCATATGTTCTGAAAAAAATACATATGTTTTGAATTGATTAATGTAAAAGTTGGTCTATTTGCAAGCTATTTTGAAAAGTGTTAGAGATGGGCTTTGTGACACTTTGAGGATCCCTAACAGCATCCCTTCCCCAAATCAAGAAAGACACATGTTGATTCTTCTAAACATATTTCTTTATTGTTCCACACCTATAGACAGAATCTTGACAGAGTTAAGTACCCTACTAGCTACATCAAGAATATGTTATGAGAACTATTAGCTAGAGGCCATTTTCATCATCTTTCTTTCACACATAGTATCCAAACTGAGTCACCAAAAATAGTATTGATGATACAATGATTAGAATGCAGTATTGCAGGCTAACTCTGCCCACAGCCAGGAGTTTGTTCCTTACCAGTTCAAGATTGACTCCACCTTCCATCCTTGGAATGATGGACTCTGATTGTTGGGGACAATACGCTGACATTGTAAACTGCTTAGAGAGGTCTCATGGAGGAATCAATATGTGCAGTATGCCAACTACTTATAAAACTTTTATCATTTTATATCAATTATATAAAAGAATGCCAATTCCAAAGATGCTTCTTAGAACACTCTCATTTGCATATCAAATAATAAGTCATTCAATATGGTACCACTCATGTGTGAATCTTCTATTTTCTCCCATTCTTGCATCAAAAATCTAACACCTTTAGAAGTGTTACAAAACAGAAGCATAAGAGACTTTTCATTTCCTGTCTGGACAAAACAGCCTTTATAGCTTTTTGCTCAAAAATATTGAGAGTTTATTGTATTTGGATGGAAGAGAGTTTCAACTCATTTCAGTGTCTGAAGCAGAAAACAGCACAACAACATGAAAATGTTTGAGGTGTAGGAAAAGTAGGAACTTGAAGTAAGTTCTTGTCTTATTTCTCACTCTAAGGCCAAATATTCATGTAGATGAATTTTTTTATATTACTTTAGAAAAGTGTGGGGTTGTTTTGCAGCCTGGTGATACAAATTGCCACAGGAGACCAGCAAAGATCAAATTTAGAATAGAGTAGAGTAGAGTAGAGTAGAGTAGAGAGTAGAGTAGAATAGAATAGAATAGAATAGAATAGAATAGAATAGAATAGAATAGAATAGAATAGAATAGAATTCTTTATTGGCCAAGTGTGATTGGACACACAAAGAATTTGTCTTGGTGCATATGTTCTTACTATACATAAAAGAAAAGATACATTCGTCAAGAATCAAGAATCATGAGGTACAACACGTAATAATAATCATAGGGTATAATAAGCAATCAAATCATACTAGGAAACAGTCAATAAAAATTGTTTAAACAGATTAACAGAGTTGAAAGGGACATTGTAGTTTATCTAGTCCAACCCCTTACCCAAGCATGAGATCCTACACCATTTCTGACAAATGGTAGTCCAATCTCTTCTTGAAAGCCTCCAGTGATGAAGCTCCCACAACTTCTGAAGGCAACTTCTGTTCCATTGGTTGATTGCTCTCACTGTCAGAAAATTTCTCCTTAATTCCAGGTTGAATCTCTCCTTGTTCAGATTCCATCCATTATTCCTTGTCTGGCCTTTGGGTGCTTTGGAAAATAGCTTAACCCCCTCCTCTCTGTAGCAACCCCTCAAATATTGGAAGACTGCTATCATGTCTCCCCTGGTCCTCTCTTCACTAGACTAGCTATGCCTAGTTCCTGCAACCATTCATCGTATGTTTTAGCCTCCAAACCCCTAATCATCCTGGTTCCTCTTCTCTGCACTCTTTCCAGAGTCTCAACATCTTTTTTTTATAGTGCGGTGACCAAAACCGGATGCAGTACTCTAGGTGTGTCCTTACTAAGGCTTTAAAGAGTGGTAGTAGTACCTCACTCAATCTTGATTGTATCCCTCTGTTAATGCAACTTAGGATTGCATTAGTTTTCTTGGCTGCTGCTGCACACTGTTGGCTCATATTTAGCTGGTTGTCCACTAAGACTCCAAGATCCCTCTCACAGTTACTGCTATTAAGCCTGGTTTCACCCAGTCAATATGTGTCCTTTTGGTTTTTCTTGCCTAAGTGTAAGACTTTAATTTTCTCTACATGAATTTCATTTTGTTAGACAAAGGTAATAACAAAGGTTATACATTCAGCATATAGCCTGAAAGCCTAATATGAAGATGGGAACACAGGAGATAGCAACATAAAGTGCAAACAAGGCCACAATAGAAAAAATTCATTAATTTAAAGATTTCCAGTCCAATTTAAAGATTTCCTGTCCAGTTTTGTCTGACTCTGGGCATGGTAGTCATCTCTGTTTCCTGGCCAAGGGAGCCAATATTGTCCAAAGACACTTCCATGACCATGTGGTCAGCATAACTGTTGGAAAATGTTTTTAAGTCAATCCTATGATTGGCTAATGTTTAGAGGATCTTGTTAATCTGTCTATATATTTAAATTGTACAAAGATGCTGAGCCCAGTCTGTTCTTCAAACCAAACCTTTTTTATTGTACAAGCAGCTTAATTCAAATACATTTACAGAAAGACTTTTACCAGTTTCTTCTTGCCTTCTTTGGTTTCTCTTCCTTCAGGTCTAACTTGGTTTCTGTGACTACCTATGTAGTTAGGTTTTCTCAGTCCTTTAGATTGATAATAACTCCTAAAGGAACACAGACCTCTTTAAGAATCTTAAAACCCTTCTAAGGCTTTTCCCTCTCTCTGTCTCCTTTCTCTTATGGCAAGAGGTTCCTCCACCTCATGCATCTGAGATACTCAAGCTGAGCAGAAACAGTAGCAGCAAGAGCAGGCAAGGAGAGCAAGCTTCTCCTCAGAGAGAATTATGGACCCCGCTCTGACGTAAATTGCCTGTTGGGCTGCCCCTTATATATCAAGGGTGTGGCTTGTGATGCCACTCCAGGGTATCTGCTGTTACCCTGTCATTGGTGGATTTGGTTTGCCTTCAAATCCCCACAAGTTTGTAAACTGCATAGCAACACCAGAAAGTTCCATTTTCTGACAATAACTATACATTGAGGCACATGGAATGCTGCTTCCTGCCCACTGAAGTGGTACCCATTAATCTACTAGTACTCACATGCTTCTGAACTGCAGTGCTTGGGTCTCAAACCCAGGCTGTCAGCTTTCCACTAAGGAGGTGGAAAGCATGAAAAAGACACTTAATGAAGCCAGTCTTAGGTATTGTAAGTTAGTGTTTCAGTCTAAAGCTGAGTTGTGGGGGCACAGTGGTTAAATGCAGTACTGCAGGATACTTCTGCTGATTGCCAGCCACTGGTTGCCTGTTCGATTCTCACTTGCTCAAGGTTGACTCAGCCTTTCATCCGAGGACCCAGATTGTTGGGGGAAATATGCTGATTCTGTAAATCACTTAGAGAGGGCTGTAAAGCACTGTGAAGCAGTATACAGTAAGTGCTATTGCCCTTCCTTCCTTCCTTCCTTCCTTCCTTCCTTCCTTCCTTCCTTCCTTCCTTCCTTCCTTCCTTCCTTCCTTCCTTCCTTCCTGCCTTCCTTCTGCCATGGTGGTGCAGTGGTTAGAATGCAGTATTTTAATTATTTTTTTATTTCATTTTATTTGTTTGTCAAACATGTACAAATAACAAGTGTAGGTATGAACATAAACAGGAACAAAGGGAGTAAATACAGATAAATGGGGACAGTAAGACAGGGACGGTAGTTACGCTGGTGCACTAAGGCATGCTCCCTTTAAGGACCTCTTAGGAATGGGGTGATGTCCATGGTAGACAGTTTGAGGTTGAAGCTATGAGGGGTTGAGGCTGTAACCATGGAGTCAGGTAGGGTGTTCCAGGCATTGACCACTCTGTGGCTGAAGTCGTATTTTCTGCAGTTGAGTTTGGAGCTGTTTACCTTGAGTTTGTATCAGTTGTTTGCCCGTGTATTATTGTGGTTGAAGCTGAAGAAGTCATTGACAGGCAAGACATTGTAGCAGACAATGTTGTATACTATGCTTAGATCAGACCGCAGGCGGTGCAGTTCCAATTGCAGGCTACTTCTGCTGACTGCTGGCTGCCTGCAATTTGGCAAATCTCACCAGGCTCAAGGTTGTCTCAGCTTTCCATCCTTCTGAGGTGGGTAAAATGGGGACCCAGATTGTTGGGGGCAACAGGCTGACTCTGTAAACCACTTAGAGAGGGCTGTAAAAGCACTGTGAAGTGGTATATAAGCGGTATATACCCCCTTTGGTGACCTTCTGACAAGCAAGATCATTTAACAACAACTGCAGTGATTCACTTAACAACTGTGGCAATAAAGGTCATAAAATGGACCAAAACTCACTTAACACATGTCTCGCTTATCAACAAAAATTTGGGGGCTGAATAGTGGTTGAGGACTACCTACCTAAACTGTGGTTTGTGACAAAATTCTTTGCATGTCTGCAGGGGTGGGCTTCAATTTTTTTTAGCAAGGGGCTCTTTGCCCTAATAACTGGCTGGCTGGGTGTGGCTGGGTGATCATGTGACTGGGTAGGTGTGGCCAACTCAACATTGCTTCTTTGCCCTAATTACCTAAATAAAAAGATATATACCAAAAAAGTTGTTTATTATTTCGTGCAATTAATACTTAAACAAAAGTCTGGGTGAAATCAGCCATGACTGCCAGAGGGATCTTGGAGTATTAGTGGAGTTTCTGGAGATTCTTATTATTTGGGAATTAATCCCCTCAGAGGCTATTGGCTATGTTATCTGATTTTCTCAATGGCTGTCCCTCTCAAGTGCTGAGTGGATTGTTTATCTAGCTTGCAACACTTTTACAAGGTGTGAAATGCTCTTGGCTGAATGCCCAGAAGTTCAATTAAGCCTATTAAGAGTTTTCCATTGCTGCTTGTCTTTCTGAGGTGGTTGGGGGCTCTCCAAGCCCTGAACAGTCTTAGCTAGGGATTCTCCCAAGCCCCTGAGAGCTCCCAGCAGCCCATCCCTGCATGTCTGTCTAGTTTTCAGGTTGAAACACATAGATGCTGGCATTTTGAGCTCAACATAGTACAAAGCTCAGAATATTTCTACATCCCTAAAAAGCTTTCCTACCTTAAAGACAGGTTATTAAAGAAGGACCATCAAATTACTGATCTACCTGTAATTGACGTTGCTCCATGGAGAACTCTGGTACTTAAAAATTGACCGACAGGCATGTTTTCCAACCTCATTTGAAAGCAAACTCGTCACTGTCTAATTTCTAACTGAAGGAGACCGATCCTTTAGAATCAAAGAAAACTGATCACAAACGATAATCAAGTAACTTTTGATCCGCCTAACAGAGTGCCTGACCACAAGGGATTTTAAGAAAGGAGGTCCTTTTAAAAAAAAAAAGAAATAAGAAGAAAAGAAATGAAATGAAAGTATTGCCAGAGGTTCAAATGAAATGAAATGCAAATTCTGTACATAAAACCAGACAGGCTAGATGAAGTGAGGTGAATTTCCCCCCCCCCAAAAAAAAATTCTTACCGCCCCATTCAAGTAATTAATATCAGTATTGATATCAATAATAAGACACTCCCAAGGGTTGCAGTTGAAGCAATTAGCCCAAACGGTTTTAATAAAAGAGATGAATAACTAGGCAGAGTGAAAAGCTAGGGCGAATAACAATTATCCAATTCTCCAAGGCCCAGACACGAAGGACGGTAAATAGAACCATTATGCCTTCAGCTCGTATGTCAGTTAAGTCCAGTGGGGATTTGTTGAGCAAGAGGTATCATTGGATGAACTTGGAATAGAAAAGTTTCCGAGAATCAAAACTCAAGTCGGCTCTGTTCTTCAAAGCGGTAAATAGGACTTTATTTTATTTACTTATTTATTTATTTTGTCAAGCGATTATAAGATAACAGGTATAAGTATAAACATAGTTATGAATACATGAAATGGAAAGATATAAGAAAAATAAAAAGAAACAATAGGACAGGGATGGTAGGCACATTGGTGCTTATGCCTACAGGCCTCTTAGGAAAGGGGTGAGGTCAATAGTAGACAGTCTAAGGTTAAAGTTTTTGGGGTTTGGGGAAGAAACCACAGAGTCAGGTAGAGTATTCCAGACATTGACCACTCTGTTGCTGAAGTCGTATTTCCTGCAATCAAGTTTGGTGCGGTTAACCTGGAGTTTGTATCTATTGTGTGCTCTTGTATTGTTATGGTTGAAGCTGAAGTATTCATTGACCGGAAGGACATTGCAATGTATGATTTTATGTACTATACTTAGATCGGACTGGCAGTAGTTCTAGGTTTTCTAGGTCTAGAATTTCAAGTCTGGTGAGCCTTGGTAGCTCAGGCTGTTAAATGCCTGCTCTTAAGATCCAGCTGCCTACAATTATTGTAGGCTCGAATCCCACCAGGCTCAAGGTTGACTCAGCCTTCCATCTTCTCGGGGTAGGTAAATTGAGGACCCAAGATTGTTGGGGCAATTAGCTGACCTTGTAAAAATGCAGCAGTAATAAGCAGGCATATACAATGGAATGAAGGCTATTGCTGAGCACACTGGGTTGTATCCCAGAAATTGTAAGCCGCCCTGAGTCTTGAGGAGGCATATAAATGTAATTAAAAATAAAAAAAAATAAAAAAATAAAGTATTCTGCAATGAGTAGAAGAGTGGAGAACTCTTCTTGTGAAATATTTCTGGACTTTCTCAACTGTGTTAATATCAGATATGTAATGAGACTTCCTCTGAAAGGGAAGAGCAACAATCCAGAATGAAGCCGTCGGACAATTCTTCACACCCTGAATGAGAAGCTCTGTGATGAAAATAAAAGCTAAGCAGTGATCTCCAAAACAATTTCAAGGAAGGAAAACTTGAGGAGGAAATATATAATAACAGAGTTAGACTGGAACTTGGAGCTCTTCTAGCCCAACCACTTGCCCAAACAGTAGACCATATATACGGATCGATGGTTTTTTGCTGAAATCGCGGCGAAATCCGGAAAAGAAGGAGAAGAAGAAAAAGGAAAAGAACGCTCAGCTCAACTCGCGCGCGCGCGCGCGCGCGCGCGCGTTCAGGAAAAAAGGCACCTTTGAGAAAGCAAACCAGAAGGAAGAAATGGCAAACCTATGGTTCCTCACCTCATCTCCTAAAGCAATCTTACATTTTTTGCCTTATAATAGATGATGGGATTGCCTTCAGGGGCAAAATAGCCCTGTGGTTTTGTTTCCTCCACTCATATAAAGACAGAAAATGCTGCAGGCTTTCCAGTCTTACTCTTCTCTTTCCTGTTTCTACCTGTTGGACTCTACATCATTGTCAAAGTTACTTAGATGTTGTTAACACACCGCTGGCCCATTCTGGCTGATGTGAAATGTAACCTGGATGGTATTTACACTTACATTCTCTCAAAAGATTCCCTCTTGAGCTATAAACTTCCCTGGTTTGGGGAAACACCCTATGTTTTCTCTACAGAGAGCCCTACAAAGGATTCTGCGCCTGAGATTGGACCGTATTTCACTCTTACAACTCCATCATGGTCAATTAGCTAGACATGTTCTCCCGGCTTTTATCTTCCCAAATGATGCCCCTTGATTATTTATGTTTCCAAAGGCTATTATTGAGTAATTCCATGTCATGAACAGCTTCGGTACATTCCTGTCTTCTGGAGTGTAAATCCAGGTGTTAATATCCCCGCGTGGGCCATCCTAACGCTGCCCGACGTCTAATAAAGTTGCCATTAGCCGAAGCAAACTGTACGGACAGCTTCGTCTTCCCCATTTGCAGGAGGGGCTTCTACGCAGGAGTACAGAGAGATTATCTAAGTAGGTAGCTGTCCTGGTTATTAAAGGCAGAACAGAGTGAAAAGGAACAAAAGCATATTGGCGTTATTGAAGGAAAGGAAGTTTACAGCCAGGGATAATTTGGGCTGGGGAGGGAGAGCTAAAGGACTGCAAAAGTAATTGCTCATAAAATTAGAATAGGGAAGAGTAACTCGTGACTGTGCTTACAATTATTAAGTCACAACTGAGTACCGTCCATCGGACAGAGATTCTTGGTTGCTTTGGGCCTTGGTTTGATCTTGCAAGCGGGCTTGAGTTCTGCCTTAATATTCAATGTTTTTGTTGTTGTTTAGTCTCATCCCCTTTTTATGTCCTCCAAATGGTGCATGTGAGCCATTTATTTGCTTAGGAGTAGAAAACTTCATTGGGGGTTGGAGGGAGGTTGTGCAGTAGGAGCAATGCATCAAATGTGGCACAGGTAAATCTTTCTCTAGGTTCTGGATTTGCCTATTGCTTAAAGATGCTGGGCTTGCCAGCTGGAAAGCCAGCGGCCTGGGTTCAGGACCCAAGTGCCACATGACCGATTTCCTGTTGTTTTTCCCAGCTTTAGATTAACAGAGTTGGAAAGGACTTGTAGTCATCTACTCTAACTCCCTACCCAAGCAGGAGACTGCACCGTTTCTGACAGATGGCAGTCCAATCTCTTCTTGAAAGCCTCCAGTGTTTGAGTGCATTTCTCTAGTTGGATACTGTAGAAATGATCCCTGAAAGTATCCTGCCCACCAAGCACACAAAGTGAGTGTCAGCTTTAGAAGCCATATTAGTACCAGAGGCTTCCATGCTGCCACGTTCCTGTGCCTGGGAAAGTAGGAGGAATGGGGGAATTTTAAAGTGTTGGTAGTTAGACATAATAGCATTCTTCTCTTCGGTCAAGGTCATGTTATTCCTGCATCTGGAGCAGGAGTGGTTGGAGGGATGATGCAAGTTGGGACGGTTGGTGATTGGACCATGTGATGGACTGATGGGCGCAGGGGTTGGGTTTTGACTTTTGAATTACCAAGGGAAAACCCGGAACTCTCAGATTTGGGTTTTCCCAGATGTGCCAGTATACCTACTGTAATAAAAGGAAACTTTAAGGAAATGCCTGTCTCAGAGATTTTAATTGGAGTTGGGTTTTTCTGGAACCCTGACAGCGAGTAGATAAAATGGAAATGCATTGGAAAGCATGCAAATGTGAGTAGATCAATGGCTGTAAGCATGAAAACTGGTTGTACATCACTTTTTTTTCTCCACACTAGTGTAACTTTGAAGAGTTGCTAAAGGAATGGCTGTTAGTTGAGATATAAGTTGACATATAAGTAGGAAGTAGATTGAGGTCATTTTTTAGATCCGCCTATTTTTTTTTAAAAAAATGATGAACCAAGAAAGATAACAGAATTTCAATTCCACCTGTACTGCATTTCTAATCATTTTTTATTGCTATTTTTCATTTCTTTATATTTTGTTAGATTTATGTCCTATCTTTCCTATAACAACACAGGCTGGCTGACAGAAATATAACCTTTGGCTTTATCTCTAGCTGTAATAATAGCACTAGCACTTAGACTTATATGCAGCTTTACAGTGCTTTACAGAGGTCTCTAGGTGTTTTACGTTGCCCCCACAATCTGGGTCCCCATTTTACTGATCTTGGAAGGCTGAGTCAACCTTGAGTTGCTCAGAATCGAACTCCCAGTTGTGTGCAGAGTCAGTGTGCAATCCTGCATTCTATGCCCCTATGGTAGGTAGGTAGGTAGGTGTCAACTAAAAAGATATTCCTTTGGTCTTTTTAGCTGCCAGAAAAAGGGAGTGGGGAGGGGGAAAGGGCATTCTTGAAATGCCTAGATAATCACCTCGGCAGCCCAAAGTTGTTGGAGCATAAGAAGGATATTGGAGAGCATGATGGATGACTCTTGGAGATGGATGTGTCCCATTGGAGAAGTCACATCCAGGGAGTGGGGGGAAGACCAGGGTCAAGGGGAAAATGTATGATGTGATTTAGTATCGGCTGCACCCAGCCATGTGCCAACATGTCAACCTCTAATAAATCAATTTTCTTTTCTCTGAGATGTGGCCAGGGGTGGGTTTCTACTGGTTCTGTCTGGCTCTGTAGAACCAGTAGTTCTGAAGAGCAGCAGACATAGAACTGGTTCTATGTCTGCTGCTGTTTTGGCCCACCCACCAACCCAGGCTCTTACCTGATCTTTATTTCCTGCTTTTTCAACCTCAGCTGCTGTGTGAGGCACAGCTGTGATGGAAAAGCAGGAACAAAATGTTGTTTCAAATGCTGCTGATGAAGATTTACAGGCGCATGTGCAGCGTGCAGAGCAGCACATCCTAAATCACCACAAACTGGTAGTTAACCCTGTCGGATCCCACCACTGGATGCAGCTAGAGACTTTTGATTTGAATGAGGGTGGATTTATTGGAGCCCTGACAGTAGGTAGATAGGTAGGTACATACTCTGGGTGTTGTGGCCTGCCAGCTGCCAGTGGAGCAGGCGGCAGATTCAGAAGATGAGGTGGTTGGGCCAGTTCTGGAACCTGGAGCAGGCTCTGATGGATGGTCAGTGTTGGACGCAGAGATAGAGTCAGGGCCATCTGGCATTTCCCAGCCACTGGAGAGGCAGTTGCCTTTGGAGTCAGAGATGAGTGAGGAGGAGGAACAGCTGGGGCCTGTTTCAGATGCACGTTATGTGCAGGCCAGATAGGAGATGTGAACAACGGAAGACAATGAGCTGGCTTGGGAAGCAAAACAAATATGGACGCTGGATGGCCCCTCCCTAGCTGTGGAATAAATAGGACAAAAGGGGGGTGGGGTAGTTGTAGCAGACAACCATTCCAGAAAGTTTGCTCCTTGTGTGTTTCGTGGGACAAAGACTGCCTTGACAGAACCGAGGTTTTTCTATTTCTTTGACTTATTTTGCAACCTTCTGGCTGGGAGCTCACAGCCTTGCATTTATCTTAATGAGCTGATAAAGACTATTGCTTCAGTTAACTCCTTGCAGGACTCTTGCCTGGACTTTCTGTTGGTGAATGTCGTTAATTCCCCATGCGTAATTAAAGAGGGATTTTTGTTTGCGAGGACTTGGTTTCTTGCTTCTGCGAAGGCCAGGTCAGAATACTGGGTCCTCATTTTACCAACCTCGAAAGGATGGAAGGCTGAGTCAACCTTGCGTTGGTCAGAATCGAACTCCCAGTCGTGGGCAGAGTCAGTGTGCAATCCTGCATTCTGTGCCCAGTCAGGATGAAAATCCTAACACTGAGCTGAATTGGCCTGCAATACTTCATTCTAACCACTGCGTCACCATGGCCTTATTTTTACTACCGGTTCTGTGGACATGGCTTGGTGAGCATGGCAGGGGAAGGATACTGTAAAATCCTCATTCCCTCCCCACCCCACTAACCTGCTTTCCAGCTCTGTTCTCCTGTGCAGGGCAACCAAAGAAGGCCCAGCTGATCAGCTGGGATCTGGGAGGAAGAGAACAGATAGGGGCGAGGCGAACCAGAGGTAGCATTTGCTGGTTCTATGAGCTACTCAAAATTTCCGCTACCGGTTCTCCAAAACTGGTCAAAATTTTCTGAATACCATCTCTGGTCTGAGATAGACTTATTGGTCCAAATTCACCCAAGTCCATTTGGCTGAAGATGGACTAGAAGTAAAACCAGATTAGGTTTTGCCAGTCCCAATCCAATATTTTTGTAACTGCATCATATTTTCTTAGTGTTTCCATTCCTTATTCCTTTAAAATATTTCAACCCAATTTAGATCAATGATGTTTGAGTGATTTTCTATGCCAAAGTTTGTTTGTTTTTTTCCTGATTGCAAGGTAAAAAAAAAACCGCTTCTTGATCAATAACCAATAATAACTTAATTAAAACAAAGCTCCCTTATGATTGTTAGATTCAATCTTGTATGGAATAATCATTATCATGATTTCCTGCTTGCATAATTCCAGAGTCTTTTGCAGTAGACTGCTATAATAAATCTAAATAATATTAATATTATTTTGATAGGAATGTACGGTAAATAGGGAATATCATTTATTTAAAACTGAACACCTGTTCCAAATGGCAGGAACTATTTTGTCTTAGCTCTAATTCTCATGTATGTTTTCATCTGAAACAAAATCTCCCACTTTTTTTTAAAATGAACATTTTGTACAGCGCTAAACAGGCCTCCATATACTGCCTTCATTGTAAAAATAAATATCCTCTGTATGATTTACATTGCCTACAGAAAACATGACAGTTCTTTGCACTCAGTTTCCAACATAAGAATGGTTTTCTGCTGATAAAGACATTTCTCCTAACTTATTGATGCTTCATTATGACTAATTTCCTTTTGGTTGAAGGATTAAGAAGAAGAAGAAGAACTGACTAAATATGCAACAGGAAAAGAGAAGAAAAGAGAAAAGAAAAAGAGAAGAAAGAGGAAAAATAGAGGGAAGGAAGGAAGGTCAAAAAAGGGAGGGAGGGAAAGAGGAAGGAAGGAAGGAAGGAAGGAAGGAAGGAAGGAAGGAAGGAAGGAAGGAAGGAAGGAAGGAAGGAAGGAAGGAGGTCAGGCAGGAGGTACAAGGAGGGAGGGAGAAAGGAAGGAAGGTCAAAAAAGGGAGGGAGGGAGGGAGGAAGGAAGGAAGGAAGGGAGGAAGGTAGGTAGGTAGGTAGGTCAAACAAGAGGGACAAGAATGGAGGGAGAGAGGGAGGGAGGAATTGTGCTTTTTATTATTGTGTTGCTTTTTGTACACAGAGAGCTGCACTAGAAACAAATTTCTTGGGTGTCTAATCACAGTTGACCAAATAAAGTATTCTATTCTGTTCTGTTCTGTTCTGTTCTGTTCCATTTCATTCTGTTCTGTCCCATTCCAATAGCTGGCAGCCATTCATCTCCTTTTTCATTTGGGTAGTACAAACAGGTTGGTATTTGTGCTTATTTTTCCTTTGTTTGTTCTAGGGAGGCAAGTATGGATAAGGAGAAAATGGCTGTTGAAACTGCAGATGAAAATATCACCAAGCTGCCCATTCCTGAGACACTGGGATTATTTTTAACCTTTTCATTAAAAAAAAAAAATTGGCGCACAATCTGGAAAGCGAAGAAGGATCCTCTAGGATCCTCCTTACACTAAGAAAATAAAATGATCTGTGAAGGAGCTTCATTCAGAAGTGCACAACAGAGAAAAAATCAACTACAACAGAGATGACAGTAAGTATTTGGGGAGCAGAAGTAGATGATGCTAATGATGAAAATCAGAAGCACCTGAGTTTCTATTTCTATGACATAAAAATCTTGGAAGGAGCCATGCCTATTGTTTACTTATTTGCTCATTTCCCGCCTTTATTATTTTTGCAAATAACTTAAGGTAGAGAACATATCTACCACACACCTTCCTCGCCCTGTTTTCCCCACAACAACAACCTATGAGGTGCTTTGGTGTGAGAGAAATCTACTGCTCCAAGGTCAGCTACCCAGATTTTATGCCTAAATTGGGATTAGAACTCACCAAAAGTCAGTGTCAGCTTTGAAATTCAGCTGCCAACATAATGGGAAGGGGGGTGGAGGAGTTGACAAGTTCAAGGTTATTCTGCATGTCATACTAAGAAATTCCAGTTGCAGTTAATTGGTTCTCGTGATTTATGAAGTGTAGAAGTGGGAGGAGGAAAAGTGGATTCCGTGTAGCTCATGAAAATTCTTTCACTTTGGAAAATGCCTTAGGTGTACCAGATCCATTTCTAATAAATCAATTGGAAAGAATATGTCTCGGAGTGATTGATATCCTGGATACTTTCTGGATGCCTTACAGTCAGCTTTCATACATAAGATGAGACTAGAACTCACTGTCTCCTGGTGATTGGCTGAAAGACACCCAGCTTTCATGTGCCTAATATGCAGAGGTGGTATTCAGAAAGTTCTGACAGGTTTTGGAGAACCGGTAGTGGAAATTTTGAGTAGTTCATAGAACCGGCAAATACCACCTCTGGTTCGCCCCCCCCATCTATTCTCTATCTCCCAAGTCCCAGCTGATCAGCTGGGTCTTCTTTGGTTGCCCTGCACAGGAGAATGGAGCTGGAAAGCAGGTTAGTGGGGTGGGGAGGGAATGGGGATTTTGCAGTAACCTTCCTCCCGGAGCGAGGTGGAAATTGAGATTTTGCAGTGTATCCTTCCCCTGGAGTAGGGTGAAAATGGGGATTTTACAGTATCCTTCCCCTGCCACACCCACCAAGCCACACCCACCAAGCCACACCACACCCACCACGCCATGCCCACAGAACCAGTAGTAAAAAAAAAAGAATGCCACCACTGCTAATATGGAACTAGAACTTATCATATCCTGGTGATTGGCCCAAAGTCCTCTACCCAGCTTCTATGCCTAAGGCAGTACAGAAGTCTCCTGATGATTGGTCCCAAGTCACCCAGTTGATTTTCATGCCTAAGTCAGGACTAGAACTCACCATCACTTGGTGATTTACCCACCGTCTGTTGTGGTTTGCTGGCAGCAAGTGTGGACGGCTGAAGTCTCGGAGAGTGAGGACTCAGATGAGGGGCCTGTGTGTGATGCAGGGATGCGGCCAGGACCATCAGGGAGTGGAATGCTGCCTTCGGAGCTTATGGAGGCTAGCAGCAGTGAGGAAGAGGTCCCCGAGGAGCCTGTGCACAGTGCACGTGCACACAGGGCTGCTAGAAGGAAAGAGCAGCTGAAGCAGCACAGGTGACTTGGGAGTAAGGCTGCAAGGTAATGGCCCCTCCCTCAAGAGATAAAAGCCAGCTGAGAAACCGGAGTTCTTTGCAGGAAGCAAAGAAGTTTTTGCACTCAAGCCTTGTGGACGTTCAGAACATCTTGGTTGGTGTTTGGAGACTCTTTGTGTTTGAAATATTTTTCAGTAACTTTATCTAGTGTTCTTGGCAGCCTTGCACAACCTTGGCAAGGCTTGTTCTTATCAGAGACAATTAGTTTGAAACGGCCTTTCAACCGGGAAGGAACGGAATTCGTAAAGAATCATTAAAAGGTTTTGCTATTTCTTTTGTTTCATTTTGTTTCCTTGGAACAAGGTTTGGGTCAGAACACAGGCATCCAGCTGGCTCTCATGCCTAAGGCAGGACTAAAACTCACAGTCACCAGGTAATTGGCCCAGAGTGACCCACCTGGCTTTCATGCCTAAGGCAGTACTAGAACTCACTGTCTCCTGGTGATTAGCCCAAAGACACCCAGTTAGCTTTCAAGCCTAAAGTGGGACTAGAACTCATCACTTTCTGGTGATTGGCCCAGAAAGTTGGTTGGCTTTCATGTCTAAGGCAGGACTAGAATTCACTGTCTCTCTCTATCTAGCCTTGTGCTTTAGCCATGACACCAAACTGGCTCTCTTGTGGTAGCAGTTTGGTGAGATCATCCAACATATGCAAGCCAGTTTGGTTAGGATTAATTCCAGATTCACAGCTGGAATTAATCAGCTGGCAAATCCTAAGCATCTCTGAGCTTGGTTGTTTTCCTGCAGACGTTTTATTACCCAACTAGCACTGAGGATGTTACCTGTCACTGCGGGGTTTTTTTGTTTGTCTGTTCAAGCTTCTAAGCTCATATTATAGCAAGCAGGTGTCTGCTAGCCAGCACTGGGTTATCTTGTCTCCATAGTAATGAGATAAGAAAGTCTTGTGATGTTTTGATCCACTGCGCATGTGTACAAAGTTTTTACTTCACTTCCTTTGTAACTTCCGTTATCTTTTCTTTTGTTTTTTTTTCCCTATATGCCTTGGGGGAGATTAGGTTGCAAATATGTAGCTCCGTGTAAGTTTTCTTATTTTATAAATAAAAATGTTTTTAGATTACTTTCCGAGTCTACTTTTTTTCAACATTGACAACAAAGAAAAACACGGTCTATCACCTCTAATTAGCAGGGATGCTTGAAGAATTTTTACTCCCTGGCAAAAAATTTTTCAAGCCTTGACAATGGTCGCAGAGAAAGGTTTGACATTACCCAGCCAGGTAATGAAACGTCGGGCAAGAAAACAACCCAATTCAGAGAGCACCCCCCACCTATCCTATTCAGTATATTGCTAAAAATGAATTTTTTTTTTAAATCTAGGATTTTCCTGCTAGGATGTTGTACTGTGTAATGATTTGCTTCATGTCCAAAGTCTTTTAAGAAAAAAAAACTCAAGATGAATAAAAAAGAAAAGGAAAAAAAAGGGAAAGAAAAATGGCAACTCGTTAGCTATTTCTCGATAAATTGTATGGTTTATATATAAGCCTTCAAAAATGGCACCTCGACCGATAGCTTCCCTCAGTGTGATCCATTGCTTTTCACAGCCAGCCTGCTGTACGTAATTGTGTATTTATTAATGCACTGTAATAGATCATTGCTCTATATGTCTTGCAGTCATAGTTAGTAACATATTCAGAACATTTTTAAAGCTTATTCTTTACTGGAATAATGCACATTAAAAAAAAAAACCCAAGTTGGTTGCATGTGATTATTTCATCAGACTGGGGACTTCTGGATCTATCTTTCATGAACGTATATTTTTTAAAAAATATTTAACTTTAATTAAAAATAGCACAATAAGGAGTGGGTGGGAGGGGAGGAAAAGGGGGAAAATGTTTAGTTCGGAGAGTTAAACTTTTTTGCACAAAAGCAGAGGGAGAGAAAGCCAAAAGTTTCAATAGGCACTCAACCACTTCTAGTTGGGAAGAATAAATGGAAAAGTAGGAACCAATGACAACTTATTTTGATGTTGTATATTTATTGTACGCAAGCATGGAGACGCTGCTGCTGCTGCTGCTACAGATTAGACATCTTAGCCAGATATATAGGTGACAAAAAGATAGATGATTGATAGATGATGATAGAGGTAGATAGATAGATAGATAGATAGATAGATAGATAGATAGATAAAGAGAGAGACGGACAGAGAGACAGATAGTAGATAGAATAGAGAGAGAGAGAGAGTAGATACAAATAGAGAGAGATAATAGAGATAGATGATAGATAATATATAATATATATAAATAGATAATATGTGTGTGGATGGATGGATGAGTGGATGGGTAGATGGATGATAAGATAGATAGATAGATAGATAGATAGATAGAATAGATAGGAAATAGATATAAATAGAAAGAGATACTAGATTAGAGATAGATGATAGATTAAGGATGGATGGATGGATGAGTGGATGGATGAATGGATGATTGATAGATAGATAAAAGATATGTGTGTGTGTGTGTGATAGGTTATAGGTTATAGGTTATAGGTGATGGATGGATGGATGGATAGAGAGAGAGAGGAGAGAAAGAGAGAGAGACAGAATAGAAGTAGATGTTAGGTAGATAGACAGACCTACATCAGACTCCTCAAAGTTACCTGTGGTAAGATGTGTGGCCGATACATTTTATAAATAAATAAAATGGAAATAAAACCAGTTATATTTCTATCTGACTTTAAACATTTTAAACAACTTCATTTTAAGTATGGGGTTTTCCATATCAATCATTACCACAATATTTTAGCAGCCTCATGGTTTTGAACACTTCAGAAATACATTACACACAGGAGAACAATAATCAGGATTGTCTGAACTTGGTATCAGCTGATTACATGACCCACTATGTTTATTTGGACATACCTTCATTGGTCCATTTAGGGCACAGGATTTCACTATTTATAAAAATTAAGAGGTGGCCAAGACTCTTGGCTCACATTTTTCTGTTGTAACAGAACTGGGCAAGTATCAGAAATTTTCTTCTCCTTTCTAGTGTTTCAAGGAAGAATTGTTTAATTGCATGATGCAATTTGACCCACTTGGGTTTTCTAGAAACCATGGCAAAAGAGATAATTCCTCCTGTAGAAGCTGTACAACTTTAGACTTCCATTTTTGTTTTGGAAAGAAAAGCATTGAGCTCTGGATATTCCACATGGTTTCAAAAGTAAGGTGGAATTTTCTCCCCCATTTCTGAAGGAGAGATGGTATCTCTCTGTTTGTCATACACTGTTCGCTAGCCATTTTCCCACCAAGGGAGTACACATGGAAAAGGAAATAATAGGATTGAAAGGGACCTTGGAGGTCTTCCAGTTCAACCCGCTCCTTGAGCAGGACACTTTATACCAGTGTTGGCTAACCTTTTTGGGATCCTGTGCCAGAATTGTGTGCGCGCTTGCACGCTCACGTGCCAGCATGTAGAAGGCAATGCGCACCTCCCATGCCCCCTATGCATGTGCGCGCAATCCCCACCCACACCACCCCCTTACCTGCACAGCTGATTTTCAGCATGTTTGAAGCCTTTTTCAGCCTCCCAAAGGCCTGAGGAAAGCTTCTGCAGGCTTTGCAGGACAAAAACTAGACCCATTTCGTCACTTCTGGTATTTTTGGAAAAACAGGAAGTGATGAAACGGGGCTGGTTTTTGGCCTGAAAAGCCTGCAGAAGCCTGCAGAAGCCTTCCTCAAGTCTTTGGGAGGCCAAAAAAGGCCTCAAACCTGCCGAAAATTAGCTGTGAGGCACGCACATGTGCAGTGAAGTAAATTTGCCTGCAACTTGTGTGCCGGCACAAGTGGCTCTGTGTTCCACCTGTGGCACGCGTGCCATAGGTTCTCCATCACGGCCTTATACCATTCCCGACAAATGGTTGTCCAATCTCTTCTTTAAAAAAAAAAAATCAGTATTGGAGGAGCTTCTGAAGGCAAGTCATTGATTCATTGTTCTAAACTGTCAGGAAACCTAAAATGTAGTGTTAGTACCATTTCATAGGAACTTGGTAAGACCTACACTTGGATTACTACATCTAATTTTGGTCACCTCAATATGAAAAAGATGTTGAGACTCTAGAAAGGATGCAGAGAAGAACAACAAAGATGATTAAGGGCAGGGGTGGGATTCAAAAATCCCAGCAACCGGTTTGATGCCCAGTTGCTGGGTGGGCATGGCCATGGTGGGTGTGGCCTATCGGAACTTCCAGAAGGCCCATTTTTTGCCCTCCTGGAGCTTCCGCACGGACCCTGCACTTACTGCATCCAAAACGGGCCATGTGGAGACTCCTGGGAGAGGCAGGACAGGGTGTGTGGGGACAGTCGGTCGGTTCAACTACCGGTTCGGTGAACCAGATGTAAATTTAACATCTGGTTCACTCGAACCAGTCCGAACTGGCTAAATCCCACCCCTGATTAAGGGGCTGAAGGCTAAAACGTATGAAGAAAGGTTGCGGGAATTAGATATCTATAGTCTAGTGAAAAGAAAGACCAGGGCTTACACGATAGCAGTGTTCTAATATCTCAGGGGTTGCCACAAAGAAGACTGGGTCAACCTATTCTTTATGGCACCTGGACAAGAAGCAATGGGTGGAAACTAATCAAGGAGAGAAGCAACCTAGAACTAAAGGGAGATTTCCTGACAGTGAGAACAATCAACTAGAGGAATGGCTTGCCTTCAGAAGTTCTGGGTGCTCCATCACTGGAGGCTTTCCAAAAGAGATTTGACAACCACTTGCCTGAAATGGTATATAGGCTCCTGCTTGATCATGGGGTTGGACTAGAAGACCTCCACGGTCCCTTCCAACTCTGTTGTTCTGTTATTGTGAACTTTCTCCTTAGTTCTAAGTTGGTTGTCTCCTTGATTAGTTTCCACCCTTCGCTTCTTGTCCTGCCTTCTTGTCCTTTGGACAATAGGTTGACCTTCTCTGTGACAGCTTCTCAAAGATTGGAAGACAACTGTCACATCACCTCATCATCCTTCTCTTTGTTAGACAAGACATACTTACTTACTTCAATCGTTTGTGGTATGTTTTAGTCTCCAGATTCTATCCCATGCTTTAGTTTACTCTTCCATGTCCCACACTAAGCTTACAACATAGAAGAGAAACAGAAGGGCTGTTTAGGCCAGCCATTCTCCAACTCAGCAACTTTAAGATATTGTGGACTTCAACTCCCACAATTCCCCAGCCAGATCACTGGGTCCAATATCCTACACAGTAGGGCAGCCTATATTAAAACATCTCTGGCGTGTGTTATTATCAGTGCTATAAGCCACGGAGAGTCCCTTAACAAATGGAGGCAGTGCATAAATTTCATAAAAAACTAAAAAGTAGAAAAATATGATTGTGTAGCATCTTCTTGGACACAACCAGCGAAAGAGAATTCATCACCCCTCCAGGGGATTGATTTGAAACAATTTCCCTGTTCTTTTAATATCTGTTTTGTTATTTTTTATGTTATCTTGTATACTTCAGAAATGTCTTTAAGCACCCCATAAAATTTAGATTTAAAATCAATTATATTTTAGATACATACGCATGCAATTGTTCTGACCCAAACCTTGTTCCAAGGAAACAAACATGAAACAGAGGTAACAGCAAAACCTTTTAATGATTCTTTATGAATTCCATTCCTTCATGGTTAAAAGGCTGTTTCAAACTAATTGTCTCTGATAAGAACGAGCCTTGCCAAGGTGGTGCAAGGTTGCCAAGAACACTAGATAAAGTTGCCAAGAAATATTTCAAACACAAAGAGTCTCCAAACACCAACCAAGATATTCTGAACGTCCACAAGGCTTGAGTGCAAAAACTTCTTTGCTTCCTGAAAAGAATTCTGGTCTCTCAGCTGGCTTTTATCTCCTCAGGGAGTGGCCACTACCTTGCAGCCTTACTTCTGAGTCACCCGTGCTGCTGCAGCTGCTCTTTCCTTCAAGCAGCCCTGCGTGCATGTGCACTGGACACAGGCTCCTTGGAGACCTCTTCCTCACTGCTGCCAGCCTCCACAATCTCCGAAGGCAGCATTCCACTCTCTGATAATCCTGGCCGCATCCCTGCATCACACGCAGGCCCCTCACCTGAGTCCTCACTCCCCGAGACCTCAGCCATCCACACCTGCTGTTGGCAAACCACAACAGCAATACAACACATAGGCACTGAATGTCCAGCAGAGTACCATTAAAAAGATAAAACATTATAAGAAAATTAATACTAAATTTCATGCAAGTTGCCACTACAGTGAAGTTTTTATACACATAGTTGCAAATTTAATATTTTTTCCCCAAGCATTTTTCAAATAGAGATACTCCTTGAGTTACAACAATTAGTTTCGTGACCAAGTTTACAACAGCACTGAAAAAAGGGGCATGACTTTTTTCACACTTATGCAGCACACTTCTTTCACCTTTGCAGCATCCCCATGGTCACATGATCAAAATTCAGATGCTTGGCAACTGACTCATATTTATGACAGTTGTAGTGTCCCCTTTTGCAATGAAGAACAAGCAGAGTCAATGGGGAAGCCAGATTCACTTAACAACTGTGCCAAGAAAGGTCATAAAATGGGACAAGACTCACTTAACAATTGTCTTGCAATTGTCTTATATCTTTTCTTTTATGTACACTGAGAGCATTTGCAACAAGACAAATTCCTTGTGTGTCCAATCACACTTGGCCAATAAAGAATTCTATTCCTATTCTATTCCATTCCATTCCATTCCATTCCATTCCATCCTATCCTATCCTACACTACACTACCCTATATTCTATTCTATTCTATTCTATTCTATTCTATTCTATTCTATTCTATTTCTATTTCTATTTCTATTTCTATTTCTATTTCTATTTCTATTTCTATTTCTATTTCTATTCTATCTTATCCTCCTATTCTATTCTATTCTATTCTATTCTATTCTATTCTATTCCATTCCATTCCATTCCATTCCATTCCATTCCATTCTATTCTGTTAACTATTGTTTTGCTTAGCGATGGAAATTTTGGGTTCAGTTGTGAGTGTAAATCAAGGATTACTAATTTCAAAGAATGAAAATTACCAGCTGTCTGCAAGGCGTATAAATCCTTCCATTCCCCACCATCCAGTCAGACCCGAGGAAGCTTCTTGGATGAGAAGCGACATGTCTTCAAAGAAAAAAAATAAGAAAGTCCAGTTGCCTCCTGAAAAAAGCACCTTTGGGACAACCATGACCTGGATGACCAAGAATCTCTACAGACTTTTATCAATATAAAACTTTTTTCACATCTGTGTCCCAAAGGTGCTTTTTCAAGAGGCAACTGGACTTTCTAGGTTTTCTTTGAAGACATTTCACTTCTCACCCAAGAAGCTTCTTCAGCTCTGACTGGATGGTGGGGAATGGAAGGATTTATACACCTTGCAGACAGCTGGTCATTTGCATCCTCTTAGCTGATCATTTGCATTATTTTCATATCTGTGGTTAATACATTTTTTGTCCACATTGTCTATACTTTTTCCACTAGAGAAATGTTGCGCAACACGCAGGAAATATAGACTTCTGTTAATTTCTGGGTTGGTTTGGAAAAATTATTTACTTATTTATTTATTTGTCAAATATGTACAAGATAACAAGTATAAGTATGAACATAAACAAGAACAAAGGGAGTAAATACAGATAAATGGGGACAGTAAGACAAGGAACAGTAGGCACGCTGGTGCGCTTATGCACGTCCCCTTTAAGGACCTCTTAGGAATGGGATGAGGTTCACAGTAGACAGTTTGAGGTTGAAGCTGTGAGGGGTGGAGGCTGTAACCACGGAGTCAGGTAGGACGTTCCAGGCATTGACCACTCTGTTGCTGAAATTGTATTTTCTGTAATCGAGTTTGGAGTGGTTTACCTTGAATTTGTATCGGTTCTTTGCTCATGTATTATTGTGGCTGAAACTGAAGAAGTCATTGACAGGCAATATGTTGTAGCGGACAATTTTGTGTACTATGCTTAGATAGGACTGCGGGCGATGCAGTTCCAGATTGTTCAGGCCCAAAATTCGAACAGGTGTGCAGCCTGGAGGCATAAGGAACACTATTATGAATAGAGGAGTGGAGAATTTTTCTCAAGAAATACCTCTGAACCCGCTCAATCGTGTGAATGTCCGATATACAGTGCAGGTTCCAGGTAGGACGAGCTGTATTCAAGAATTGGTCTGGCAAAGGTTTTGTATGCCCTAGTTAACAATTCAATGTTACCGGAGAAGAAGCTTCGCAAAATAAGGTTAACAACTCTTAATTGAATGGACATAACAACTAGGGGTGACATAATAGCAATCTTGTAATGTTTGAGGGGCTAACATAAGGATGAGGGGATCAACCTGTTTTCCAAAGCACCCAAAGGCAGGACAAGAAACAATGGATGGAAACAATCAAGGAGAGAAGCAATTAAGAATTAAGGGGGAAAAAAATCCATATTGGGTTTCTTGCCTGAGCAAAGGGGCTGGACTAGAAGACCTCCAAGGTCCCTTCCAAGTCTGTTATTCTGAAAATCTCAATAATATAATCATCCCCCATTCACTGTACTGGAGAACAATCAAAACAGAAGTAGGAGGCGGGGAACCTGGCAACCATTTTTACTTCTGAAGAAAAAAAAACAAAGGAAGCCAAAAGTGATCACATATTTTAATTTTCTCTGCTTGTTCCTTTTGTGAATGAACACATTTTCGCTAACTGGTCTTTGCCTCATCTTTTCTTAATTTTTTTTTTCACTTTAAACACAGCATTCAAGACAGACCAAGTAAGTGACTAACATCTACTCTGCTGGATTTTGGCAGCTTTCAAAAACAGGGGGCATAAATTATTTTTAGTTTTTGTATTGTTTGAAATCTCTTCTTCTCCTTTACTGGGAGGAACAGGTGTGACAGAAGCCTGAATGCTAGAAATCAGTCAAATTAAGCAAAGAACCAACTCAAAAGGAGCATATAAATTAAACTCAAAGAGAAGAATTAGTAATGGAGATAGATATGATATTAATGTATTGAAGGAGGAACTGTCCAGATTTTCCTTTATCCCCCGAAAATAAAGGACAGTAAAACAAAGTTATGGCATTTTCCACTTTCTGTAATTCAAATGTTCTTTTTTTTTTCTTTGCAAAAAAGTTTTTATTTTTAAGACAAACATACAAACAAAACATAAAAACATAAAACCATCTTCCATATTATATACATACAGTGTGTCAGTTGGTTACAAATCTTTTGTGCTATCCTTTTTGTCGTCATCACTCACAATTTATATAAACTTTCACACTGTCAAGCTAACATATGCTTATATATTTATCAGTTATTAATCATCTATGACTAGACTATTTATTCCATCATTTTATATGAGATATTCCAAATTTTATGTTAAAAATTATGTTATCCTTTCATCCAATGGTTATATGTGTCTATATTGTATTTTATATCAATCTATTAAACTTCTATTACAAAATTATCTACTCTATTACATTACTTATTCTTTTTGTCCAACCATTGATAAAACAAATCCCATATCATATAAAATTGTTTATCTTCTTGGTCTCTAATTTCAAATGTCAACTTACTCATTTCAACACAGTCCATAATTTTCTTAATGACTTCCTCCTGCATAGGTATTTTGTCATTTTTCCAATTCTTAGCAAATACAATTCTAGCTGCTGTTAAAACATTTACAATCAAATATTTCAACTCTTTATTGTAAATTTCTGGTATGATTCCCAATAAAAATATTTCCGGTTTAAAGTCTATATGTTGTTTTATCATTTTTTCCAACCACATGTGGATTTTAGTCCAATATCTTTTTGCGTCCAAACACATCCACCACATATGATAATACGAGCCAGGTGTCTGATGACATTTCCAACATTTATCTGATTTATTCTTAAACATTCTTGTAATTCTCATCGGGGTAGGTACCACCTGTAAAACATCTTATACAGATTTTCTTTATAAGCAGTTGACATTGTCATTTTATAATTTTGAGACCATAATTTTTGCCGTTTCTCTAAATCAATTTGATATCCAAAATTTTCCCCAAGCGATCATCGTTTCTTTAACTTGCTCCTCCTCCAATTTACATTCTAATAAATGTCCATAAAGTTTTTAAATTACATTTTCATCAGTACCTATCAAAATTTTATCTAATTCAGTCAATTTACCATAAATACCTTCTAATTTAATGTAATTCAAATGTTCTTGAATATCTGCCATAAGGCCAGAAGGGTGGAGCAAACTTTTCTTTAAAACTAAGCAGGAGAATAACCTTCTATCTGCTCCCATTAGTGTGAGGACAGGTATGTAGTTACATCATCACAGCAGGAGATGCTACAGGAAGGCCAGAACATCAGTGAGGAAAGCTGTAGTTCACTGAGGAGTGGAGCCTTCAGCATGTGAACAAGAAATGGAGGAGCTTCTTCTCCTTCTCTTCTTCTCCTTCTTCTTCTTCTTCTTCTTCTTCTTCTTCTTCTTCTTCTTCTTCTTCTTCTTCTTCTTCTTCTTCTTCTTCTTCTTTTCCTCTTCTTCTTCATCTTCTCCTCCTCCTCTTCCTCCTCTATCCTCTCCCTCTCCCCTCTCCCATCCCCTCCCCCTCCCCTTCTTGTTCTTCTTCTCCCCTCCTCCTCCTCTTTTTCTTCCTCTCCCCCCTCCTCCCCTTCCCTCCTCCTCCTCTTCCCCTCCCCCTCTGCCTCCTCCTCCTCCTCCTCTTCTTCTTCTTCTCCTCCTCCATCCCCCTCCCCCTCCCCTTCTTGTTCTTCTTCCTCCCACCTCCTCCTCTTCTTCATCCTCTTCCCCCTCCTCCCCTCCTCTTCCTCCCCTCTTCCTCCTCCCCCTCCTCCTCCTCCTTCTCATGTGACAATGTACAGCAGCCAAGTGACAGATCAATTGTGTACAAGGTTCTGGATATATGGTCTTTGCAGGGACATAAACCTAAGTGGATACAGGACAATTTGGACCCTCTGAAGCTGCCATATCAAAAGAATGTCTAAGTCCAGGGCATAGGGCAAGGAAAATTTTGCCAGAAGCAAGGAAAACTATTACTACTACTACTACTACTACTACTACTACTAATAATAATAATAATAATAATAATAATAATAAAACACCCACCCACAATCAACTCCACAAAACAACTTAAGAAATAGAGAGCTCCCAGTTCAGTACATTTTAGTTCTCTTGAGAAAAACTATTGATTTTCTTTCTCATTGCTAGAACTACTTGATGCCTTAGGAACAGGAGGTAAAGACAGATTCCCTTAGTGTCTTATTACTGATCGAACAACCATTCCAGACCCTTGTGCCCCTGAGTCATGCTGGTTCAGAGCCAAAACTCTTTTCCAATTACTTTTCTCCTGGAGAAATTAGAAATGGAGATGAAGAAAACCATTGGCCCATCTCTTCTTCTTACCACTAACCATAGCTACCTTCAGTTCAGTGTTGAAGACCTTGGGGTCCACATCATTCTTCCTGTAACCACCAGATCTCAATGACAATATCCAAACATTGTCTAGCTCATTAAAATGGCAATTGCTAAGTGCTTCCTAGAATAACAGAATAACACAGATGGAAGGGATCTTCTAGTCCTACTCCCTGGTCAAGCAGAAAGCCCTACATCATTCCAGACTGTCTAATCTCTTCTTGAAAACCTCCACTGATGGAGCACCCACAACTTCTGGAGACAACCCATTCTACTGGTTGATTATTCTCACCATTAAGAAATTTCTCCTTAGTTCTAGATAGCTTCTCTCCTTGATTAGCTTCCATCCATCGCTACTTGTCTTGCCTTCTGGTGCTGTGGACAATAGGTTCACCTCTTTTCTTTCTTTTTCCTAAGATTTTAGAAAGACTGCTATCATGTCAAACCTAGTCCTTCTTTTCATTAAACTAGACATAGTCAATTTCTGCAACTGTTCTTCATATGCTTTAGCCTCATCTTCTCATCATCTGGCATGCCCCCATTGGAGTCTGAATCTGTGGGGGAAGATGAGCTGGAACAAGAGCCGACAGAGATTGAGAGGGCTGCTCCGTTGGCCTTGGAGGAAACTGGGAAAGAGTAGAGTCAGTCCGGGCAAGGCTTTTCAGGATTAGAAAGGCTTGCAGGCAGGGAGGAGCAGGAGAGACAGAGCTGAGGCGAAGAGCAAAGATTACAACCTCCTGATCCTAGAGCACGGAGAGAACAGAGAAGGTGAGACCAACACAGACTGAGCCAGCTACGAGGGAGGAGAGTGTCCTGCCCCATTTCACAAGGCACACCTGGGGACTGAGATGTAAGAAGGTGCTGGTGGGAGGGGCATTTGTTGGGAACAAGCACTGAATCTGTGGAGCCTTGTGTGCACTTGCTGACACCTAGACATTACTGTGTTCTGGCTTGTCCAGTTTGCCTGCTTCACTGAACTTCTTGCTTTGGTTACTATTTGGCTAACCTTGCTTACTACTCACAGCTTGAGGCTGCTGCAGGTGCCTGTGAGTCCTTTGCTCCAGGACCTGTAGTAAATGTGGGGATGTTTGGGGGAAAAGTTGGAGCAATAAAAGGGAGTTAGATCTCTTCTCTGGATGTGTTGCTTTTGTGCTACACCCGGGTCACCACATCATCTTTGTTGCTCTTCTCTGCACTCTTTCTAGAGTCTCAACATCATATATATATATATATATATGTAGGTCTTATATTGGTCTTGTCCCAATACACAGACCTACTTTACCGTGAAAATCTACGAAAACATATATATATATATATATATATATATATATATATATATATATATATATTTGTTTTAGTTCATAAATATGTAGGTCTTGGTGTATTGGTCTTGTCCCGTGTAAGGTTGAGAATACCTTGGCAACGTTTCGACGAAATCTCATCCGTCATCTTCAGGCTGGTGTCTTCAGCCGTTTTCCTGGGAGAAGTGTGTGATCGTGGCTGTTTTTCCCTTTTAAACTCTAGAGTTGGATGTGTTGTTACTTTTGATTGGTTTGTGGAGTTGATGTATGCAGATTGGATGGCTTTTTCCTGAGACCCTGTGTGGCTGAGGTGCTGGCTGTGTGTCTCTCAGCCTTTTGTGTTGTAACGACCTGGGTAATGGGCTGTGTGATGACCTTCTGAGTTCTATTGTTGTGATGTCCTGGGTGTGGTGCTGTAATCTCCTGGGTCGTTGTCTGTGCTGCAACCTCCTGATGTTTTGTGTTGTGATCTCCTGAGTTCTGTGATGTAGTATCCTGGGTGGAAGGCTGTGATGTGGCATTCTGGGCCTTGGTTTGGCTCGAGTTTGAGGTCTGGCTATGTGTTTATAGCGTGTGTCAGTTTGCTTAGTTTGGGGGTTGGAGGGGGGTGTAGCAGCTGGTGTTGCAGCCATGGTCTGGTTTCTGGATGGTGGTTGCCTTTCATCTGTGGCGTGGGCTTGGGTTTGAGTCTGGTGAAGGAGATTGGTGGTGGCATCATGTGTTATTTTGGGTCCGGTGTTGGTTTTTGTGGCTGGGACTCGTTTGTTGATTAGGGCTAGTTTCCAGATGTCTGGTAGGCATCCAATCTGCATACATCAACTCCACAAACCAATCAAGAAGTAACAACACAGCCAACTCTAGAGTTTAAAAGGGGAAAACAGCCACAATCACACACTTCTCCCAGGAGAATGAAGCTGAAGACACCAGCCTGAAGATGATGGATGAGATTTCGTCGAAACGTTGCCAAGGTATTCTCAATCTTACACGGGACAAGACCTCAATACACCAAGACCTACATATATATATATATATATATATATATATATATATATATATATATACCTGGATTTGTAATGTTTTCTATCACGTCACCTCTCTGCCCTCTAGTCTCTTCACAACCACCTCTTTGCAAGTGATAAATCAAATGAACACTCACAAACAGGATGCCCCAATAGAAGAGGTTACACAACAGCATGATCAACTAAACAATAGGAAGCAATGGAGGCCAGATGGCGTCTATTTACTCAAGAGTTCCGAAAGAAATCAAGTATGAAATTACACAACTACTAACGGCAGTGCGTAACCTGCCAGTAAAATTAGCCTCTGCACCAGAGGCCTTGAAAGTAAAGCTAATGTAAGACCAATTTCATAAAAGCCACCAGAGGTGATCCTTGAAACCACAGGTCAATGAGCTCAGCTTTAGTGTACAAGCAATTCAGAAGAAATTATAATTAAGAAATGGAATTATTGTTCCCCTAAATCAACAACAAGGGGGTTGAGCAGACCTATCCCGACCACGGGAATATTTGCCTTTGTCTTCCATTGGATATGGATGGTACCCAATATATTATGGAAATGTCAATGTGTGGTTTTACACAGCAAGTCTTGCCTCATCAATCTCTTGCAAATCTTTCAGAGTGTCAGCACAATCCGTAGAAAGGTGAGCAGCTCAGGAAAGCTTTGGGGTTTTCCAAAAGTCCTTGAGAACTTCCTTAAAATCAAAGCAAGTAAAAAAAAAAAACATTCCTAGGCTTACTTGGGATATGAAAACCACACAGGTTCAAAAGATGGAGGCTTCCTCAATTTCCCTTACATAAAAGTTGATGAACGTGACATGGCAAGAGTTCCTGTAAGAAAAAGGTTAGCAAAATGGCAGCTATTCTGTCATATGAGTTGTGTATTGCAGGAATTCCTAACAGGGGTAGCATTTGAAATAAGGATGCAGTACTTGAATATGAGTATGGAGTTACCTAGTTGGGGAATGAAACTTCTGCAAGAAAACAACCAAGTTCAGAGAGTATTGAGGATTTCACAGTCTTCCTTCTCTTCTTCCTGCTCTTCCTTCCCTTCCTCTCTTTCTCCTCCTTTCTCCTCTACTCTGCAAACCCCACAGTGCCCTTCTGGCACTGATGATGTTACCTTGTTTGGGTGATGAAATATCTGCAGGAAAACAACCAAGCTCAGAGAGCACCAAGGACCCTTCATAGGATAAATGGTTAAGGAAAGTGGGTATTACTAGCTTAACAATGAGGAAGACTAGGGGAGACTTGATAGCATCTTCTGATACTGGAAGGGCTGTCAGAAAAAAAGAGGGTGTTGACTTACTTTCCGTAGTATCTTAGGGCAGGACAAGAAACCTCGGAGTGGGATCCAATCTGGAACTAAGGAAAAATTTCCTGACAGTGAGAACAATTAACCAGTGGAACAACTTGTCTCCAGAGGTTGTGGATGGTCCATCACTGGAGGTTTTCAAGAGACTAAGTAATCATTTGTCTGGAACTGTATAGTGCCTAATGCCTTGAGCAGGGAGGTAGACCAGAAGACCTCCAAGGTCCCTTCCAGCCCAAGAATTTTATGTATCTCAACAAGTATTTTACTAAGCCTTTAAGTGCTGTACTAAGGCAATTTCTTTAAAAGTGGTTTAGGAATGAAGACAGAAGAAAGAAGCAGGTAGACTCAGAACAAAAACAAAATTTAAGTTAATGAAAAAACAAACAGGAAGTCCAGAAATATGTATCCACCTTATGTTTCCTCACTTCTGTCGCATCAGACCTTACAATTTGAGAACTATTTTAGGAAAGAACCTTTATTTTTGCCCTTTCTTGCAAAGCTGTTACCTAGATTCATTTCCCAGTGCTGGGATCTAAAGAGATCATCTTTTGCTGCTTCCGCTTCTTCTTTTCATTCTCTCATTCTTTGTTTAGCCATTCCAACCTTGGAGGGTGGGGGATATCTTTGCATCATCCATTTCCATTGCCACCCACTCCCCATCAAAAAGACGCCTGACATAAACAGGCTTATTAATTGGCTTTCAGAGTAATTTGTCATTTAGTC
>CM019149.1:303678784-303724050 GCA_009733165.1 Naja naja
CAGAATATGTTCTCCTAAACAAGGACTCATTTTTCACCCTTCAGTTTTGATCTTCAAAGTCCTTAAGCAGGGACAAAAGAGACTGCTGCTGGAACTGGTTCCCAAGCCATTGTGCTTCAAGCTGAGCTTCTCTTCAAATGGCTACATTTGTCATTAACAACACCAAGGCAGACAAAGCAGTCATTAGAGATAGCAAACTGTGATCGGGATGGCATGGGAGCAATCTTTGGGGTGGGAAAAAAGAGAGAGAGAGCAGAGAATGAATGACAGAAATGGAGCAGCTCTGCCAATGAATGGGGAGGCAGTACTATTTGTATGTGTCTATATTAACCACAAAATGATCTTTCTCGTGTATGGAGTAGCATGGCTTCCCCTTAAAGCAAGAAGAACAGACAACAGTCTCAAATCTGCTGGTTTCTAATCAAATCAAACCTTGCTGGTTTGCAATAGATCAGCAAGGATTCCATCCAGGGGTGGGCTTCAAAAATTTTAGCAATGGGTACTCTGCCCAATTGCTGGGTGGGTGTGGGTGTGGCCATGGTGGGCATGGCCTAGTCAGCCTCCTGAACCAATTTTTGATGGGGCACTGCTCAAGGATGGTTAGAAAATGGAGGGGGGGGGGCAATCTAGACAAGGAATAATGGATGGAAACTGATCAAGGAGAGATTCAACCTGGAAATAAAGAGGAATTTTCTGACAGTGAGAACAATCAACCAGTGGAACAGAAGTTTCCTTCAGAAGTTGTGGGAGCTTCATCCCTGGAGGCTTTCAAGAAGAAACTGGGCTGCCATCTCTCAGAAATGGTATAGGGTCTCCTGCTGGGGAGAAGGGGGGGTTGGAGTAGATGACCTACAAGGTCCCTTCCAGCTTTGTTAATCTGTTAAACCTGTTAAATGTTTCAGATCAATAAAACACAGTTGACTTCTTCAAACACCCCAAAGGAAGTTGCAGAGAAGGTCAGAACTTGTTCTCTATCATTTCAGAAGACAAGGCACAGCATAATGGTTCCAAGTGACAAATAGATGCTAGAAAAAGCTCCCTTAACAAAGTAGCTTGATTGTGAAAATGATGATTGAGCAAGGGAATGGATGGACTCATCTTTCTTAGAGATGCTTATTCGGAGGTTGCACAGCCATCTGTTACCGATGCTGGAATTCGGCTTTCGTTGCAAAATTGGAACCTGGGATCAATTTGCCCTTGTCAAAATCTATAGTTCCAGGAGTCTGTAATACCCTTCAGTGGGTTTTACTTGGAGATCAGTGATGTAGCTCCTAGCTCTTTGTGAGTGGGACTTTTTTTTTTTCAGGGTAGCCTTCAATTATGAAAGGAACATTTAACTTAGCTTGAACTTTGTTGCTTTTCAGCACCAGACAATAACAGCTTTTATTCCTGCAGATTTTCGAACACGCAATAAAGTTTATTACCCATCTGTATCTTACAGCTGCTTCTTATAACTGCTTGTTCTCTCTCTCCCTCTTGCGCTGCTTATTTTTGTTTTTTTAAAGGTCTTTTTCATCTTTGTTGGTTTTGAGATTTTAGTGACTGTTATTTTAAACTGTGCTTCTAAGTTTTTGATGGTGTTTTGTTGACTTTATAGTGGTTTCCTGGGATGTCTCTGAACATTGCCTTAAGAAAGTGCGTAGAAGAAAACTCAGAAGTGGAATGCATGGTTAAAGCAATCAAAGGATAGTATAGGATAGTATAGGATAGAATTAGAGTAGAGTAGAGTAGAGTAGAATAGAACAGAACAGAACAGAACAGAACACAGAACAGAACAGAACAGAACAGAACAGAACAGAATAGAATAGAATAGAAGCTGGAAGGGACCTTGGAGGTCTTCTACTCCAACCCCAGCTCAAGCAGGAGACCTTGTACCATTTCAGACAAGTGACTGTCCAGACTCTTCTTGAAAGCCTCAAGTGATGAAGCACCCATACAACTTCTGGTGGCAAGCTGTTCCACTGGTTAATTCTCCTCACTGTTAGAAGTTTCTCATTAATTCCAGATTGCTTCTCTCCTTGATTAGTTTCCATCCATTTTTTCTGGTCTTAGCTTCTTGTGCTTTGGATAATAAGTTGTCCCCCTCTTCTTTGGGGCAGCCCCTCAAATACTGGCAGACTGCTCTCATGTCACCCCTAGTCCTTATTTTCTCTAGACTACCAAACCCAAAACCTGCAACCGTTCTTCATGTATCTATTCTATTCTATTCTATTCTATTCCATTCCATTCCATTCATTCTATTCTCTATTCTATTCTATTCTATTCTATTCTATTCTACTCCACTCTGTTCCATTCCATTCCATATTTCTCATTCTTTCTGTTCTGTTCTATTCTATTCTGTTCTGTTCTATTCTGTTCTGTTCCATTCCATTCCATTCCATGTATTCTCTACTCTATTCTGTTCTGTTCTTTATTCTGCTCCACTCCGTTCCATTCCATTCCATATGTTCTCTATTCTGTTCTATTCTGTTCTATTCTATTCTATTCTGCCATCTGTTCCATTCCATTCATATTTCTCTATTCTATTCTGTTCTGTTCTGTTCTATTTCTATTCTTTCCATTCCATTCCATTCCATTCCATTGTTCTGTTCTATTCTATTCTATTCTATTCTAATTCTGTTCTATTCTATTCTATTCTATTCCATTCCATTCCATTCCATATATTCTCTATTCTATTCTATTCTATTCTATTCTATTCTATTCTATTCTACTCCACTCCGTTCCATTCCATTCCATATATTCTCTATTCTATTCTATTCTATTCTATTCTATTCTATTCTATTCTATTGCTATTCTGTTCTATTCTATTTTATTCTATTGCTATTCTGTTCTGTTCTGTTCTATTCTGTTCTACTCTACTCTACTCTACTCTACTCTACTCTACTCTACTCTACTCTATACCTTTCTGTGTCCCCACATTTATTCAAGGATTGTCATCTGCAAAGGCCAAGATAGCATGCAATCAAATATCTCAGAGATTGGATCAATCTGATTGACTTCTGGAGCAAAGAAATTTAATTCTGAGGGATTGCATTTGATATATACTAAGGGATCTTAGAATAATAGTCCTTGACTTACAACAGTTCATTTAGTGACCGTTTAAATGGCACTGAAAAAAAAAGTGACATGACTATTTTTCACACTTATGACCATTGCGGCATCCCATCATGACATGGTCAAGATTCAGATGCTTGGCAACTAATTCGTATTTATGATGGTTATAGTTTCCCAGGGTCATAGGGGAGTCACCTTTTGCAATCTTCTAGCAAGCAGAGTCAGTGGGGTAGCCAGATTCAGAACAACCTTGCAAGTAATTTACTAACTGCACTGATTCGCTTAACAAAATGGGGCAAAACCTCACTTAACAAATATCTCGCTTAGCAACAGAAGTTTTGGGCTCAAACTGTGGTTTTAAATCGAGGGCTGCGTGTGTATGGATGGTGCATTTTAGTTGTAATCTTGTTTTACAGAGGTGGGTGTCGCAGGCTGCTCAGAATTTGTTCTGATGGCTGAGAAGCCCTTCAAATAAATATACAAACAAATGAACGAATGCGGTCTGATTTATTTGATTGGCTTCCAATGCTGATTGAAAAATTATACATGATGTATTATGCATATTATATCTTTCCTATGCGTGATGCTTGTATACTTCATTTGCAGTATATTATATATTCTGCAGGCCTTATAATCTTAAGTTATTTGAATCTTTTTGCATTATAATGCCCTCGACGGAAGCACATTATCCTAGATTATTTGGAGGGTATGTTTCCTGTTCATAAACAGATGAACTTGGGGAACGCATTGGCCCTTCAATCGCGGGACTCGAATATGCATGCTTGAATAAATAATGTTTCCCTTTGATATACCTTAATTCATGGACTCTGGACTCCAACCCACAAAAACTTCTGTCGTAATAAATGTGTTGCCCTTTATTTAAAGTGGCAGCAGGTTCTTTGTCAATGCTCTTCAGTGAAAGAGGGGGGAAAATTGATGGAAATTGGGAAGAACCACTTGCTTACATAGGCTGATTTATGGAAGGTAAGACTCGGAGCCCTGTTCAAAAGGAGCCTATTCATCTCTGCTACCCTTTTGCTGTCTTCGTGGTTTGCTAAAGGAAGTATCTTCCTCAGCTTCTGTCAGAAATTAGAAGCTACCTAAGCTACCCAAGTGCTTTGTCGGGGCTAATTTTTAAAGGATTTGGGTGCCTTGGCACACATCTCAACAATCTTATGCAGAGGCAAGTTCTGTTCATTGACGGGTTGCAAATGATTTGTGTGTTCATTGCAAGATCCAATCTGGGTCACTCACCAGCACCAGAGATTTAGTCTTCTGAGCTTTCAAAGTAGTGATGGAGGCCATCTGTGATGACCTGGGACACAGTGGTGGGATTCATTATATTGTACTACTGGTTATGTGGGCATGGCTATGTGGGTGTGGCTATGTGATCATGTGACTTCCCTCTTTTTTCCCTTCCCTCCCTCTCTCCCTCTCTCCCTCCCTCCCTCCTTCTTTCTTTCTTTCCTTCTTCTTTCTCCATTTCCTCCTTCCTTCCTTCCTTCCTTCTTTCTTTCTCTTTCTTTCTTTCTTTCTTTCTTTCACTTTCTTTCTCCCTTTCCTCCTTCCCTCCTCTTTAGTTCTTTCTTTCTTTTCTTTCTTTCTCCCTTCCCTCCTTTTTCTTTCTTTCTTTCTTTCTTTCTTTCTTTCTTTCTTTCTTTCTTTCACTTTCTTTCTCCCTTTCCTCCTTCCCTCCCTCTTTCGTTCTTTCTTTCTTTTTCTTTCTTTCTCCCTTCCCTCCTCTTTCTTTCTTTCTTTCTTTCTTTCTTTCTTTCTTTCTTTCTTTCTTTCTTTCTTTCTTTCTTTCTTTCTTTCTCCCTTGAAGGCCCGCCGTCCCTTTTTTGGGTCTAAGAAGCCTCCCTGCAGCCTCCTGGGAGCCAAAATGGGGTGTGTGTGGTCTCTTGGAAGGGGTGGGGTGGCAAGGGGTGGGGCCAGCCAGAGGTGGTATTTGCCAGGTCTCCGAATCAGTCAAAATTTTTGCTACTGGTCTGCCAGAATTGGTTAGAACTGGCTGAAACCACCTCTGCTGGGAGAAGGCACGAAGGCCACACAGCCAGCTGAAAGTTCAATCTCCCCTTTAATGCTCCAAATTTTCCCCAAACACCCACATGTTCTTAGCAAAGCATGTGCACACAACACAGCCATCTTTGGCTGTGCCCAATCCAGTAAAGCAAATGAACAGGGGAAATGAATCCACGAAGCAAGGAACAATTAGTCTACGAAGCAAAAAAGAAGCAAGCAGTCCTGCAAACTCCAGACGTCTGCAACAACACACAAAACTCTACCAATTCAGCATTTGTTCCTGACAAATACCCCTCCCCACAGGGTCTCCTTAAATATCAGTCCTCAGGTGTGCCTTGGGAAGAAGGATGGGACGCTCTTCTCCTGAGTCGTCAGTTTGGCCTGCACTGTTTCCACCTTCTCTCCACTCTCTGTGCTCAGGGATCAGGAGGGGGCGGTCCTTGCTCATCTCCTGAGCGCCATCGCTCCTCATTTCCACTGCTTGGTCTCTCTTGGTCATCCTGCCCCACATTCCGCTCTGCTAACAAGCCATCCCTATCCTGAGGGGCCCTGGGCTGCCCCCTAGATGCATCAGGGAGTCTGTGACTGTCATAAGCATGAGGACAGTTGTAGGTCCATTTCTTCAACACCATTGTAAATTTGAATGTTCATCAAACAAATGTTTGTAAGTTGAGGACCATCTGTAGATTGTTGCAATCTGTCAGGTACAAAAGATCAGGTCTTTTGTGAAGGCCCAAAATGAACTGAAATGAAAAGAAACTGCTTCATTGCTAAAAGGTCTACGCACAGGAATCTTCTCAATTAATGGTAGGAATCTATTAGGAGTTAGATAAGGATCAATAGAATTCAAGGGAGGTTGGACTTAGTTTACTTATGGCTACGCAGAGATTCTAGGCTAATACCTCTTTTAACTCCACCACCAGGTGGTGCCACTCCTTCTCCTATACCACATTGATAGAGGTAAAATATACGATACATGATGTCAGATCAAAGGTCATCAAACATGTGAAAAACATGGAGTACAATTAAATAATATGATGTAACCCAACCAAATTATAATCACGGACAAATAGGCTCTGGAAGATATCAGATATGAGTTGGTTTGGGGAGACAGTCAGGATAGAAATCCATAGGGTGTGCCAACTAAAAAGATACTCCTTTGGTCTTTTTAGCTGCCAGAAAAAGGGAGTGGGGGGAAACAAGGCATTCTTGAAATGCCTAGATAATCACCCCAGCAGCACAAAGTTGTCAGAGAATAAGAAGGTTATTGGAGAGCATGATGGATGACTCTTGGAGATGGATGTGTCCCATTGGAGAAGTCACATCCAGGAGGTGGGGGGAAGACCAAGGTCAAGGGGGAAATGTATGATGTAATTTAGTATTGGCTGCAACCACCACGTGCCAACATGTCTAATAAATCAATTTACTTTTCTCTGAGATGCAGCTAGAGACTTTTGATTTGAATGAGGGTGGATTTGTTGGAGCCCTGACAGGGTGGTTGCACCAAAGAACTGGTGACACCATCAGCACCAATAGGACCCCAAGAGTAGAAATTTCTAGAAGCTTCTCCTGGCTAGACCAAATTGACCAGATCAACTCCAGTAAAAGAACGCACTGCTGCAGTTAACTTGGAATGGCAGCCAGTTTTGTTTAAATATTAAGGCACCAGGCAAGAAAGCAGGTGACTGTGAGTTCAAGTTTTGCCTTTGCCAAGAAAGCCAGCTGGGTGTTCTGACCCAGGCTTTGTAAACTGTAATTATTCACAAACTTGTTTTAAAAGAGAAACCTATTTCATTGCAATGCTGGGAATTGTTTTCATTCCCAGCTGGAATTAATCTCAAACAGTCCCTCAAGATAAGCACACATCTTTCAGTTATGTGAAGTGCTGCCAAAAACAGAAGTATCAAATGAACTAGAAAAGAAACCAACCAAAGTACAAAAGAGCTTCAAGGATGACTCGGAACCGATCAAACTACTTTGCTTCCTGCAAAGGTTTCATCATCTTGGCCTGACTTTTATCCCTTATGGAAGGGGCAATCACTTCTCAGCCTTACTCCCGAGTCACCCCTTTTGTTTCAATTGCTCTCACCTTCTAGCAGCTCTGCACACACACGCACTGGGAACAGGCTCCCCTGTGTCCTCTGCCTCCCCACTGCCAGTTTCTGAAGGCTCTGAAGGCAACACTCCACTCCCAGATGGTCCTGGCCCCATCTCTGCATTGGATGCAGGACCCTCGTCTGAAGCTTCTCCAGACTCCCTGACTGGTCCCTGTTCTTCCCACTGTCCGATTCCACTGCTGTCTGCACCGGCTGTCAGCCAACCACAACACTGGGTGACCTTGGGCCAAACACCAGGAGACTGTGAGTTCTAGTCCCTCCTTGGGTTTGCAAGCTGGCTGGGGTCACCAACTGGCAGTGGCCATTTTGGGGCTACAGTGCTGCCACAACTGGAGCTGTGGAAAAGGGCAGGGGAGTAGAGATAGCTGGAGGGGCTGTAGCCAAAATAAAATACTTTCTTTTGGGAACCAAGGACGTTCCCGCCAGGTGTCCAGAAGGAGGGGACTACAGTCATCTAGCAACTGGACTGAATCCTGATTGGACCAAGTGACTGATTGTTTGGAGAAAGTGAAAGAACATTTACTTTTAATTAGATGAAAACCACTGGAACATTTAGAGTCGGTTTTCACCAGCTTGTGCCAAAATGACATATCCAATCAATGTATTATTTGAGGTATTCCACTGCCTTGGAATCTTGATTGCTATGGGTGTGTTACTTGGAACCCTGACAGATGGGTGTCTTTGGGCCAATTACCAGGAGATTGTGAGTTCTAGTCCCACCTTAGGCATGAAAGCCAGATCGGTGACTTTGAGTCAGTCCTTCTCTCTCAGCCCAACTTTACGGTGTTGTTCTTGTGGGGAAAATAGGAGAGAGAAGGTATGTTAGATATAGTCACCACCCTGAGTTATTTGTAAAAAATAATAACGGCAGGATACAAACAAACAACTAATAAGTCAAACCACAGAGGATTTCATAGGTAATTGGTAGGATTTTGGCAACCAGTACAATGTGCTCCCATTAGTGAACCTCAGACAGTCAGCATGTGGGCCACTGCATTTACAAGCATTATAGAACATAAAACATGGAAATCATATAACTTCAGAGAAAATAAGACACCATGGACTAAAATATACATTGACCTCAGACAGATTAAGATAATTTTATCAAGTGTTCAGTCAAACACTTGGAACCCTGAGGTTATTGAGGCTAAGCTTTCAGTGAAAAGACCATTATAAATGTAGCTATTGTAGATATAAATACACAAGAGGGTTAATACTTATTGCTATTATTAATCCTGGTGCAAGATTAATCGGTTCAAACTGTTCCTTAAGAGGTCCTGTCCAATCTTGCTGGTTATTAAACAAAACTTGGCAATGGCATAAGAGAGTGCATCACCCTGGTCAGCTAAATGGTAATTGAGATTTTAAAAGTCATTGGGTCAGAACAGATGAAAGTTGCCAAGAAGAAAAGGAAAGTCAAAGTCAAGAAAGACAAAGATCTCACAAATGTATTGAGCAAAGAATTTTGGAGAGATGTGAGAGGAAACAAGAAGCAGACACTGAGAAACAAGGAAGGGCTTCCAGATCTCTGAACTCAGAAAAACGTTCCAACATGAAATTAAAATGGTAAAAGATGCCAATAGGTAGATAGCAGCTGATTCAAAGAAGATCAGAAAAAAAATGGAATGAGTATTTTGATGTTCTCTACAGTAAGGACATCAACATCTGAGATCGTTTAGAAGATAGTCCCTATATACAAGAAGCTCTAGTATCGGAAGATGAAGATAGATTGAAGGATTACCTCCTATTACATTTAGAAAGTATACATCTAGAAAGACTGCAGAGAAGAGCAACCAGGATGATTAGGGGACTGGAGGCTAAAACATATGAAGAACCATTACAGGAACTGGGCTTGGCTAGTCTAGGGAAGAGAAGAACCAGGGGAGACAGGAGAGCAGCCTTCCAATATTTGAGAGGCTGCCACAGAGAGGCAGGGGTCAAGCTAATTTCCAAGACATCTGAAGGCCAGACAAGGAATAATGGATGGAAACTGAACAAGCAGAGATTCAGCCCAGAAATAAGGAGAATTTTTCTGACAGTGAGAACAATCAACCAATGGCATAGCTTGCCTTCAGAAGTTGTGGGAGCATCGTCACTTGAGACTTTCAAGAAGAGATTGGACTGCCATCTGTCAGAAATGGTGTAGGGTTGGCTTGGGTGGGGGCTGGACTAGATGACCTACAAAGTCCCTTCCAACTCTGTTAATCTGTATCTTATCTAATCCAACCCACCAAGGCAGGAAGTCAAGGCATTCATACCAGATGATTATCAACTGGGGATAATCATCTGGTATGACCATGAAAAAGACTGTTCCCGGTGGTGGCCCCTTCTTTACAGAACATTTTTCCCTGTGACACATGGTTGTCTCCCACCCTGCTCCTTTTGCAAAAAGCTCTAAAAAATGGTTTCATCAGAAGGCCTGGGGACCACAAATGGAGATGATGCTGATCAAGTGGCTAATCTGATTGTATTGTTGCTGCCGTGGGTGGAGGGGTGCAGTAAGTTTTTTTATGATGGCTAATATGATGGATCTTTAAATTTTTTATGTTGTAAGCCTCCTGAAGTCATCTATGTGGGAGTTGGATGGCTACATAAGTCAGTTAGCTATCTATCTATCTATCTAGCATTTATCTAGCATCTATCTAGCATCTATCTATCTATCTATCTATCTATCTATCTATCTATCTACCTACCTTTCACTAGCAGATAGATAAATAGATGATAGATACAGATAGATAGATAAATAGATGATAGGTAGAGAGATGGATAGATGGATAGATAGAAAGATGGATGGATGGATGGATAGATGGATAGATGGATAGATGGATAGATGGATAGATGGATAGATGGATAGATGGATAAATAGATGATAGATGGTAGCTAGCTAGATGATAGATAGAGAGATAGATAGAGAGATAGAAAGAGGGATAGAAAGATAGATATAGCTAGTTAGTTAGCTAGCTAGACAGATAGACAGATAGATAATGATGGATAGATGATGGACAGGTAGGTAGGTAGATAGATGGATAGGTGATGGATAGACAGACAGACAGACAGACAATGTAAACTCATTGCTAATGTGCAACTCATCAAGAAAGCCAAAGAACACCAAAACCAAGTCAATATGTGTGTTTCACTAATTATAAAAAGGCCTTTGATTGTGTTGACCATGTCAGATTACATTCAGGGTTATAAAATTCAGAATACACACACACGCATATTATGCTATCCAGTGTGATTTAATGCAATTTAAAACCAGACTTTTGACTTTTCTCCAGTTTGGTGGTTTAGGATGATGACAGAATGCATGGACCAATAAATAAGATGTCAGACAATTTCCATTAGGTTTTTTTTTTCCCTTGTTTTATTGAGCTGGCAAATAAAATTAAATATACATAGCATCTGTTGCTGAGAATTTCTGAATGCCCATCAACATGTTTTTGATCCCCTAATGCCATACCCTTCTCCGCTAAATGTTATTGTTATTGTTGAGTGGGCCGGAGAAACGAAATGTCAAATGGACCTTGGATTGAAATCTCATTTTCCAATTAGTGTTGTGTTCGGCATTTAAATTTCAGGGCCTTCTTCAAGACTCAGATCTCTCTGCAGCCAGCCGCGTGCTGATTATTCCCTCCTAATCTTGCTTTTCACAAACCCAAAGCAAAGATTTAGCACTTGGAGTTAATTGTTAGTTTAGCTTTATGGTTTGTGTATCTCCTACTAAAGCCTAAAAACAGCACCATAAATATTGCAAAGGAAGGCATTTAATTTTTTTTTTTTTAACAGTCGCCGAGCTGATTTTCTGAATGAATTGTTCTTGGAGCTCCGCAATAAAAATTGCAGGTACTAGAGCTTAGCATTTTGAAGGCTGTGTATTTAGAGGGCGGATTATGCCCAGCATATGCACCCAAACAAATCTGACGTCATGCTGAATCTATGCTAATTCAAAAGTTTACTTAGGAATCATGCTTGTATAATTCTGAGACTCTAGAATCAGAATCAGAATAGAACTGGAAGGGACCCAGAGCTGTTTGTCAGGACAGGACTTAATTGTTTTTTGTTTGCTTGTTTGTTTGTTTGTTTGTTTTGAAGACATTTCACTTCTCATCCAAGAAACTTTTTCCGCTCTGGCAGGATAGTGGGGAAGGGAAGGATGTCGGAGCTGAAGAAGCTTCTTGGATGAGAAGCAAAACATCTTCAAAATGTTTTGCTTTGAGCCTTGGTGGTGCAGGCTGTTAAACACCTAACACTTAGCTCCTGCTGCCTGCAATTAGTGCAGGCTCAAATCCCACCAGGCTCAAAGTTGACTCAGCCTTCCATCCTCCCGGGGTAGGTAAATTGGGGACCCAAGATTGTTGGGGGCAATAAGCTGACTTTGTAAAAATGACACTTGGGGTGGAGGGCCAAAAAGCCCTAGTAATAAGCAGGCATATACAAAGGAATGAAGGCTATTGCTGAGCACATTGGGTTGTGCTCCAAAGATTGTAAGCCGCCCTGAGTCTCCAGAGAAGGGCGGCATATAAATGTGAATTAAAAAAAAAAGAAAGAAAGAAAAAAACAACAGGGAAGTCCAGTTGCCTCCTGAAAAAGCACTTCTGGGACAACCACAACCTGGATGACTGAGAATCTCTACAGTCTTTTAGCTGGAAGGGACCTTAGAGGTCTTCTAAGCCAGCCCCCTGTTCAACCAGGAAATCCTATACCATTTCAGGTAGGTAACTGCCCAGTCTCTTCTTAAAAGCCTCCAGTGAAGGAGCAGCCACAACTTCTGAAATCAAGCTGTTCCACTGGCTAATTGTCCTCACCGTTAGGAAGTTTCTCCTTAATTCCAGGTTGCTTCTCTCCTTGATTAGTTTCCATCCACTGTTTCTTTTTCCTGCCTTCAGGTGCTTTGGAAAATTAGTTGACCGACTCCTCTTTGTGTCAGCCCCACAAATACTAGAAGACTGCTCTCATGTGCCCCCTGGTCCTTCTTTTCTCCAGACTGGCCATACCCAAATCCTGCAACCATTCTTCATATGTTTTAGTCTCCAGGCCTTTAATCACCTTAGTTGCTCTTCTTTGCACTTTTCCCAATGTCTCAACCTCTAAAGAGTGCAGAGAAGAGCAACAAAGATTGTAAGGGGCCCAGGGAACAAACCATATGATGAGTGATTGAAAGAAGGAGGCACATTTTGTTAGACAAAGGAAAGGATTAGATCAAGGGTCTTCAAACTTGGCAAGTATAAGACTTGTGGACTTCAACTCCCAGAATTCCTGAGCTAACATGACTGGAGGAGGAATTCTGGGAGTTGAAGTCCACAAGTCTTAAAGCTGTCAAGTTTGAAGACCCCTGGAATAGATAGAGAAAGAGAGGTAGAATAGATAGAGATAGAATAGATAGAGGGAGAGAGAGAGAGAAAGAGAGAATAGATAGAATAAATAAAGAGAGGTAAAATAGATAGGATAGGATAGAATAGAATAGAATAGAATAGAATAGAATAGAATAGAATGAACAGATAAAGGGATGGAAACTAATCCAGGAGAGAAGCAACCAAGAACAAAGACAAATTTCCTGACACTGTGAACAATCAGTCAGTGGAATGACTTGCCTTCAGAAGTTGTGGATGCTCCAACACTGGAGGTTTTTAAGAAGAGACTGGACAGCCACTTGTTTGAAATGGTATAAGGCAAGGGTCTTCAAACATGGCAAGTTTAAGACTTGTGGACTTTGACTCCCAGAATTCCTGAGCTAACATGACTGGAGGAGGAATTCTGGGAGTTGAAGTCCACAAGTCTTAAAGCTGTCAAGTTTGAAGACCCCCTGGATTAGGGTGTGATACGATAGCAGTCTTTCAATAAGGGAGCTTCTTGGTGCTCAATGAGCTTGGTTGTTTTCTTGCAGATGGTTCATGACCCAAACTAAGTAACATCAATAGCGCTAGCTAGTAATACCATTAGCACTAGCACAGATGATGTTAACCTGGTTTGGGTAGTGAAACGTCTACAAGAAAATAACCGAGCTCAGAGAGCACCAAGGATCCTTCACTTCATCCCTGAGGTAGAAACATTCTCCTTTAATTAGTCTTCCAATATTTGAGGGGATGTCAGAGAAGATGGTGTTGACCTATTCTCCTAAGCACCTGAGGGCAGGACAAGAAGTAATAGATGAAAGCTTATCAAAGAGAGATCTAGCGTAGAATTAAGGAGAAATGTCCTGAGAGTGAAAACAATTAATCAACGGAGTGGCTTGTCTCCAGAAGTTTTGGATGCTGCATCATTTTGCTTTCATGTCACCCCTGGTCCTTCTTTTCATTAAACTAGACATACCCAATTCCAGCAACTGTTCTTTATATGGTTTAACCCTCCAATCCAATGGGTGGGATTCAAAATATTTTCCACTGGTTCTGTGGGTGTGGCTTGGTGGGCGTGGCTTGGTGGGTGTGGCAGGGGAAGGTTACTGCAAAATCCCCATTCTCTCCCCACCGCACTAACCTGCTTTCCAGCATGGGTTGCCTGGGCAGCTGACCACATGGAATTGAGAGTGAGGGGTTTTTCTACATGTCGGTTGGCGGAGCCCCAGGGGAGGGCCTTCTCAGTGGGAGAGCCCACCCTGTGGAACCAGCTGCCCCTGGGGCTACAGTTGGCTCCTGACCTGCGCGCCTTCCGCTGCGATCTAAAGACCTGGCTGTTTTTACAGGCCGGCCTGGCTTGAGAGTGGTTGGGGTTTTAATTGGCTATTTTAGTATGTAATTTTAGGTTTTATATGGATTGGATTAACAATTTTTTAAATAATTGTATATGTGTTGTATTCGCATGTGAGCCGCCCCGAGTCTCCCCGGAGATGGGGCGGCATATAAATCCAAATAAACATAAACATAAACATAAACATAAACATAAACATAAACATAAACAAACATAAACATACCTTCTCTTGCACTTGAGCTTCCTGTTCCTGTCCAAGAACATGCATTCTATTGGCTGTTGTCAGACTTCCATGGAGCCATGTAGGAGCTATGTAGGGGTCATAGTTGACTCTATAGCCAAAGTACAAATCCTAGGTGTTTGTCTGAGCTAAATTTGGTTGAAGTTTGGACTGCTGATGCAATGAAGGGGCATTGGGAATTCCTATTGTGGCTGAGGGCTAATCCTACCTTTGTTGGATCTTGGGTGAGGGTATTTGCTTATGAATAGAGCTAGCTATCTCTTTATCTCTTAAGTGTTGACATCTGCTGAGGGCTATTAAGGAAGGTGGGGGCTGCTTTCCAAGTGTATGTTTCTCCATTTTCTATCCAGGGAAATATAATATTCCGTGTTTTTAATATTTCTCAAAATATTTCATTCTTCTAGGAGAGGGATGGGTGCTAACTTTCTACATCATCGTGAACTTAATTTTATGGTGGTGGACAACTGGTGGACTTCATTTTTTTCCTGTTGATGCTGGCAGTCACCATTTCTTTCAGGGCACGGTGAAAAATTAAAATGCCACCATCTGCAAACATGGCAGATATATTGCTGGACCCTCACCAGCTTTCCAGAGATATCAGTTGTGGTTCTAAACCTGTTTTGTCCTCCTACTCATGCTTGTGAACTTCAAGAATGAATTAGTTGTTGATTTGTGAAAAAAAATGGAGGACAAAAGCTTTATCAATTATGCATTTTGCCTCCAAATTCTTCATAAAAACTTAAACAGGGGTAATTGTTTTGAAAGCAGAGATTCCAAACATGGAAAAACATATTGTGGACCAAAATGATTCTTTCAAAGTCAGGGAAAATTGGCCTGATTGTTCTAGAACAGGAGTGTCAAACTTGATTTCATTTAGGGGCACATCAAGGTTGTATTTGACCTCAGAGGGCCAGGGTGTGTGTGGGGTGTGGCCAGATTGGGGGTGGCTAGTGATGGGTATGGCCATGGCCATGGTGGAAGCAGGACACATGTCAGGGGCACCTGTGGTGCCCAAGACCTAAGGCAGGACTTCTCTGAGACCCTCACTCTCATTATCCTTCCTTCCTTCCTTCCTTCCTTCCTTCCTTCCTTCCTTCCTTCCTTCCTTCCTTCCTTCCTTCCTTCCTTCCTTCCTTCCCTCCTTCCTTCTTTCTCTTCTCTTCTCTTCTCTTCTCTTCTCTTCTCTTCTCTTCTCTTCTCTTTCCTTCCCTTTCCTTCTTCTTTCTTCCTTTCTTTCCTGGCTCTTTTCCCATCTTTCTTTCTTTTTCTTTGTCCTTCCTCTTTCCCTTTCTCCTTTCCTGTCCCTTCTTGCGTGCTCAGATGCAAAGCGGGAAACATTTCTCCTTTGGTTTTGTTTTTAGTTTGTTTTGATAGCCCTCTGCCAGTGAAAACAGAGCCCAGGTGGCAGCATACAGCCCACCTATGCCCCATTTTCGGCTGCAATGGCCTCCTGCAGCACTCTGCCAGTGAAAATGGAGCACATTCCCCAACCCTCAAGCACTGTTTTTTGCTGGCAGGGGCACTGCAGGCCAGTCCTTTGCTGTTTCCAGACCTGCCCCACAGGCCAGATCTAAGCAGCCTGAGGGCCAGATGCAGTCCACAGGCCTTGAGTTGGACACCCCTGTTCTAGCAGAATCTCAGACCCATTTCTGAGTTGAGTGTGAAACATTTTTAGAAAGTTTGTGACATCCCATATCTAACAAGGTAACAATTGAAATAGTCCACAAAACCCTAAATAAGGATCCTTTTTTACGATAAAAATTTATTCTCTCTCTCACTTTTTTTAAATGCATTCATCAGAAAGGGTTACACTTCTGAGAATTTTCTGCAGATTCTTCCATTCTAAACGTTTTAGCTATACTTGATTGAGATGACATGTGAGGAAGAAAACAATTAACTTTCAGAATAATACATATGGTACACATATGTTTACAACAGTCAGTTGAGGATGCAAAGGAAAACAATAGAGAGATTGAGAAAGCTAAATATAGATAAATATTGAATGTAGAGCATAGAATAATAGGGTTGGGAAGGACCTTGGAGGTCTTCTAGTCCAGTGGGGACCACTGGTGGTCTGCAAGAAATTTTGGTGGTCCACAGAGAAATGTCACCTCCAAAGCAATTAATCCAGGCTGCGTGGGAACACAAGGCTGAGCCACCCATATGGCCCGGAGGAACACAAGGCTTGCATCGCTTGCATTGTGAACAACACAAGGTAGTGGGGGAGGGGAGAAAGGGCAGAGTGGGGAACTAGCCTCACTCTCCCCACGTGCCTCACCTGGTCACCGGGCTGCTTCTTTCTGCTTCTTTCTTCTGCTTTTGTCTGCACACAAGGAAAGCAGCCAAAGTCTTTCTTTCTCTCCCCCAAACTCTGCCAGAAATGAGACTTTGGGAACCTGCAAGGCCTCCTGCTCCAAGAGGCTGCGCTGGCAAAGACTCATTTCTGGCAGAGTTTGGGGGAGAGAAAGGAAGACTTCTGCTGCTTCTGCTGCTTTCCTTGCACAAAGCCAAAAGTCTCTCTCCCGCCCCCCCGAGAACGGAGCTGGAGATGGTATCCTGTGATCCCAAACAAAGAATGATCAATCGGTAGGAAAACGGGGTGGGGGGATTTTCCTGCAGATTTTTTTTGGCATTTTCCCAGGGTCTCCGGTCCATGGGATTTAAAATGATGAGCCTGGTGGTCACTGAGGTCCAAAAGGTTGGCAACCCCTGTTCTAGTCCACCTCTCCGCTTCATGGTAAGAATTCCATTCTGGACAAATGGCCGTCCAGTCTCTTTTGAATTATGATTATATACACTGGATGGTTGCAGGAACTGGGCATGTTCAGTGGGACAGCTGGCCTTCAAAAGTTGTGGGAGCTTCATCACTGGAAGCTTTCAAGAAGAGCCTGGACTGCCATCTGCCAGAAATGGTGTAGGTTCTCCTGCTTGGGCATACGGTTGGACTAAATGACCTACAAGATCCCTTCCAACTCTGCTAATCTGTTAAATATCCAGAAGCATATTGGAAACCAACGCAGCTCATGAAGTAGACATGTCAAATGTGCTGAATATCTGTCAGTCATAATTGTTTATATTGCTGCACCAATTAGCTGTGGTGGTGGCAGTGGTTAGAATGTAGTATTGCAGGCTAATTCTGCTGACTGCTAGTGGGCCTCTCTGTCCAAAATGTGGACTTTGCTGTCTTCAAAAGAGTGGTCTTTGCCTTTTAAATGCAGATAGACTGCTGAATCTAGTCCGGTTGGGTTTGTTCTCCATGCGTTTACAAAGAGGTTGTTTTGTTTCCCCAATGTACAGTACAATGTTCCAGTACAGTGTTTCTCTACTTCAACAACTTTAAAAGAGCTGCGGTTGCACAGTGGCTAGAATGCAGTATTGCAGGTAAACTCTAGCCACAGCCTGGAGTTTAATCCTGACCAGTTCAAGGATGATTCAGCCTTCTATCATTCCCAGGTTAGTGAAATAAGGACTCAGATTGTTGGGGGCAATATGCTGATTCTTTAAACCACTTAGAGAGAGCTGTAAAACACCACGGAGTGAAGCATCAGTGCTATTGCTATTCCTGTTGCTATTTTGTACCAGCTGAGCCTTCCAAGTATTTATTAATGAGACTTGTATGCATCTCAAGACTCACACAAGGAAACAATAAATAATTAAAAAAGAATTAAACTAACAAGCCCCATTAAGATGCAATTACACAAATACACAATAAAACTATAATAAAAGCCATCCCCCCCCAAAGGGTCACAGCCCGGCTTGGTTAAATAACCAGGTCTTCAATTCACGGTGGAAGGCGCGGAGGTCAGGGGCCAGATGGAGCCCCGGGGGAAGCTGATTCCAGAGGTCAGGGGCCGCAATAGAATAGGCTCGTCGTCGGGGGACCGCCAACCGGCAAGTAGTCTTCAAGGACAGCACCATCTAAGACAGTGGTGTCAAACCCAAACATATCACAGACTGTATCATGACTGTGATAAAAATCAACCATTCAGGTCGACACTGGAGATACTTGAACAATAAATAAGAGCTTTATTATGAAGCTTTTGCAAAAGGGAATCCTGCTCATGGGCAGAAGATATGGTTCCCAGGAAGGCTGGGGTTTATATACAGGTTCAGATATACAGTCTCTGCCCCTTTCTGGGTTCACAATCTATTCAGCTACGTATTCAGCTATGCAACACCCCTATTATTGTAGCATACCATTTGTTTCCTCGTCCTGTTTATCCATTTCCATTTCCAGTAATCTCCATCATTATATTGACACTGGACAGCATAACCTGCCAAATATATAACCTTCATACAAAACAATAGAAAATTCTTACATAATATTCCAGTAAATTATCTTAGGTTAACACAGAGGTTAAAAATTGTGTTACATTGCTTTATATTTTCACATATCATAGTGACATATTATCATTGTTTTTGCCTTTGTGGGGCCAGAGTGGGTGAGGCCTGCATGGGCCGTATGCGGTCTCATGACATGCCTAACCTAAGAGCACCAATTGCAGCAAACAAATTGGTAGGTGACTGTGACAGGAGTGACATTGAGTAGGATCTCCTAGTCCAATTGTGTCCAATTCAGAGGTGGTATTCAGCAGGTTCTGCCCAGTTCTGGAGAACCAGTAGCGGAAATTTTGAGTACCTGGCTTTTAATAAAATTAGGTTTAACAAAGCTGTCCACTCTGGTATCCCTGAGGATATACCACCTCTGACTGGAGATTTTACAGTATCCTTCCTCTGCTACGCCCACCAAGCCATGCCCACAGAACCAGTAGTAAACAAAAATTGAATCCCACCACTGGTCCAATCGTCCCACAATTGTCCTTCTTGGCAGTTGCTACCTCTTGTTCTTTTGAGCAGGCACCGCGAATCCAGAAGGAGTCTCGAATTGCACATTGGCTCTGTTTGCAACCTCATCTAGAAGAAGAGATGGAAAATGTTCCAATTATGATGGATTGGCTGCGATCTACCTTCAGAAGAAGGTTCGTTTCACCTCCAGTGGCATATTTCTTCTGTCTCAGATATCTCATCACTTCTCCAAGGACCTACCTGGTGAGGAAGACTAAGGCATTGTCCTGCCTTGAACTGCAGTGAAACAGCAATGAAAGAAGCAATTATAGAGCACTCGGATTTATATTTTTGCTCCTGACATCTGCACAAGGCACAAGGAAGTCAACCTCATAAGAGATATATCTTCTTCCAGCAACATTGTTCCCATGTTTGTCAGTGGCTCTCCATACATGGACAGGCAACATCTGATTTCAAGCTATAACTTTCCAGTCACAGAGATGTTAGCAGTAAAATAACTCCACAACTAAATGGAGGGAAAAAAATTGCTGTCTCCCTTGTTGAGGGTTGACTCTAATAATCTTCCAAGAATGACCTTGAGACATCCAACATTTGTCTTGATTTGGGTGCTATTAGCAGTATTTTCTTCCTGTTCTCCCCCTCTCCGCCCTCCCAGACTGGCCAAAAGAACAGGGGTGAGGAAGGGGGTGGTCAGGATGCCGACAAAAATCTAACTCTTGGCCATTCTGCAAATTGCTTGCTCTCTCTCTGTCTCTCTCTCTCTCTCTCTTCCCCTGCCAGCTAAGAGTGAAGAAAGTGGTATATTAAAAGGTTCTCATTGTGAAGTAATGTGAACAGCAGCCGCAGTAATTATAAAATCAATAATTTGTAATAAATATGTCCTCCTGATATAATTACTAAGGGATTGCAAAAACCAATATTACTCACCCATTAGAATGGGGGAAGAGTTGCCACTAAAGGCTGTCCACTTTGCTGAATTGTTCATCTCTTAAAACACCTTTGCTAGGATCAAACGTAAAATTTATCCCTGATTGGGGCATAATGTTATCTTTCATTGGATCCACCTCAAACAACTCTTTGATTCATGTTGAGGGGAGGTGTGCATTGGAGGACTCAGCCATTTGCGTTTAAAGGCAATTAAACTTCCTAATTGTGCCTTAAGCAGCTCCTCTCAAATATTTATGGTCTAGCAAAAGGGCCTATCCTATTAAATGGTGATCAAAAGATCCAGGAAGTCACTGTAGATTTATTTCAGGAGCTGCATCCATATATGTCTTCGGCTTCATGAACTAACTCAATTTCTGGGTTGGCAAAATATCATGAATGAGTAATACAGGGGTGGGATTCTACCGGTTCGGACTGGTTCTATGGAACCGGTTGTTATGATTCTGCACAATTTGGAGAACCAACAAATTGTGCCCCTGGCTGGCCCCGCCTGTTTCTGCCCACCACTCCCCTCCCCCTCCCAGTCAGTCCTTATCACATATGCACAATGTTGCATGCATGCCCGATATCGCTGACTGCGTTCTTCCCCACCCAGTCACTCCCGACGATCAGCTGTTCCTATGAGCCAGTAGTGCACGTCAATGACAATACAAGTTTGCATTAACAGAGGGCTAAAATCAGGATCACGTGAAGTATTAGCACTGCTTTATAAAATCTTAGTAAGAGCACACTTGGAATACTACATCCAGTTTTGGTCACCATATTATAAAAAAAGATGTTGAGACTCTGGAAAGAGTGCAGAAAAGAGCAACAAAGATCATTAGGAGGCTGGAGGTTAAAATATAAGAAGAATTGTTGCAGGAATTGGGCATGCCTAGTCTTTTTAAAAAGAAGATTAAGGGTGATATGATAGCAATAGCACTTAGACTTATATGCTACTTCACAGTGCTTTACAGCCCTCTCTAAGTGGTTTACAGAATCAGCCTCTTGACCCCAACAATCTGGGGCCTCATTTTATTGACCTCAGAAGGATGGAAGGCTGAGTCAACCATGAGCCTGGTGAGATTTGAACTGCCAAATTGCAGGCAGTCAGCAGAAGTAGCTTGCACCCTAACCATTGTGCCACCATGGCTCATAAACAGTGTTCCAATATTTGAGAGGTGGCCACAAAGAAGAGGGTATCAACCTATTTTGCAAAGCACCAGAAGACAAGACAAGAAACAATGGATGGAAACTAATCAAGGAGAGAAGCAACCCAATTAAGGAGAAATTAACCTGTGGGTTGCCTTCAGAAGTTGTGGGTGCTCCATCACTGGAGGCTTTTAAGAAGACTGGGCAGCCACATGTCTGGGATGGTATAGGGTCTCCTGGTTGAGCAGTGAATTGGACTAGAAGACCTCCAAGGTCCCTTCCAATTCAGTTATTCTGGTTTTCTGTTCTATGTCCTATTCAAACATGGATTCCAGGCTCTAAGACAAACCCAAGGGGAACAAGTGTCAAACTATAAAATACAGAAGCTGCATTCTTTCTGGCAGCCCTAGAAAGCACTAATCTTCCTTAAAGAAGGCAAGTGGCAACCTTGCAAATGGCTTATCCTTCATAAAATCTTGACTTGGACCAGCTGGTGGTGTCGCTTTGATCAAGAATGGCCAGCAGCCCACAAACTAATTTAGAAGCTCTTGTACAAGGCATTAGTTCAAAGTCCTGGTATGGAGCATCTGTTCCTTCCCTGCCACCTGCCACCTAAGTAAGAACAAAGAAGGTTCCCAAATGGAGAAGAGAAAGAGAGACAAAGGAAGAGACTGAGAAAGAGAAATAACTTTTCATTTTGGCTGATCCTTCTGTATGCATTAAGTCTCATCCGCATTAGAAGCCTGGAATTTTTTTCAAGCATAGCAACTTTAAGAGGTGTGGACTTCAATTCCCAGGATTCCCCAGTCACTAGCATAAGAGAATGCCGAATAACAGAATAATAGAGTTGGAAGGGACCTTGGAGGTCTTCTAGTCCAACCCTCTGCTCAAGCAGAGAGATACAAAATAGAAAGATACAATCAAGATCAAGGGAGGTACTAATGCCACTCTTTAAAGCCTTAGTAAGACCACACCTAGAGTACTGCATCCAGTTTTGGTCACCACACTATAAAAAAGATGTTGAGACTCTAGAAAGAGTGCAGAGAAGAGCAACCAGGATGATGAGGGGACCAGAGGCTAAAACATATGAGGAACTGTTGCGGGAACTGGCATGGCTAGTCTAGGGAAGAGAAGAAGGACCAAGGGAGACAGGATAGGAGTCTTCCAATGTTTGAGATGCTGCCACAGAGAGGAAGGGGTCAAGCTATTTTCCAAAGCACTCAAAGGCCAGACAAGTAATAATGGATGGAAACTGGACAAGGAGAGATTCAAGCTGGAAATAAGGAGAAATTTTCTGACAGTGAGAACAATCAACCAATGGAAGAGAAGTTGCCTTCAGAAGTTGTAGGAGCGCCATCACTGGAAGCTTTCAAGAAGAAACTGGACTGCCATCTGTCAGAAATGGTGTAGGGGTGTAGGATCTGCTTGGGTGGGGGATTGGACTAGATGATCTACAAGGTCCCTTCCAACTCTGTTAATCTGTGTCTGTATCTATACCATTCCAGACAAATCACAGTCCAGTGTCTTCTTATAAGACTTATATACTTCAAATATATAGAGCTGTGGTGGCACAGTGGTCAGAGTGCAGTACTTCAATCCTTCCAAGGTCAGTAAAATGAGGACCCAGATTGTTGGGGGCAATAGGCTGACTCTGTAAACCACTTAGAGTGGGCTGTGAAGCACTGTGAAGCGGTATATAAGTCAAAGTGCTATTGCTATTATAGTATTATTATATATTCAAGTATTATATATTATATATTCAAGATGGCATATATACAGTATATATACAGGTAGTCCTTGACTTATGGCCACAATTGACCCCAATAGTTGCCGTTATAAGTGAAACATTTGTTAAGTGACTTTTGCTCTATTTTATGACTTCTTTTGCTGGAGTTGTTAAGTGAATCACTGAAGTTATTACGTTAGTCACATGGTTGTTAAGTGAATCTGGCTTCCTCATTGACTTTGCTTGTCAGAAGGTCACAGAAGGGGATCACGTGACCTCAGGATCCTGCAACTGTCATAAACATAGAATAGAATAGAATAGAATAGAATAGAATAGAATAGAATAGAATTCTTTATTGGTCAAGTATGATTGGACACACAAGGGATTTGTCTTTTGTGCATAAGCTCTCAGTGTACATAAAGGGAAAAATACATTCATCAAGAATCAAAAGATACAACACTTTGTGATAGTCATAGGTTACTAATAAGCAATCAAATCATACTAGAAAACAAATAAAACAATATAAATTGTGAAGATACAAGCAACATGGTTATAGTCAAAAGTGGGAAGAGATAGGTACTAGGAAGGATGAGAAGAATAATAGTAATACAGTTTTAATAAGTAATTTGACAGTGTTGTGGGAATTAGTTGTTTAGCAGAGTGATGGCATTCAGGGAAAAACTGTCCATGTGTCTAGTTGTTCTGGTGTGCAGTGCTCTATAGTGTCGTTTTGAGGGTAGGAGTAGAAACAGTTTATGTCTGGATGTGAGGGGTCTGTAAACAGCCCCGTTATTGACTTGTGCAGGATATAGATCCTCAATGGAAGGCAGGTTGGTAGTAATATTTTTTGTCTGCAGTCCTAACTATCTGTTGAAGTCTGTGTCTGTCTTGTTTTGTTGCAGAGCCAAACCATTATAGAGGTGCAGATGACAAACTCAATAATTCCCAAGTATCTGAATTTTGATCATCTGACGATGGGGAGGCTACAATGGTCATAAGTGTGAAAAACAGTCATAAGTCACTTCTTTCAAACCTGTTGTCACGGTCACTAAACGAACTGTTGTAAGTCAAGGACTTCCTGTACTTCAAGACTACAGCTTTGTTGACTTGAAATTTCCAGAAGCTAAAGTAGAATTTTCGTTAGGCAATGCTACAATTTTTTTTCGTGTTTTTCTAAACCTGAGTTTCTTAAACTTTACCTCTCCCAGGCACCTTTCCCATTTTTAATAATTACAGAGGATCCCAAAGCAGCTTGGGTTATATTTATTGATATTTAGTGCATTAAAAATTAAATGGACACACTCGTAGAATATTTATTCCATCATGTCAATACAACATTAACCCCATTAAAGATCAACAGAAATAAAATAGCTTGCATGAAAAGCCCTTCATTTATATATTAAATAATAATAATGATGATGATGATGAGAAGTGAGTCATTGTTTTAAATTTTTGTAAATGTCTTTGATAGCTGGCATTAAAAAGTAATTGTGGAACTCTAAGTGAGTCTTGGGGGAACCCTAAAAGTCCTCAGATCACATTTTAAGAAACATTGTTCTACGCCATAATGTTCCTGATGTGCTCAATGTTCTAACAAAGATTATTAGGGGTCTAGAAGCTATAATGTATGAAGAACAATTGCAGAAACTGGGTTTATCTACTGTAGTGAAAAGAAGGACTGGGGTGACATGATAGCAGTCTTCCAATATTTTGAGGGGCTCCTACAAAGAAGAGGAAGTCAACTTATTCTCCAAAGCAACAGAAAGAAGGACAAGAAGCAATGCATGGAAATTAATCCAGGAGAGAAGCAACCTGGAATTAAGAAGAAACTTCCTTAGGAACAAATTGCCTTCAGGAATTGTGGGTGTCCCAACACTGGAGGCTGTTTGAAAGAAATATCCATGTGGTTCAGTTCCAAGCTGGGAGAAAGACACTAGAGACAAAATGGAAGCTGGGGGCTGATTGGAAAGAGGATTTAATAATGAAGGAGAACCAGGGGTGAGGATTCTACCAGTTTAGACCAGTTTAGGCGAACCGGTAATTCCAGTGAGTATTTGGCCCCGCCCACTCACACCTGCTCTTTCCTGTGCTTTATTTCGTTGTTGTTTTTTTATTCACAGGGGCTGCAGTACAAGGTAAGTATTAGAGCTGAAAATGGGTTATTTTTAATGTTGTGCACCCGCAGAGCACACACTCACCAAACCGGTAGTTATGCCAGTTGAATCGCGCCACTGAAGAGAACCATCAAGCACATGATTTCTGGTGCAGCTGACCACACGGAGTTGAGAGTGCGGGGTATTTATACCCTTTCTTGGGCTTTGCACTTGAACTACCTGTTCCTGTGCAAGAACATCTATTCCATTGTCTCCCATGGGACCATGTACAAATCCTAGGCGTTTGTCTGAGCTTAAGTTTGGTTGAAGTTTGGCTGATGCACTGAAGGGACTTGTTGGGCAAATTCCTATTGTTGCTGAAGGCTAATCCTACCTTTGTTTAGAGCTCGATCTTGCTGCAGGGAGTAATGGATTACCAAATCTGCATTTCTAAAAGCTGTCCTCAGCTTAGTATCTGCTTGGGAGCAGGGAGCTGGGGCTCTGAGTTTCTGTCTCCCTTAAGATTTTTATTTCTCTTTTAGGGGAAATGTTTTATTTCTGCCTTTTTAAAATATTTCTCAAACTGTTTCATTCTGCTAGGAGAGGGGTAGCTTCCCACAAGGCTTTTAAAAAGGGACTGGACATCCAGGTGACTGGAATGGTATAGGGTCTCCTGTGTGAACAGGGGGTTAGACTACAGGACCTCCAAGGTCCCTTTCAATTCTATTACTCTGTTAGTCTCTGACTCATGCAAGGTTCTAGGTTTTTTGAAACATCATTTTGTGTTGCAAGCTTTGTGATTTTCACTGCAATATAACAATTTTTTCCCATAGCAGATCTATGTCTGAATTGGAATGCAATTGTATTTCGCACTGTAAATGTGATGATGATATTGTTCTCAATACAGGGGAAAAAAAAGATTACGTTTTTAAAACATTTTTGCGGGGAAAAACATTTTGACATTAGAAATGCTGGTTTTGTAAAAAAACAATAATACATATTTGAATGCATGTTTATGCATGCATTTTCATACCGCTATTATTATTATTATTTTAAACTACATTGCTGTGGAGATGGGATGCCAAGGAAATTATTTGTCTCTTGTCTTCTGGCCTCATTCTGATTTTTTATGGGAAATATTCAGGTTGCAGCTCTTCTATTACAGAGGAAAAAAATATTGTAAGGCTGATAATTTATGCCGCTTTATATTTCTGTGTTATATTTTATTATTTTGTTTTATTGAAACATGATTTAAAAAAGGATTCTGCCACCTGTCCTGGTAGGAGAGAATCTGGATGTGTTTATCCCCGAAGCAAATCAAAGGCTGAGTGATAAAAAAGAAAAAAGGTTAAACTTACATTCATCCTACCCAGGGAAAAGGAGAGAAAGGTCTATGGAAGGGGTAGATTTTCTAAAATGCATGAATCGGCCAAGAGTTTTCTTCAGCCTTCCTTTCACGTCTGAAAAGTCTAATGCATGTATCGCAACACGGGGTTTGGTCGAGAATGATTTCTTTCTTGTGGAGTGGAAAAACGCAGCACATTCATTTAGGAAAAGGATAGGATACGAAGTCAGCTCTCACTTCAGTTCTGAAGCTTCTTCAGATGAGCCAGAACCAAAGAAGCTTCTTGGATAAGAAGCGAAATGTCTTCAAAGAAAAACCAGAAAGTCCAGTTGCCTCTTGAAAAAGCCCCTTTGGGACCTGCAAGGAAGTATAAAATCTAAAATCTCATATTGGTTCAGTCTTCATATTAATCTGACAATGCTGATCGATTGTAAGACGTCAGAATTTCTAAAGGAAATTCCTTAAGCAATTCTTTCCTTTCGCTTTTCGTTGGGTCTCCCACAACTTCTGAAGGCAACGTCTCTTCCATTGGTTGATTGTTCTCACTGTCAGAAAGTTTCTCCTTATTTCCAAGTTGAATCTCTCCTTGTCCAGTTTCCATCCATTCTCATTCTGACAATGAGAACAATCAACCAATGGAACATCTTGCCCTCAGAAGTTGTGGGAGTGCCATCACTTGAGACTTTCAAGAAGAGATTGGACTGCCATCTGTCAGAAATGGTGTAGGGTCTCCCGTTTGGGTGGGGCGGGGTTGGACTAGATGACCTACAAGGTCCCTTCCAACTCTGATTATCTGTTATCTGTTATCTGTTCTTCATATGTTTTAGTTTCCAGTCCCCTAATCATCCTGGTTGCTCTTCTCTGTACTTTTTCTAGAGTCTCAAGATCTTTTTTATAGTGTGATGACCAAAACTGGATGCAGTACTCTAGGTGTGGTCTTGCTAAGGCTTTATAGAGTGGTATTAGTACCTGACTTGATCTTGATTGTATCCCTCTGTTAATGTAACTTAGGATTGCATTAGCTTTTTTAGCTGCTGCTGCACACTACCGGCTCCTATTTAGCTGGTTGCCCACTAAGACTCCATGATCCCTCTCCCAGTTACTGCTATTATGCCTGGTTTCACCCAGTCTATATGTGTACTTTTGTTTTTTCTTGCCTAAGTGTAGGACTTTTCTCTACATTGAATTTCATTTTGTTAGATATGGCCCAGTGTTCTAGTCTGTCAAGATCCATCTGGATCTTGAGCCTATCTTCTTGGGTGTTAGCTATTCCTGCCAGCTTAGTATCATCTGCAGATTTGGTAAATTCTCCTTCTATTCCCTCATCTATGTCGTTAATGAAGATATTGAAGAGTCCTGGGCCTTTTTTTTCGTCTTCTCTACCAAATCCAGAACGTTGCTTTTTAAATACAGATAGTCCTCGATTTACAACAGCTTATTTAGTTACTGTATGCAGTTACAACAGCACTGGAAAAGGTGGTTTATGACTATTTTTCACACTTATGTCCATTGCAGGACTCACATGGTCACGTGATCAAAATTCAGACATTTGGGAACTGGCATATACAGTATTTATGGTTGAAGTGTCCCGGGATCATGTGATTGTCTTTTGTGAACTTCTGACAAGCAAAGTCAATGGGGAAGCCAGATTATCTTAACAACTGTGTTAGAAATTTAACCATTGCGGTGATTCCCTTAACAATTGTGGCAAGAATGGTCATAAAACCAGGCAAAATTCAGTGAATTACTGTTTGACTTAGTAACAGAAATGTTGGGCTCCGTTGTGTAAAATGAGGCAAAATTCATTTAATAACTGTTTCACTTAGCAATATAAATGTTGAGCTCCACTGTGGCCGTAAGACGCATACAATATTCAGGAGACAGAATGGTGTCCATTCAGGGATGGGTTGCTACCGGTTTGTACTGGTTCAGGCGAACCGGATGTTAGTTATGGTGACTGGCTGGCCCGGCCATCCCACCCTACTCCTCCCAGGAGTCCCCATGAAGAAGTTCCAGAAGGCCAGAAATGGGCCCATTTCCAGCCTCCAGAGAGCCTCTGGAGTCCAGGGAGGCCATTTTTGTCCTCCCAGAGGCTCAAGGAAAGCCTCCAGAGCCCGGGGAGGGTGAAAAACTGTTAAGTTTGCATGAAGAGTCAGACGCGAAGAGCTTCAGTGAAGAGTTTATTAGTGACTACAGCTCGAATGGACCCAACTTGGCTGGGCTACGGCTGCTACTTATAGCCAGCAGCCATAGTTGCCAGCCAATCAGAGTGCAGGGTTTTCCCGCACTTTTTAAACCAATCCTATTTGACATTTTACAAGAACAATTCAAACTAAACCAATGACATTCAAACCTACATACATAACAAAAACGGGCCTCCTAGAAGTTCCGGAAGTTCCAGAAGGCCTGAAACAGGCCTATTTCTGGCCTCCAGAGAGCCTCTGGTGTCTGGGGAGGGCGAAAACAGCCCCCACCCGCAGCCCATTTTCACTCCCAGGGTGGTGCAGGAGACTGACTAGGCCATGCCCACCATGGCCATGCCCATCCAGCAACCGGGCAGTGAAACAGTTGCTAAATTATTTGAAGCCCGCCCCTGTGTCCATTCCTTGCCAATAGCTGGATAGTTCTAAAAAAAAAGAATTCACTGCTAAATCAATTTAGCCTTAAGTTCAATTTTCCTCAGCTGAATGCTTCACTTGATAAATTCCTCAGGGCTACCAGAGTGGACAGCTTTGTTAAACCTAATTTTATTAAAAGCCAGGCTATGAAAATCTTGTTTGCATAATTATCTACATTAAATATTTCTATCTTTTTCCTTTGGAGATTGCATGTGTAATCACTTCAGTTTATTTCTTCCCTTCTCTCTTTTTATCTTTCCAGACTATAATGTGAAATAAAATCTATCAACACACATAAGCGTGCCCACAATCTCTCTCACACACACCTGGCCCCGCAAATGAAAACGTTGTGGAAATGGTGGTTACTATTAGCTTTGGTGAAACGCGCAGGAGCACCAGGGGAAGGCTCGGCTCGGCTCGCAATATTGCTTTAACAAACTTTGTGCTATTGGGAAAAAAATAAAAATAAAAATAAATAAAGATGAGGGTTTGGATAATGCATCGGGATTATTTCAGATGTTCGTTCCCTATCCGTTAGGATCAGTTCATTGTTCCTGTCTCTTCTTATTTCTCACATAACATTACTTGATCCGAGCAATTCCATGATGTAACCATAGTTGATGGCAAATTTAGATTGTTTTACTGGTACAAACGTTGCATTTCCCTTTCTACAAGGGGGTGGAAATAATGGCCTTTAAATTCTTTTTTTTTTGTTTAGGGTGTGTATGTGTGTAAATGTAAATATTCTGGGATCTCTCTCTCTCTCTCTCTCTCTGGTTCTATCTCCCTTTCTCTCTTTCTTTTTATCTCTCACCTCTCTTTCTCCCTCTCTTTCTCTCCCTCTTTCTACCTGTCTCTATCTCCCTATCTGTATCTCTTTCTTATTATCTCTCTCTCATCTCTCTCTCTCTCTTTCCGTCTTTCTATGTGTCTTTATCCCCCTATCTCCCAGTTTGGCCAAACTGGTAGCTCCAAGGATTATCTGTGAGTGAACCAGTTCACTCTGACGATCAGCTGCCAGGTCCTCCCCTGCTGTATACTGACTTTTATTTCCTGCTTTTGAAGCTCAGATCTTGGTGAATGAAATCTATATTGGAGAACAATAGTTCTGGCTTTAAGTGATGAACGAAATGAGATTGGGTGGTATTGGGTGGTATGATGAAGATATTGCTTTGAAAACATTAAATGCGGTGGTATGTCTACCTGCAGGAAAATCAACCAGCATGGACTGGGCAGTTTAAACTGGGAAACAGGATAACAAAATAAAGATTCATGTTCTTCTTAATTCCTTGAAAGTTTATGAGTTGGGTTTATTCAAGGTAGAGATTTTACACTTAGTCCTCACCTCATGAACACAATTAAGCCCAACATTTCTGCTTCTGAGTGAGAGTCTGTTAAGTGAGTTTTGCCCCATTTTATGGCCTTTCTTGCCAACGTTGTTAAGTGAATCACTGCCTTGTCTTGCCTTTGGGTGCTTTGGAAAATAGTTTGTCCCCCTCTTCTCTGTGACAGCCCCTCAAATATTGGAACACTGCTATCATGTCACCTCTAGTATGGTGGTCGCCAACCAGTGGGCCGGGGACCACTGGTGGTCCGCAAGAAAATTTTGGTGGTCCGCAAAGAAATGTCACCCCCAAAGCAATTAATCCAGACTGCGTGGGAATACAAGGCTGCATCGGCCACATGGCCCGCAGGAACACAAGGCTTGCATCACTTGCATTGTGAACAACAGGAGGTAGTGAGGGGAGGGCGGAAAGGGCGGGGCGGGAACTTGCCCCACTCACCCCAAGCACCTGGCCTGGCCACCGGGCTGCTTCTTTCCGCTTCTTTCTTCTTCTGCTTTTGGCTGCATGCAAGGAAAGCATCAAAAGTCTTTCTTTCTCTCCTGCAAACTCTGCCAGAAATGAGTCTTTGGGACCCTGCAAGGCCTCCTGCTCCAAGAGGCTGCGACGGTGCAACAAGTATCACAAAGACTCGTTTCTGGAGGAGTTTGGGGGAGAGAAAGAAAGACTTCTGCTGCTTCTGCTGCTGTCATTGCATGAAGCCAAAAATCTCTCCTTCTCTCTCTCTCTCTCTCCCTAAGAATGCAGCTGGAGATGGTATCCTGCGATCCCAAATAAAGAATGATCGATCAGTAGGAAAACGGGGTGGGGAATTTTCCTGCAGACTTTTTTTGGGATTCTCCCAGGGTGTCTGGTCCGCGGGATTTAAAATTATGAGTTTGGTAGTCCCTGAGATCCAAAAGGTCGGTGACCCCTGCTCTAGTCCTTCTACAAATTTTAGGGGTGGTTCATGTATTCCTTATTATAGGACCTCCTTCCTAGAGACTCAAAGTCTTGGTTTCCAGAAGCTTATTGTATCTGCTGTGGTTTGTCTAAAATTTTCCTGGGTCTCTGTTTTCTCATATCTATGATAACAGTGTTCACCCATCCTTTCTTTAGATCTGGGCATTTGCAACTGTAGTTTTCTATTGCAAGTTAAAAGGCAAAAACTAGACAGAGTGGCTGCCATCTTAACTTACTTAAAGACATTCTGAGACTTCCTTGCTTAGAAATTCATCTTACCTGCCTTGTCCTCTGAGTGTGTGTGTGTGTGTTTGTGTGTATAAGGGAGGATGTGTGTTTGTGAAGCAGATAGTGGCATTTTATATTGACAGAGAGAACCACAGCTATCTCTAGGGGATCTCTTGCCGCTCCAGTAATTCCACATCTCGTCCAATTTATGAATGAAATGTGGCACATGAATTTTTGAAATGTGCGGAATGGGCACATGTGTGAGACAAAAACAGGGAAACTTTGAGAAAGGAGGGGGAAAAGAGGGAGAAAGAGCAAGGAAGGGATTGGAACACCTACATGAAATGGATCTGTCAAAACCATGCAAATAGCACTAAATCTTCACTCCTTTTCACTTCCTGAAAAAACTTTCGTGTCGTGTTGTTCATTTTTTCACATGCAAGAGTGAGATTACTAAAATTTGAGAAATGGGAAATGTAGAAGAAGATTGCTGAGATTCTGAAATCCAAAATCGATTTCCAAGAAGACCGTTTGCTTTTTTTTTTGTTTAATTTATTCTAGCCGGCTCTTATGATTCTTGCAAATAACTCAATGTGGTGAACACTATCCAACACACCTTTCTTCTCCTATTTTCCCCAGAACAACAATCCTGTGAGGTAGGTTGGGCTGAGAGAGTGAGACTGGCCCAAAATCAGCTTTCATGCCTGAGGTGAGACTAGAACTCACTGTCTCCTAGTGATTGGCCCAAAGTCACCCAGTTGGCTTTCATGTCTAAAGCAGAACTAAAATCTTCTAGTGGTTCTAGGTCTGTCTTAGTCACCCAGCTGCCTTCATTCTTAATGTCATACTAGAACTCACTGTCTCCTAGTGATTGGCCCAAAGTCACCCAGTTGGCTTTCATGTCTAAAGCAGAACTAAAATCTTCTAGTGGTTCTAGGTCTGTCTTAGTCACCCAGCTACCTTCATTCTTAATGTCATACTAGAACTCACTATCTCCTGGTGATTGGCCCAAAGTCATCTGGGTGGCTTTCATGCCTAAGGCAGAACTAGAATATCCTACAGATTCTAGGTCTGCCTTAGTCACCCAACTGCTTTCATTCTTTTTTTTCCAAATAGTTTTTATTGTTTTCCACCAGTACAAATCGTAATTACATTTTCAACAGCATTTGCATCAGCATTCAGTATTGTCACACATTTTCATCATTTATTCATACATTCCCTAAGTAGTTATTTTCTTTCTTTATATTTATTATCTATCTTTATCTATTTTATCTATCTACCTATCTGTGTATCACTTTCTTGAGAATTCTCCTATATAATCATCTTTATAAATTCTTATCTCTCTTTTCTAGCCACATGTACCATCTATGCTAAACTGAGTAATATTCAGATTCTTCTTTTTCCCTTATCTTTAGTGTGAGCATATCCATTTCTGCACAGTCTGTATTTTTGGTAGAATTAATTCTTCTGTTGGAACTTTATGCTCTTTCCACATTTGCACATAAGCTATTCTGGCCACTGTCAGTATGTGTAATATTATATAATTTATCTTTTTCAGAAATTGTTCTTTGATTATCCCCAGTAAGTAAAGCTCCAGTTTCAATTCCACTTGATATCCAGTAATTTCTTGTATCCAATCTTTAATTTTGGTCCAGTAAGACCTGGCCTTGGGGCACAGCCACCACATGTGGTAAAAGGTACCGTCAACTCACTATCTCCTGGTGATTGGCCCAAGGACACCCAGCTGGCTTTCACGCCTAAGGCAGAACTAGAATCTCCTATTGATTCCAAGTCTGCCTTAGTCACCCAGCTGCTTTCATTCTTAATGTCATGCTAGAACTCACTGTCTCCTGGTGATTGGTCCAAAGTCACCCAGGCAGCTTTCATGCCTAAGGCAGGCCTAGAACTCACCATCTCCCACTTTCTACCCTGATGTCTTAAGCACTGGACCAAACTGGCTCTATTTTATTGGTTAGAATATTAAAATTAAGGAAAATAGGGTGAAATACCTTTGGAAAGCATAACAGAACTCAGTCTACCTTTTAGTTTGTTTAGACTTTCTCTGATTTTAGTGAGACAAAAGAAAGAAATACCACAAAAACAAAAGCAAAATGCAATTTAGCGTTTGGCATTCTTTTTTTAAAATAATATATATTTTTTTTAATTTTTAATAAAGCGTTTGGCATTCTTTTGCACCCTTTGATCAGCATCCAATTTGGGGATACAGAATAAATGACAGTTTGAGAAGGTTATCTAATATCCTGTCGAAAACAGAAGTTCGCAAAAAGTTTCTTTTTGCTTCTGCGGAGTTTAATCGAAAAAGGTCTTAACAAAGGTCAGCACAAAAGTAAGATACTGTTTCCATTTAGCTCCAAACAATGCTGATGTTTGTTGGACTTGCTTTTCAAGACAATCTGGATGTATTGAAGCGCCAAGTCACTGCCTCTTAATTGAATCTCTTTTACAGAGCTGCTGTGAGGATGAACTTGGCAGCAGGGACAGAGAAGGAAGGAATCGATACGCTTAAAAAAAAAAAGAGTGAGGAAAATAAAATTAGGTCCCATGATTAGATCTGGAATCAAAAAGAGAAAGAGAGAGGCTGATGTGTGAAACTTCTGGCTCAAGCAGGAGACTCTATACTATTCCAGACATATGGTTGTCCAATCTCTTCTTAAAAGCCTCCACTGATGGAGCACCCACAACTTCTGGAGGCAAGCCATTCCATTGGTTGCTTGCTCTAACCATTAGGAAATTTCTCCTTAATTCTAGGTTGCTTCCATCCTTGATTGGTTTCCACCTGTTGCTTCTTGTCCTGCCTTCAGGTGCTTTGGAGAATAGCTTGACTCCCTCTTCTTTGTGGCAGCCCCTGAGATATTGGAAGACTGCTATCATGTCTCCCCACAGTCCTTCTTTTTTCTAGATTAGCCATACCCAATTCCTTCAAAAGCTCTTCATATGTTTTGGTCTCCAGGCCTTTAATTATCTTAGTTGCTCTTCTTTGCACTTTTTCCAAAGTCTCAACATCTTTTTTTGTAGTGTGGTGACCAAAACTGAATGCAGTATTCCAGATGTGGCCTTACAAAGACTTTATAAAGTGGGACTAATACTTCACGTGATTTTGATTCTATGCCTCTGTTTATACAACCAAGGATTGTATACACTTTTTTGGCTGCTGCCACACACTGCTAGCTCTTGTTTCAATGATCGTCGACTCGGACTCCAAGGTCCCTCTCACAGTCACTGTTTCTGAATCAGGATTCACCTAATCTGTACTTATGTCAGGGTTCCAACCTGTGGTGGGATTCAAATTATTTTTAATACTGGTTCTGTGGGCATGGCTTGGTGGGCATGGTGTGGCTTGGTGGGTGTGGCAGGGAAAGGATACTGTAAAATCTCCATTCCCACCCCACTCCAGGGAAAGGTTACTGCAAAATCCCATTCCCTCCCCACCCTACTAACCTGCTTTCCAGCTCCATTCTCCTGTGCAGGGCAACCAAAGAAGATCCAGCTGATCAGCTGGGACTTGGGAGGCAGAGAATAGATGGAGGCGGGGCCAGTCAGAGGTGGTATTTGCCGGTTCTCCGAACTACTCAAAATTTCCACTACCAGTTTTCCAGAACTGGTCAGAACCTGCTGAATGCCACCTCTGGTTCCAACTAACCCACTCCAAACCAATAAACTCCCGAGACAGTTGACAAGTTGCACAAGTTGTTTTTTTCTGCCTAGGTGTAAAACCTTGTTTTTCTCCACATTAAATGTCATATTGTTGGATAGGGCCCATCATCACGTTGTTTAGAAGGTAACACTCCAAAGACAACCATGCTTGTTGCAGAGACCATCAACTACAGATCTCTATGCGATAAATATAGTGTCTAAGCTCTTCACTGTTATTTACCTGGCGCTGTCTGCAAAATGGATGTAGCTCTCAGAAAGTTAGAACAAGATCAAGAAGAATGGGTAATTGTGTCAAGCTTGCTCACATTTCTGTGAGAATTACAGACTATACCCTGGGTCTTAAATATATATATTTGAAAGGAAATTGAAAGCTTAAGCTACCATAAATGGCATGATTCCTAAGCTGTCTCCAGCAGTTTTGTAAGACACACAGTTTCTTACACAAAGGATAAAAGAGACAATTCCTTCATTCAAACTTTCTGGCTCTGTTTTCACAACTTTGCACCTGGGTCCAACCAATCCTAAACTACATAGAAAAAAAGCAAATAAAGTGGTTTTCTCATCTGCAGAGAATGTCTTGGAATTCCATACCAAATGTATATAAAAGAAGAAGACCTAGAAGGAGAGACAACATCAAAGACATGCTACAATAGCATCAGTTAACAATAGATGAGGCTACCAGAAGAGCAAGAAACAGAAGTTTATATGTCCCTCAGAGGAAGAGGAGAAGGAAGAGGAGGAAGAGGAAGGAGAAGAGGAAGAAGAGGGAGAATGTTTTGCTTCTCAGCCGAGAAGCTTCATCAGTGGTGACTGGATGGTGGCAGGATGGAAGGACAGAGTCAGACAAGGTGGTGGTGGAAAGATTGTATCTGACATCATCTGGTTGTCAGTACTCTCTCAGTCCAGTTGTGTTTTGAGTGCCTTTCAGATTGTTCTCCTGCCAGTCACCAAAACTGTTTCTTCTAATGGTGGCCCTTGTCAGGGGTGGGCTGCTGGGAGTTTTCAGGTGTTGGGAGAGCCCCTAGGTAAGATTCTGTGCAGTTCAGAGAAACCCCAAATCCCACTCCTGGCTGGCTCCACCCCACCCACCATGCCCCTCCCAGGAGTCCCCACGCAGCCCATTTTGGATGCAGGTAATTGCAGGCTTGGGAGGGCAAAAATTAGGCCTCCTGAAAGTTCGGGGAGGCCAAAAATGGACCCATTTCCAGCTTCCAGAGAGCCTCCAGAGCCCAGTTTGTTTTTGCCCTGCCAGAGGCTCAAGAAAAGCCTCCGTAGCACAGGGAGGGCAAAAATGCCACCCTGCCATGGTGCAGGAGGCCCACTAGGCCGCACCCACCATTGCCACGCCCACCCAGCAACTGGGCAGAGAACCCGTTGCTAAATTTTTTGAAGCCCACCCCTGGCCCTGGTACCATCAGATTTTACAAGTTCTCGGAATCAACTTCAGACAGGGCCACATTGGACCTTACTTTGGAGGCCAGAGTTGAAATATCCAATTGTTTTCCTTGCTAGCAAATGCATCATTTCTCAGTGCATAAGTCCTTCTTCCTAGCCGGGACATATAAGATTTAATTTCCTGACCTCTTCCGCCGATTTATAGCAGTCATTTTTCTACAACATTAGACTGGACAATCTATTTCACTGGAGCTTTTTTAGAGCCCAGCTGATGTTTTATGGATACTACATGTACACATCTATCTCCTCTTTCATCCTTTCTGGAAATTTGGTAGGTACAGCAGTAACCCGTCAATAGAAAGGGTGAAGGGCCTTCTAGCCAAGAGAATTCAGACCCAGAAATAGCACTGTGATGATTGCTACGGATATTAAATACTTATATACTGACTTATTTACAATATTTGTATGTCACTGACTCAGTAGTTTTTAGGGCTTACCATAAAATCATACAATAATTGAAATAATTCCTTAAAAATAGTACCCCCCCATTATGGAGAGTAAGTTTGGTCTAGTGGTTAAGGCAGCAGGCTAGAAACCAGGAAACTGTGAGTTCTAATTTCTTCTTAGGCATGAAAGCCAACTGGGTAACGTTGGGCCAATTGCCAGGAGATGGTGACTTATTATTTATTTGTTTATTAAATTTATATCCTGCCTCCCTTCCCCCAACGGGGAACTCGAGGCGGCAGACAAAAAGATAAAAACAATTTCTATACAATGTAAAAACAAAAACTCATTCATATCAGTCCAAACATACACAGGGGAAGGACAAGGTCTCAATGCCATGCCCCCCAACAAAGCCAGGTCTTAACGGCTTTGCGGAAGGCAAGTAGATTTGGGATGGTTCTAATCTCCTTGAGCATATTCCAGAGGGACGGTGCCGCTACAGAGAAGGCCCTAGCCCGTGGACCCGCCAGCCGACATTGCCTGGCTGACAGTATCTGGAGCAAGCCCTCCCTGTGAGATCTAACCGGGCGCTGGGGAGCACAAGGTAGCAGTAGGCGGTCTCGTAGGTATCCTACTCCTAAGCCATGAAGGGCTTTAAAAGTTGTCACTAGCACCTTGAATTGCACCTGGAAGACCACTGGTAACCAATGCAGCTCACGGAGGATAGATGTTATATGGGCATGCCTAGGTGCACCCATGATCACTTGCGCGGCCGCATTCTGCACCAGCTGAAGTCTCCAAGTGCTCTTCAAGGGCAGCCCCATGTAGAGCGCATTGCAGTACTCCAATCGAGAGGTTCTAAGGGCATAAGCAACCATGTGTAGTTCTCCCGCCTTATACTTGAAAGCTGATTGAGGGCCAATCAGCACTTTGGAGAAGAAACCTAATCCTGAGAGTGAGAACAGGAGGCTTTGAATGGAACCTAGAACTAAGGAGAAAGTTCCTGAGAGTGAGAACAATCAGTCAATGGAACGACTTGCCACCAGAGGTTGTGGATGCTCCATCATTGGAGGCTTTTAAGAAGAGACTGAACAGTCAATGGTCTTCTGCTTGAACAAGGGGTTGGACTAGAAGCAGTGGTGGGATTCAAAAAGCGTTACCACCAGTTCTGTGGGCGTGGACTAGTGGGTGCGCTTTGCACGCATGCACACTTGGTGCATGTGCACACACTTTGTGTGTGTGCCAAACACACACTTTGCGCAGGTGCAGAGGCGTTTGCACAGGCACAGAGGTGCTGCAACCCATTTCCTGCAAGCCTACACTCTCCCGGTTGCTTCAGCAGCTGCCGTGCCACGCAAAGTAGCTGCACTTCAAAAGCAGAGGATAAAGTATGGGAGCCCAGGCGGGCAGATGGGCCAAACAGCAGAGCAGCAGAGAGAACCGGTTCAGTCTCCGCTGCTCATTGCCACTACCGGCTCGGCAGAACCAGGCCAAACTGGTAGAATACTAGAAGACCTCCAAGGACTCTTCCAACTCTGATGATAATCTAGACATGCAGTCCATATTATTTCTTTAAAGCTACAATAACAGAATCTTGTAAAGCTTCATAAATCAACTTAAAATGGATTCTTGGTCTGAGAAAGAGAAACATTCATCTGAAACACTGGGACAGCCCTAACTCAAAGTCCAATATTGTTGTTGTTCAGTTGCCAAGTCTTGTCCAATTCTTTGTGACCATAGGTTTGTTAGAGATCAAGTGTATTGAAGCATTGCATAGCCAGAACTGAGAATCGTGCACAAAAATCCTTAAGTTCTACTCCCCACTGCCTTTAATGTCTCTCAGGCTTAATAGCAGTAACTGGGAGAGGGATCTTGGAGTGTTAGTGGACAACCAGCTAACTATTAGCCAGCCATGTGCAGCAGCAGCCAAAAAAGCCAATGCAATCCTAAGTTGCATTAACAGAGGGATACAATCGAGATCAAGTGAGGTACTAATACCACTCTACAAAGCCTTAGTAAGGTCACACTTGGAATACTGCATCCAGTTTTGCTCACCACATTACAAAAAAGATGTTGAGACTCTAGAAAGAGTACAGAGAAGATCAACCAGGATGATTAGGGGACTGGAGACTAAAACATATGAAAAATGGTTACAGGAACTGGGCTTGGCTAGTCTAGGGAAGAGAAGAACCAGGGGAGACAGGAGAGCAGCCTTCCAATATTTGAGGGGCTGTCACAGGGAGGAGGAAGGGGTCTAGTTATTTTCTAAAGCTCCTGAAGGCCAGACAAGGAATAATGGATGGAAACTGAACAAGGAGAGATTTAACCTGGAAATAAGGGGAAACTTTCTGACAATGAGAACAATCAACCAATGGAACACCTTGCTCTCGGACGTTGTGGGAGCACCATCACTTGAGACTTTCAAGAAAAGATTGGACTGCCATTTGTCAGAAATGGTGTAGGGTCTCCTGCTTGGTCGGGGGGTTGGACTAGATGACCTACAAGGTCCCTTCCAACTCTGATTATCCATTATCTGTTATTGTCCATCCCAATAGAACCAATTAAGTCCCTGCAGGATAATGCATAATGGTTAGTCTAAGTGCAGGCAGTTATGCTGTTCCCTCCTTCTTCCAGCTGGGTGACCTTGAGGCAGCGTCTCAAGAAAGTACAGCTGCTACTTTCAATTTCCCAAATATTCCCCCCTTCATTCCCTCTCCCCACAGTTCATGGCAGTCTGTCAATGCATAACAGTAAAACCCAGCAAATATAAGCTGGCACCTAACAGCCATTTTAAAAAACAACAACATGTGAATATGTGTTGTATCTCATTAGTGATGGATCTGGGATCCCAAGATCTAAAGTAAATATGGGAAATATTTTGATAACCTGAATTGCAATGGTGCTGAATCAGCTCTTCCCATCTCCATCCCCAACTCAAAGTAACTGGATACTGATTTTATTTATTTATTTATTTGCTAAATCAGAGACTGGCTTGTTGCTGTGGAACAAGCATGACATCTGAAAATACCTTACTAAAAAGAATAATGTGTGGACTCATTGATTCAACACCACTAATGGACTGGAATGAAATATACTGCTGACACACAAAAAAATCACTAATGGGTGATATCTCCTTGTTTCTGAGTCAGCTTATATGCTGTTAGCTCTTGCAGGCTGCACTTTCAGATCCCAGAATAAATATATTGGCTAACACACTGAGCTTTTGCTCAGTGTGGTAGTTACACAATCACTGCATTTGTTAGCTCTTTCAGACAGGAGCCATTTTCATTTACTCTCATTCACAAACTTACCAGCGATGTTTCTTTCCAAACAAACAGATAACTTCAGTACAACTTTGTGCTGGGTCTAGAATTAACCTCACATGTCAAAAAGATATCAGGAGGCCAATTTGAAAACCTGGCTTAGAAAATGGTGAAGCCAGTGATACACAGGATCACATTCCCATAGCTTTTGCTTTTGTTAACCAAACAGCAACTCAGAACCAAAACGATGATGTTAAGAATACAGAATGCAAGTAGTCCTCAAGTTAGGACCACAGATGAGCCCAGCATTGCTGAGCAAGACAGTTGCTAAGTGACTAAAGGTATTTTTTTCAAGAGGCAACTGGACTTGGTTTTGCCTTCTGAAAAAGCACCTTTGGGACAACCATGGCCTGGATGACTGAGAATCTCCATAGATGTCCAGATGAGATCTGGATGGTGGGGTTTTATATGTGGAAATAACATATATATTTGCCTGTTACACCTAAGAAAGCATAGAACCAAAGGGACTCCATTTTTGTGACCTTCTAGTATGATTACTGGTTATATAAAACTGTATCTAACAAACAAATTATGTTTCATAACTTGTTACGTTGTTATTTTCTAAAGTAAAATGTCATGTTCCTTGGCTGGACTGGGGGTTTGTATATCTTGGCTTAAGAGATGCTAAGGTCATTCTGATCTGAATGGAACTGGTTAATGATCTATTGTGTTCAGAGGAACATAACAGGAAGATACCATGGGAACAAGGTTGTTTTCCAAAGAAAAGGAAAGAGGTGGTACATTATGGGTGTGGCATAGGGACTTACGTAGTTGGATAGATTGTGAACCCAGGAAAGGTGCAGAGACTGTATATTTGAACCTGTATATATATTTCCCAGCTTTCTTGGGAAAGATGTCTTCTAATATGATTATTAATGATTATAAGCAAAGTGAAGATAAAATGAGATACATTAAGAAGTTATTTTAGTGATTTACTGGGGGGGGGATACTTTAAAATATATACATTTCAAGATATACAGTTGATTATTTAAAGGATATTAGAAGTGTATCATGAGAGTATTTTATTATGATTAAAGTAGGGGAATGAAAAACACCATGTGGATTCTAAATATATTGGGTTTATTTTATTTTTATTCTTTTTAGATTGTTTATTATATACCGGCTTAAAAAGAATTAAGGATAATAATTGATATGTAATGTAAAATAAAATAGGTGGTAAGCTGAAAATGGAAATAATAGGGCATAAAGAATTGAAAACTTATGTGTGAATGAAATGAGATTGATATGAATTAATGAATTGAAATATGAAATGCAAATTTATTTAAAGATGAGTGAAATGGATAATGAGATGAGATGATATTATATAAGAAAAATGAAAATGAAAGTATGACTATGTACAAGTGTTATAATCTGGAAACATTTACATTCTATTAGAGAATCATTGAGGACACTTGGAGGTTTCTCTATGTCGTCAGGATCACCTGAGTGGTGCAAATGGGTGTGGAACCATCTTGGAACTGTTGAAAGAACTGTGTTGTAGCCTGCAGATAGATGATGTCATACTTCCCCCTCTGTTGAGAGAGGGCTGTTCAGTTTTGACATAGATGGCTCAGTGACTCTCTAAAAGGATGCAAATGACCAGCTGTCTGCAAGGAGTATAAATCCTTCCAACCTCCACCATCCAGTCAGAGCTGAAGAAGCTTCTTGGATGAGAAGTGAAACATCTTCAAAGAAAAACCAGAAAGTCGAGTTGCCTCTTGAAAAAGCACCTTTGAGACAACCATGTGCTAGATGACTGAGAATCTCCATAGACAGTTGTTAAATGAGTTTTGCCCCATTTTACAGTTGTTAAGGGAATCCCTGCAGCTGCTAAATTAGGAACACGGTTGTTAAGTGAAACTTGGTTTCCCTTGTGAGAAGGTCACAAAAAGGGATCATATGATCCCAGGACATTGCAACCATCATAAATGCGATCCAGTTGCCAAGTGTCTGAATTTTGTAAGTCGAGGACTACCAGTAACAGATTTGGTGTCTTCTAATCCAACCCCCTCTTTAAGCAATAGACCCTAATACTAATTAACCTTTCCATTTCCATGGAATTTTTCCTCATGAAAAACTATTTTTCCTTCAGAACTCTTCCCGTGTGCTGGCAAGCAATCTACAATCTACAAGGATTGGCTTTGTAAAGCAGTCATTGCTTGCAATATGATGCAGAAGGAAAACTGTCCCTTCACCATCGTTTCGTGCTGTCTCGTTTCGTTTTGCTTCAAAAAAATTCATGAGATAGACTTGCTGGGTCTTCGTTTGTTAAACCTTGGCAAGAAGGCCCTTTCTATTGAAATCAGACTTCACAAGGAGATAACCCTGGGATCCTCCATTAATTACTCCTAGGTACCTTGTAACTTATAGTATCTTACCTAAGATACTAGGTAAGATACCTCCGGGTGAGGTGCTGGTGCTAACATATAAAGTCCTGCATGGCTTGGGTCTGGGGTACTTGCGGGAATGTCTCCTGCCAGTGTCGATGTCCCTTCGTCCTGTACGCTCCCACAGTCAGGGCCTCCTCAGGGTGCCGTCGGCCAGACAGTGTCGGCTGGCAACCCCCAGGGGTAGGGCCTTCTCTGTGGTAGCACCCACCCTGTGGAACCAGCTCCTTCTGGGGCTCCGATTAGCTCCAGACCTCTGTTCCTTCCACCGCGACCTGAAGATCTGGTTCTTTCAGCAATCTGGCCTGGAGTGAAGCAGAGTGGGATGGGTTTTTTAACTGTTTTTAGATTAGTTCGTGGGTTTTAAAGTTTATTGGGCTTAATGTTTAATAGTGTTTTACTTAATTTATTCTGTATTTCTATTTTAATGTTGTGAGCTGCCCTGAGTCCTCAGGGGGAAGGGTGGCATATAAGTCCAATCAATCAATCAATCAAGGAGAAATCTACTGACAGGGAGAACTATTAATCAATGGGACAGCTTCCTTCCTGGAGTTGTAGGTGCTCCAACACTGGATATTTTCAAATGAGATTGGAAAACCATTTGTCTGGAATGATCTGGAATGAACACAAGAGCACACAACAGATATAAACTTAATGTAAACCACTCCAAACTCGACTGCAGGAAGTAAGATTTCAGCAACAGAGTGGTCAATGTCTGGAACTCACTACCTGATTCTATTGTCACCTGCTCAAACCCTCACTCCTTTACTCTCAAACTAAACTCTATTCTTAAGAGGTGTGTAAGGGGCATGCATAAGTACACAATTGTGCCTATCGTCCCTGTCCTATTGTCCCCAATTATTACTTCCAATTTTCTTATATTTAAACTTAAGTTTATTCTTGTTTCTATTGTATTGTTAGCTATTATTATTATTATTATTATTATTATTATTATTTGACTTGTATGCCGCCCCCTCTCCGAAAGGACTCGGGGCAGCTCACAGCTAAAAACAGACAATAAATTAATTATCTAAAACACTATTAAATAATACAAGCCAATTAATCTAAAACCCTTATAATTTTAAAATTTAACACCCCCCCAAGAGGTCAGCACAGCCCGGCCTGTTCAAATAACCAGGTTTTCAAGTCGTGGTGGAAGGTGCGAAGGTCAGGGGCCAGACGGAGCCCCAGGGGTAATTAATTCCATAAGGTGGGAACCGCCACAGAGTAGGCCCTCCCCGGGCACCGCCAAAGCGACACTGGCTCGCAGACAGCACCCCGAGGAGCCCCTGCCTGTGCGCTCGTACAGGGCGGTTGGCATTCGATGCCGGCAGGAGATGCTCCCGTAAATATTTTGACAAAATAAAATAAATAAAATAAATAAATAAATAAAAAATCTAGGGCAGTGATGGTTAACCTTTTCAGCACTGAGTGCCCAAAATGCATGTGCCCCACCACCCCACACATGCACGTGCATCCCTAGATGCGCTTTGCCCCCTACGCATGCGCAGCACAGACCCAAAGACCAGCTGGCCAGTGGGAGGCATGTGTGCATACATGGAGGAGCTGAGCTGGGGCGATGGCTTGCGTGCCCGCAGAGAAGGCTGTGCATTCCACCTCTGGCACGCATGCCAGAGATTTGCCATCATGGATCTAGAGTCTCCTGCTTGAGCAGGGGGTTGGACTAGAAGACCTCCAAGGTCCCTTCCAACTCTATTACTCTGTGCTCTGTATTCTATCCCAAATCCCAAGGGCAGGAGTTGCTCCCTGTGTCTTAAGGAAAGGGACACAAAATGTTGTAGCTGTCACTGTTGGAAATAACATTGGACAAGAGGGCTTTTATCTAATGAAGCAAGATACACCTAGGGTATTTGGGAGTTTGACAGTTGGTGGGAAACAGGGTTTAAGTGTCCTAGGGAACAAATTCAGTTTATTTGGCATTTCCTCTTCTCCATCTCCAAAAACAGAGGTGCGGTGGCTCAATGACTTAATGACACTGGAGATGGTCTTAGCTTCAGTGGTTCGAGTCTTAGCACTGCATGGCAGAGTGAGTTTCCATCATTTCCCTTAGCTTCTGTCCACCTTGGAGTTTGAAAGCAAGATCTATGCTGGTAAGCAGATGGGTACTATTTTGATGGGGAGACAAGCTGGTGCTCTGTGCAGGGAGTCAGATTCCTGACGGCTCTGAACCTTCCTGGTTGTGCACATTTGCAAGCAGCTCTGGGGAGGGAGGGACTTTGGGGGATGCTGCAGGAAGAGACTCTCCTTTTTCTCTCTAGTGAGATGCCAAATTGTTCTCCCTCCTGGAACGCACTTTGGGAAGCACACAAGCATTTCCTACTGCAGGGCTGGTACCTTGGCAAGCCAAACTACTATTCTGCAATAACATTGTGGTCTCCTGGCTACTGTAACAAAGCAATACACTAATAATAATAACTTCCAAATATTAATGTACACAAACTCTAGGCTGGCACCCACTGCTTCATTCATTCCTATACCATGAGTTGATCTGCTAAGTTCTTGGAAGTTCCAGCATTTGTTTTTAAAGAATGGGTTACAACAAGAATGTTTTTTTTTTAAAAAAAAGAATGGGTTGAAACAAGAATCAACAGGATTTCTGCTTTGTGTCTGTTACTGTAATTTATTTGCACAGTTTCAAGTTTGCATTTCAAAATCTTGCCAATATAGCATCCTCCTATTTCCCAAAAATGTAGGAATGGAAAATAGATTTTCCCCTTTCTGATTGC
>CM019149.1:303725050-303738605 GCA_009733165.1 Naja naja
CTCTCTCAAATTGATATGCCACCTATCTCACCGTTGAGAGCCACTCTGGGTGGTATGAGTGATGGTGTGTAGGGCCTTGTGATCTAGGAAAGACTGCAAATGATGCACAACACAAAAAGTTGTGCAGGGGGTCTCCCAGCCACAACTACCACCTGCTCTGTACATGTAGTCAAGACCATTCAAACCACACATTATGTTTATCTGGTCTTTGACCTGTGCAATCCTCCCTCCACCCGGATTTGATGGGGTCTGTTGATTGCATCCCTCTTTCCGTTCAATTACTGGCAAGACAAATGAGCTGCGTGAACTCCACAGCCCTCTAGCCATGGTGTTCTGGTGATTCAAAGCCAGCTTTTGATTTCTGTAGAATTTTCATCAGGATCAATCAGTTAGAATAGAGCTGGAAGAGATCTTGGAAGTCTTCTAGTTCAACCCCCCCTTCAAGCAGGAGAACCTACACCATTTCAAACAAGTGGCTGTCTAGTCTCTTCTTTAAAATCTCCAGGGATGAAGCACCCACAACTTCTGAAGGTAAGCTGTTCCATTGGTTAATTGTCCTCACTGTTAGGAAGTTTCTCCTTAATTCTAGGTTGCTTCTCTCCTTGGCTGGTTTCCATCCATTTTTTTCTTGTCTTGCCTTCAGGTGCTTTGAAGAATAGGTTGACCCCCTCTTCTTTGCGGCAGCCCCTCAAATACTGAAAGACAGCTATCATGTAACTCCTAGTCCTTCTTTTCATTAAACTAAAGGTAAATGTAAAGGTTCCCCTTGCACATACATACTAGTCATTTCCGGCTCTAGGGGGAGGTGCTCATCTCCATTAGAAAGCCGAAGAGCCAGCGCTGTCCAAAGACGTCTCCAAGATCATGTGGCCAGCATGATTAAACATCGATGGCACACAGAATGCGGTTACATTTCCACCAAAGGTGGTCCCTATTTTTCTACTTGCATTTTTACATGCTTTCAAACTGCTAGGTTGGCAGAAGCTGGGACAAGTAAGGGGAGTTTACTCTGTTAAATACTGACCTTTCTGATTGACAAGCTCAGCGTCTCAGCCACTGAGCCACCGCGTCCCTTTCATTAAACTAGACATACCCAAATCCTGCAACCATTCTTCCTATGTTTTAGTCTCCAGGCCTTAGTTTCTCTTCTGTGCACATTTTTCTCAAGATCCTTTTTGTAATGTGGTGACCAAAAAGCACCCAGGACTTCTGAAGGCAAGATGCACCAAAAAGGGAGCAAATTAACATCTTCTGGTTTCTAGAATGGTAGCTGAGATGGGACTGGCCAGTTTTTGCTAGCCTCTTGATTTGTTCCCAAAAAAACCGCGACACTAAAGAGCGGTTAAGGCCTGTTTCCATCTCTTTATTTTCTCCCAATTATGGGATCCAGCCTATTAGAGAAAATGGAACATGATGGTGCTGTTTAGCAGAGGCTTTTGATGTGCTAATGACGTTCTTGTTTATTGCTCAGAACATGTTGCTCGGACTTCTGTTAGGCCTTTATTTTCCCAGTTAATCCCCCGTAATGCTTTGAGATCTGTCTCTGTTTCCGTTCTTTGCCCTCCCAGTAGAATACAATTGCAGCCAGTGGAATAAGTAAAGTTTTCTGGATTCTAAGCACGTTAATAAGAAACTGATATTCTCCGTTAGGTGAAACACACAGATATGTCTCCTGACTTTCCTATTGTGTACAGGAAGAAAGAGATGTAAACCCCTTCAGGGTGAAAGGTTCAGATATTCATCTTAATAGAATAACAGAGTCGGAAGGGACCTTGGAGGTCTTCTAGTCCAGTCCACCCTACCCACTCAAGCAGGAAACCCCATACCATTTCAGACTAGTGGTTGTCCAATCCCTTCTTAAAGACCTTCAGTGTTAGAGCACCCACAACTTCTGGAGGCAACCTGTTCCACTGATTAATTGTTCTCATTGTCAGGAATAGAATGGAGTGGATGGAATGGGATGGGGTGGGATGGGATGATATAGGATAGGATAGAATAGAATAGAATAGAATAACAGAATGAAGAATAGAATAGAATAGAACAGAACAGAATAGAACAGAATAGAAACCAGGCTTAATGGCAGTAACTGTGAGAGGGATCTTGGAATCTTAGTGGACAACCAGTTAAATATGAGCCAGGAGTGTGTGGCGGCAGCCAAAAAAGCCAATGCAATCCTAAGTTGCATTAACAGAGAGATAGAATCAAGATCATGTGAGGTACTAATACCACTCTAAAAAGCCTTGGTAAGACCTCACCTAGAATACTGCATCCAGTTTTGGTCACCACACTATAAAAATGATGTTGAGGCTCTAGAAAGAGTGCAGAGAAGAGCAACAAAGATGATTAAGGGATTGGAGGGGACCAAAGAATGGTTGCAGCAATTGGGCATGGCTAGTCTAGTGAAGAGAAGGACCAGGGGGAGAAATGATAGCTGACAGGAGAGAGGCGATGGGTCTTATGGATTCCATCTGGGAAGAGTTTGATACTGTGATTCCAGGTGAGATGGACAGGATCATGGGGAAGCTGAGTGCTGCCATGTGTTTATTGGACCCGTGTCCCTCCTGGCTGGTTTACGCCACCCGGGAGGTTACACGAGGCTGGCTCCAGACAATGGTTAACGCTTCTTTGAGTGAGGAATCCTTTCCCTCCACCTTGAAGGAGGCGGTGGTGAGGCCCCTCCTCAAGAAGCCTGCCCTGGACCCGGCTATTTTAAACAACTTTTGTCCTGTCTCCAACCTTCGCTTTGTTGCAAAGGTTGTTGAGAGCATGTTGCAAAGGTTGCAACCTTTGTTGCAAAGGTTGTTGACAGCTCCCAGTGTTCCTGGAGGAAACTGATTATCTGGATCCGTATCAATTGGGTTTCAGGCCCAGATACAGCACTGAGACAGCATTGGTCGCACTGGTGCATGATCTCTGGAGGGCTCGGGATAGGGGTTATTCCTTTATCCTGGTCCTATTAGATCTCTCAGAGGCTTTCGATACCATTGACCATGGTATCCTACTGCGATGCCTCGAGGGGCTGGGGGTGGGAGGCACTGTTCTACGGTGGTTCTCCTCCTACCTCTCGGGTCATATGCAGGTGTTGTTGGTGGGGGGGTGGAGATCAACCCTGAGGCCCCTCCTTTGTGGAGTGCCTCAGGTCGGTTCTCTTGCCCCTCTTGTTCAACATCTATATGAAACCACTGGGCAAGATCATCTGTGGTTTTGGGGTGTGGTATTATTAGTATGCTGATGATACCCAGCTTTTCATCTCCACCCCAAACCAACCCAGTGATACCCTCGACTTGATGTCCCGGTGCCTAGAAGCGGTGCGGATCTGGATGGGGAGAAACAGGCTTCAGCTCAACCTGGCCAAGACCGAGTGGCTGTACGTACTGGCATCTCGGGTTATCCAGGATGTTCCATCTTTAGTTATGGGGGAAGAGGTGTTACCCCCCATAGATACGGTGCACAACTTGGGCGTCCTCCTGGATGCACAGCTCAGTTTGGAGGATCAGGTGGGAGCCGTGGCCAGGGGGGCATTTGCCCAGGTTCGCCTGGTGCACCAATTGCACGCCTATTTGGACCAAGATGCATTACATATGGTTACTCATGTTCTCGTTACCTCCTGGTTAGACTACTACAATGATCTCTACATGGGGCTGCCCTTGAGAACCACTCGGAGGCTTCAAATGGTGCAGAATGTGCTGTGTGGGTTGTGATGGGAGTGGAGGCGGTGCAGGCCTGGATGGGGAGTAACAGACTCCGGCTTAACCTGGCCAAGACTGAGTAGCTGTTCTTACCGGCATCTCGGTATTCAGTGGATGTGCCATCTTTGGTCATGGGGGAGGAGGTGTTACCCCCCGTGGATATGGTGAGGAATCTGGGTGTCCTCCTGGATGCACAGCTCAGTCTGGAGGAGCAAGTGGGAGCTGTGGCCAGGGGGGCTTTTGCCCAAGTTCGGCTGGTTCGCCAGCTCCGCCCTTACCTGAACCGAGATGCCCTTCGAACGGTCACCCATGCACTCGTCACTTCCAGAATCGACTACTGCAATGCTCCCTACATGGGGCTACCCTTGCGGATTACTCGGAGGTTGCAGCTGGTGCAGAATGTGGCCGCGCGGGCTGTGATGGGGATATCCCGATACTCCCATGTTACACCCCTCCTGCGCGACTTGCATTGGCTGCCAGTTGCCTTCCGGGTTTCCTTCAAGGTGTTAGTAACAACTTATAAAGCCCTAAATGGCTTGGGTCCAGGGTACTTGCGGGAACTCCTGCCAGCATCACACTCCGATCGCCCCGTGCGCTCCCACAGGAGGGGCCTCCTGGGAATACCATCAATCAGGCAGTGTCGGCTGGCGGTCCCCAGGGCTAGGGCCTTTTCTGTGGGAGCGCCCGCCCTATGGAATCAGCTCCCTGCGGATCTTCATTTGGCCCCTGATCTCCGCTCCTTTCGTCGAGACCTAAAGACTTGGCTGTTTCAGCAGGCCAGCCTGGATTGACCTGGGGGCGGGTTTGTTTTAATATTACTGTTTATTACCGTAATTTTAACTGTTTTAATGTTTCTTGTATTTATAGACTTGTTCTTTATTTAATATCTTTTTATTGTAAATATATTTCTTTTTATATGTTCGCCGCCCTGAGTCCTTTGGGAGAAGGGCAGCATACAAGTCTAATAAAATAATAATAATAATAATAATAATAATAATAATAATAATAATAATAATAATATCCCAATACTTCCTTGTTACACCCCTCCTGTGTGAGCTGCATTGGTTGCCGGTTGCCCTCCGGGTGAGATTCAAGGTGCTGGTACTCACCTATAAAGCCCTACATGGCTTAGGACTGGGGTATTTGCGGGAACCTCTGGTGCCAGCAACGACTTCCCAACGTCCCGTGCGCTCACACAGACAGGGCCCCCTTGGGGTGCCATCGGCCAGACAGTGTCAGCTGGCAACCCCCATGGGTAGGGCCTTCTCTGTGGGATGCCCACCCTGTGGAATCAGTTGTCCCTGGAGCTTCGGGTGGCTCCTGACCTTCAATCCTTCCATCGTGGCCTGAAAACATGGCTCTTTCAGCTGACCTGGACTGATGGAGGGGGGTGGGGTTTTTAGTGCTGGTTTGTTAATGATAATTATTATATTGGGATGTTGTTTAATTGTTTTTTTAATATTTGTATTGTATGTTTTTTATTGTTGTGAGCCGCCCTGAGTTCTTTGGGAGATAGGGCGGCATAGAAATCCCAATATAAATAAATAAATAAATAAATAGCTTCCAATCACTTCTAATACTTGAGGGGCTGCCCCAGAGAGGAAGGGGTCAAGCTATTTTCCAAAGCACCCAAAAGCCATACAAGGAATAATGGATGGAAACTGACCAATGAGAGATTCAACCTAGAACTAAGGAGATATTTTATGACAGTGAGAACAATCAACCAGTGGAACAACTTGCCTTCAGAAGTTGTGGGAGCTTCATCACTGGAAGCTTTCAAGAAGAGACTGGACTGCCATCTGTCAGAAATGGTGTAAGGTATCCTGTTTGGGTGTGTGTGGGGGGTTGGACTAGATGACCTACAAGGTCCCCTCCAACTCTGTTATTATGTTATAATTGCACTTTCCAAACCGATCAACCCACAGAACTAGGAGTTCTGGGCAAAGCAATTTGAAAGCTTCTGCACCGCATTGGATAAGGCCATTTTTATTTGGGATATTTTTTTCAGCTCCCGCTGAGGTTATTAAGAGATTTCTGTTGAAGAATATTCTTTTTCCACTTTCCAACTATCCTGGAGGAAGTAAACACTTAATGGGTTTCTTTGCAAACCTTCATCGTTGGAACTGCCTCTGTCTTGGTTTTTCACTGTTTGCAAAGTACATGAATTTGAATGCATGGGGATCTGATTCCAGCTGGTTTTGCATTTCAAAGAGCCAGAGTCTTTTAATTATTCAAGAAAGCTCTCTCATCTTCCCTTTCAGCTCCTACAACTCTTAATGCATACTATATAAATCCTCAATCCCATCCTGGGTGAGGAACAATTTGGGATTATTTAATTCAATTCATGTGTGATTTAATTCATTTTAAAAAGCACACATTTACGTTCTGGTAAATAAACTTAACTATTCAGCACAGGAGCCGCACCGAATGTAACATGGGCCCTGATAACGAAGCTTATTTACCAAAGTTGCCACGGAGCACAGCGCCGTATTTGCAATTTCTAATGTAACTCCATTTATCTACATAGTAATTCTTGGTAAGGCTCTAGTTTCGTTGGCCGTTTATAGGTTGATATAGTTCCGTAGTGTGCACAGATGTTAAATTAGCTTGGCAAAACACCTAGAAACAACTTTCGAGGCAAATTGCTCAGAAGGAATAGGCAGGTATGATAAAATTCCAATTGTGACACAAAGGCAAAGCAGAATAGAATAGAAGCAAAGTAGAAAATGGATCAGTTTAAGATAATGCCATGATATACGGGCTCTGTGTTATGTTAATAATGCAGGGGTTTTGTACTGCAAGGGGATGCAAGGTCCCTTAATATCCCACATACATTGCTTTGCAAGATAGGTCTCAATCAATCGATCAATCAGAATAGAGCTGGAAGGGACTTTGGAGATTTCCTACTCTAACTCCCTGCTCAAACAGGAGGTTCTAGACCGTTTCAGATAAGTGGCTCTTCCAGTCTCTTCTTAAAAACCTCCAGTGATAAAGCACCCTACAACTTCTGGAGGCAAGCTAATTGTCCTCACTGTTAGGAAGTTAATTCCATGTTGCTTCTCTCCTTGATTAGTTTCCATCCATTGTTTCCTGTCTTGCCTCTTCCTTATGGCAGCCCCTCAAATACTACAATAATGTCACCCATAATCCTACTTTCCTCTAGACTAGCCATACCTAATCCTGCATCTGTTCTTCATATGTTTTAATCTCTGGACCTTTAATCATCTTACTTGCTCTTCTCTGCACTTCTCTGAAATTTTCTTAAGGGTTGGGATTCATTGGGTATAAAAACAAAAAGAGAATAACTCTGTAGCGGCTCCCGCTCTCTGGAACCAACTACCTCTGGGGCTCCACCTGGCTCCTGATCTCCGCACCTTCTGTCATGACCTAAAAACCTGGCTGTTTGAACAGGCTGGGCTGTGCTGACTCCTTGGGGGAAGGGTTTTGTTATGTATGCAGGTTTGAATGTCATTGGTTAAGTGTGAACTGTTCTTGTAAAATGTCAGAAATGATTGGTTTAAAAGTGGGAAAACCCTGCACTCTGATTGGCTGGCAACTGCGGCTGCTGGCTATAAGGAGCAGCCGCAGCCAAGCCAAATCAGATCTGTTATGAGCTGTAATCACTAATAAACTAAGAGCTTGAAGCACTCCGCGTCTGACTCTTCATGAAAATTTAACAGGTTTCTTATTTACTATGGGATTTTTAGTTTAATTCGGCTTGCAGTAATTTAATTCTATTTTAGCTAATTTAACTTATTGTATTGTTTTTATCTGTAAGCCGCCCTGAGTCCTTTCGGAGAGGGGGCGGCATCCAAGTCGAATAAATAAATAAATAAATAAATAAATAAATAAATAAATAAATAAATAAATAATAGTTAATACATTAGTAGTATTGGGTTAAATAGCTCTTGGTTAAGTGAGCAGGTCTTTCTTTGAACATCTGCATTCAGGGCATAGAGCTCCTTTGGTTAAAATCATATAATTTAATGTTTTATAGAATCACAAGGTTGAATCATGGAGTCATACGGTTGGAAGGGACCTGTGAGATCTTCTAGCCCAGCCCACCAAAGAACATGGTGGCTGGACTCAGATAAATGCAAAGAAGTAGTGCAAGATCATGAGCCACGGTGGCACAGGAGTTAGAGCAGGGGTGGGCTCCAAAAAATTTAGCAACCAGTTCTCTGCCTGGTTGCTAGGTGGGCATGGCCATAGTGGGTGTGGCCTAGTCGGCCTCCTGAAGCACCCTGGCCTGGGAGGAAAAATGGGCTGCAGAGGGGAGCTCCAGAGGCTGTCCTCAAGCCTGCAGGAGGGCAAAAACAGCCTCCCTGGGCTCCAGAGACTCTCTGGAGGCTGGAAACCAGCCCATTTCTAGCCTTCTGGAAGTTCCAGGAGGCCCATTTTTCACCCTCCTTAACAGATAACAGATAATCAGAGTTGGAAGGGATCTTGTAGGTCATCTAGTCCAACCCCCACCCAAGCGGGAGACCCTACACCATTTCTGACAAATGGCAGTCCAATCTCTTCTTGACAGTCTCAAGGGATGGTGCTCCCACAACTTCTGAGGGCAAAGTGTTCCATTGGTTGATTGTTCTCACTGTCGGAAAGTTTCTCCTTATTTCCAGGCTGAATCTCTCCTTGTTCAGTTTCCATCCATCATTCCTTGTCTGGCCTACAGGTGCTTTAGAAAATAGCTTGACCCCTTCCTCTCTCTGTGGCAGCCCCTCAAATATTGGAAGACTGCTATCCTGTCTCCCCTGGTCCTTCTCTTTACTAGACTAGCCAAGCCCAATTCCTGCAACCATTCATTGTCTGTTTTAGCCTCCAGTCTGCTAATCATCCTGGTTGCCCTTCTTCCTTGAGCCTCTTCACAAGCCCTGCACCTACCTGTGATACAAAATGAGATGCATGGGGAGGGGCAGGGTGGGCAGAGCCAGCCAGGGATGGGATTTGCAAGTTCACCAAACTGATGATAAAATTAACAACCCGTTCACCCAAACTGGTGCAAACCGGTATCAGCCAACCCCTCCCGGGTTAGAGTGCAGTACTGTAGGCTACTTCTACTGACTGCCGGCTGCCTGCAATTTGGCAGTTTGAATCTCACCAGGCTCAAGGTTGACTCAGCCTTCTATCCTTCCCAGGTGGGTAAAATGAAGACCCAAATTGTTGGGGGCAATAGGCTGACTCTGTAAACCGCTTAGAGAGGGCTGTGAAGCACTGTGAAGTGGTATATAAGTCTAAGTGCTAAGTGCTAGTTCCGTCAGAAGACATGGAGAGACCTGGCCCATAGAATCACCAAGAGTCGGGCATGACTGAATGGTTTACATCATCATCATCATCATCATCATCATCATCATCATCATCGGGCATGGTTGTTTAACCATCTGAAGAATCCATCTGGTTTTGGGACCATTCCTTCCAGTTTGTTCCATTTTATCAAGAAAGGAAGATACGGTCAACTTTTAAAAAGTCTTTAAAAAAATTATTGAGAACAATCTCATCCATCTCTCTCTGTTTAACTCAGGAGCTTTGCAATTATAGCATCCCTCAGAGAGCACGTGCCTTCATTTTAAGTTACTGTAGTGAAGGGATGTCCACATCAGAAATAGTCTGTTGCACAATCAAAGGGGTTTATCACCAGGCAGTGCCTTCTTTTTTTTTAACTTTTAAAAAACAACTTTATTTACAAAATGTTAAAAACATACAAATGTTTAAATACACAAAATAAAAATACATAAATAGTGCACGAAGCACTTTCTTCATTTTGTTTTGGATATCAAATTGGATATAAGATTTTAGTCCAAGTTTAATTATAAATGGCATATATTGATTAACACATTCTACTTTTTTGTTTAATTTGGATTATAACTATTAACTACTCTATATAACCTTCATATTCACTGTATATGAAAAAGATCCATTATTATAATTATACATTCCATACCTCCAACTGAATATACTATGTTTCCTAGGTTCATTTCTTCTTCAGAGTTTTTATATTTTGTTCCACCCAATTGTACCATTTGTCCCATATCTTATAGTAATCTGAATCTTCCTTTCCATGTCTTCTAATATGTCAATGAAAAGTTCCTTGCAGTTTCTACCCATTCATTCTTGGTCTGCGTTTGGCAGCAGAAGAGAACAATCTTCAATGATTTTTTTTTTATCATAATCCTTCTGGCAGAAAATCATGTTATACCAGACCAGTGATGAGTAATCAGCATGAAGCATTTGGCATTCCTAGATAGATTCTATAATATTAGGGCTCACTGTCCTTCTCTAAGCAATACAGCCAAACAATCTCAAATCAGACATGTAAGTTTTGTTGCAATGTCTTCCCTTTCCAAGCTCATGGAAATAGATAATTGCATTCTTACTTAGCAAAGAAAGATTTCACCATTGAAATGTACAAGTTTATTGCCACTAAGTTTTGTGTGTGGGGTGAGACTCTACACAAAATAGCCTTAGAGCTGATTTGGTCTAGTGATTAAGATGCTGGCCTAAAAACCAAGAGATGGTAAGTAATTTCTTCAGTGTGATGTCAGCATTCCAGCAAACCTCCATTCCAATCAGTAACTCCAAGACAAACATATCTCAAAAGTACCTTTACTAGAATAGCACTTGGCACATCCGGGGAATCCCAAATCTAAAAGTTTTCAGGCTTCCCACAATTTTCCAAACTACAAATCCACACACACACACACACACCTGGCTGTCATCACATCACATGGCCAAATCACCATCCGTCCAAAAGTAAGATCCTTATTTCATCCTGCGCCACACTCCATGACCTTGAACTAACAAAAGAATTTTATTTTGTCTACTTAGAGCTACTCAATTGAAATCACTCCCCCTCCCACTTTCGCAGGCTGTGTGGCAGCGTGGAATATGGCTTCCACAGCTGACATATGGAAGGATGACTTTGGGCCAATCACCAGGAGTCAGTAAGTAAATAGGCAAGAAAAACCAAAAGTACACATATAGACTGGGTGAAACCAGGCTTGATAGCAGTAACTGTGAGACTAGTGCACAACCAGCTAAATATGAGCCAGCAGTGTGGCGGCAGCCAAAAAACACAATGCAATCCTAAGTTGCATTAACAGAGGGATACAATTGAGATCAAGGGAGGTACTAATACCACTCTATAAAGCCTTAGTAAGACCACACCTAGAGTGCTGCATCCAGTTTTGGTGACCACATTATAAAAAAGATACTGAGATTCTAGAAAGAGTGCAGAGAAGAGAAACCAGGATGATTAGGGGACTGGAGACTAAAACATATGATGAACAGTTGAACTGGGCTTGGCTAGTCTAGTGAAGAGAAGGACCAGGGGAGACAGGGTAGCAGTCTTCCAATACCTGAAGGGCTGCCACAGAGAGGAAGGGGTCATGCTATTTTCCAAGGCACCTGAAGGCCAGACAATGAATAATGGATGGAAACAACAAGGAGAGATTCAATCTGGAAATAAGGAGCAACTTTCTGACAGGGAGAACAATCAACCCATGGAAAAGAATTTGCCTTCAGAAGTTGTGGGAGCTTCACCATTTGAGACTTTCAAGAAGAGACTGGACTGCCATTTGTCAGAAATGGTGTAGGGTCTCCCGCTTGGGCTGGGGGTTGGACTAGATGACCTACAAGGTCCCCTCCAACTCTGTTAATTGGTGCCTGTATCTGTATCAGTTCTAGCCCAGCCTTAGGCATGAAAGCTGGCTGGGTGACTTTAGTATGTTCACTTTCTCTCAGTTCACCCCATGTCACAGGATTGCTGATGCGAGGAAAATAGGAGGACAAAGCAGTGAGGTGGGTTGGGCTGAGACAGAGTGACTGACCAAAGGTCAACCAGCTACTAGTTAAGTAGAGTTTAGAGAAGAGCAACAAAATGATTAGGGAGCTGGAGGCTAAACCTATGAAGAACAGTTGCTGGAATTGGGTACGTCCAGTCTAGTGAAAAGAAGGATGACATAATAGCAGTCTTCCAATATTTGAGTGCTTGCTACAGAGAAGAAGGGGTCAAGATATTTTCCAAAGCACCAAAAGGCAGGACAAGAAACAATGGGTGGAAACTAACCAAGGAGAGAAGCAATCTAGAACTATGGAGATTTTTTTCTGACAGTGAGAACTTTATACTCAGTATAATGGCTTGCTTTCAGAAATTGTGGATTTTCCAGCACTGGAAGTTCTTAAGAAGACACTGAAACACCAATTGGACCTTCTTGTTTTTTCTTCCTTGAAGATGTTTCACTTCTCACCCAAGAAGCTCTGACTGGATGGTGGGGAATATGTATTCATGAACTGGCAGAGACATGGGTAACAAGATCAGCCAATGGGATCTGAATTGGGGACTGAAAATGGAAGGAATCTGGGTGTGACTTAGCTCCGTGCTCAGCTCTGAAGAAATGAAACTTATCTGAGCTGTTTAAAGTGAAATTAAACTTCTCTGACATTGGAAGAATCTACTATTGGTATTGTAAACTTTACTTAATATATTATTATGTATATAAAGAAGTTAGTGAATCCTGCTGAATCAGTCACCTGTGTGTGCTTTCTGGATTTGAATTTCTGCTGCAAAATCAAATAGAATAAACCTCCAAGTTGCCTCAATGACTCTCTAAAAAGAATGCAAATGACCAGCTTTCTGCAAGAAGTATAAATCCTTCCATCCTCCATCATCCAGTCAGAGCTGAAGAAGCTTCTTGGGTGAGAAGTGAAATGTTTTCAAAGACAAAAACAAGAGAGTCCAGTTGCCTCCTGAAAAAAGTACCCTTGGGATAAAGAAAATACTGTCAGTATTCCAGCAGTTACTCCAATTAAATCATGAGCCTTGAGCCACACTCCCAAAACTAAAGAGGATATATTTGAAGTTAACATTCTACATCTGGCGTTAACCTGGGTGTAGCCAACTCTGAGATACGTAATTCACTGTCACCCTTGATCCTCTTTTCATCCCTTTGGGTGTATCATCTACCGAAAAATGTCCATAGCCAAGAGTCATCAATCATGCTCTCCAATTAGTTTTTGCACGGCAGAAGCTTCAGCCATCTAATCAGTCTTTGAAGAAAATATGAATGGAATGTACTTTCGATTCCACACTGTTGCTTGCTCTTTGAAACTCCCACCCTTCTTTCTGTTGTCAACTATAAAACGTGTACACAAAATGTTTTATGAGTTGACAAATACATTAATTTTTTTTGTTAAATTGATTTAACAAATTTTGTGTAAAATATTATTTGGGCCCATCTGAGTGATGTGAGATGCCAAATGTACCGAAATAACCCTTGACTTACAAACATTAACTTAGCTGACCCTTCAAAGATACAACGGCACTAGAAAATAAGAGACTTATGTCCCGTCCTCACACTTATGACTGTCACTGCTTCCCAAAGGTTACGTGATCAAAACTGGGGTGCTTGGCAACTGCATTTATGACCGTGGCAGTGTCCTGGAGTCATGTGATCACTGTTGGTGAGTTTCCCAGCTGGCTTCTACTAAACAAAGTCAAGGAGGGAAGCCAGATTTGCTTAACAACCACGATTCACTTCATAACTGCAATAATTTGCTTAACAATTGTGGCGAGAACATGGTCAGAATCAGGTGTAACCCTCTTGTTAACCATTTTGCTTAGCAAAAGAAATTCCAATTGAGGTCTTCCATAACAACTGCTATGAAGGTGGTTTAACTTACTGAGTTATGTTCCACACACTGACTGAGGTATGCAGATCTCTTTGTGTATATGCACATGCATCCTCTTCCTCTCTCTCTCTCTCTCTTCTCTCTGTCTTCCTCCTCTCTCCTCCTTCATCTCTATCCCCCTTCCTCCTTTTTCTCCTCCTCCTCCATCTCCTCCCTTTCCTTCTCTCCTTCTCCTCCTC
>CM019149.1:303739605-303779806 GCA_009733165.1 Naja naja
TCCTCCCTTCTCCCTCCCTCTGCTTCCTTCCTTCCTTCCCTCCCTCCCTCCTTCTTCCCTCTTTCTCTTTCTTCCTCTCTTTCTTGATGTAAATGCTCCCATTGGTTCATATATCTGCAATTATTCACTCCTGTGTCAGTGCTCATTAGGACAGCAGATCTTACCCCATTCTATTGCCTAATGTGAAGTTAACCAAGGTGAAATATCTGAGGTGAATCAAGAGGGACAATTGAATTTGGGGAAAAAATGGGGATCTCCACTCAACCTGTTACTGTGCCTGAAGATAATCTAACATGACATTTGAAAACCTCTGAAATGTCTAGCAAAGACTACCAAAGCTTTTCATATCTCCCTATGTGTGATGGAAGGATGGATGGTTGGATGGATGGAAGGAAGGAAGGAAGGAAGGAAGGAAGGAAGGAGAATAGGAAAGATGGAGAAAGAAGGAAAGAAGGAAGGAAAAGAGAGAGAGAGAAAGAAAGAAAGAAAGAAAGAAGAAAGAAAGAAAGAAAGAAAGAAAGAAAGAAAGAAAGAAAGAAAGAAAGAAAGAATAATTCTGGAATACACACAGAATTCTGCCAGGTGATAGAGATTTGGGGGGAAAAAGTTTATTAGTTTCTGAGTGACATAGAGATTTGGGATGACAATGTCGGCTAAAAAAATTGCATTCACAAATTTACAGAGTCCACCAAACTGAACCAAATTGTCAGCATAACATTTAAATTACTTTTTTGATAAGCTTGGCTATTTACAAATCATCAGACAATTACACCTTCTAAAAACTATTTAACATCAATTCACTCTGCCTTTTCAGCGGTGCACTTGACTAATTCCAAATAAATTGAAAAAAATTACCTTTGCAGATTGCAAGAAACTGACCAAGAAAAAAAATAATAAAACACTGAAAATGATGCAAACGTTTAAGCTTACACTATATAAAGCTTCCTCTTTTGTAATGCTCATTTCCCCCACCCTCATAACTCCTGAAAACATTTAACCCCTAGATGAATGGCAAAAATCAGAAAGATGTGTGGAATTAGAATATTGTTTTCCTCCTAGTAACTAAGAACCTTTCCATCTTTGAATGCCTTTTATATTTTTCAATTTTAAAAAGAATGGAACTAACACTGTTATTCCCGCTGTAAAATCTATAGAACAGAATAAAAGAATAACACAGTTGGAAGGGACCTTGGAGGTCTTCTAGTCCACCCCCCTGCTCAAGCAGGAAACCCTATACCATTTCAGACAATTGGTGGTCCAGCCTCTTCTTAAAAACCTCCAGTGATGAAGCATCCATAACTTCTGGAGGCATGTCGTTCCATGATTGGAAATTCCTATCAGGAATTTTCTCTTTATTTCTAGATTTCTCCTCTCCTTGAATGGATTCTATTCATTGCTTCTTGTCCTGCCTTCAGGGCAGGGGTGGATTCAAATTTTTAACAACCGGTTCTGTGGGTGTGGCTTAGGTGGTGGGCGTGGCTTGGTGGTCATGTGACTGGGTGGGCGTGGCTTGGTGGTCATGTTATTGGCTGGGTGTGGCCAACTCAATATCACTCACATCGAGGCACGCATCTCCTCGCCTGGCCTCTCATGACTGTGGGGATGCTGCAACAGTCGTAAGTGTGAAAAATGGTCATAAGTCACTTTTTTCAGTGCCATTGTAACTTTGAATGGTCACTCCACACAAGCAAAGTACCAGCAAAGGAGGGGGAAAAAACTCCAGAGACGTTCCTGAGACAGGAAGTCTAGTCCTGCCAAGAATGTAATAAGGGTTAACGGAGAGGCAGTTTCTGTAAGCAACACCAGAATGTTTCCTTCCTGCCTTCCTTACAGGATTAGGCCAGTAATTTCTTCTAACAACAGGTTCTCCAAACTGCTTAGAATGTTAACAACCGGTTCTAGCAAATAGATGAAAACTGGTAGAATCCCACCCCAGCTTCAGGGGCTTTGAAGAATAGGTTGACCCCTCTTCTTTGGGGCAGCTCCTCACATACTAGAAGAGAGCTACTATGTCACCCCTAGTCCTTCTTTTCATTAAATTAGACTTACCCAATTCCTGCAACTGTTCTTCCTATGTTCTAGCCTCCAGTCCCCTAATCATCTTTGTTGCTCTTCTTTGCACTCTTTCCAGAGTCTCAACATCTTTTTTTTACATCATGGCAACCAAAGGACCCAAGATTGTTGGGGGCAATAAGCTGACTTTGTAAAAATGCCGCTTCATAATAAGCAGGCATATACAGTGGAATGAAGGCTATTGCTGAGCTCATTGGGTTGTATCCCAAAAATTGTAAGCCGCCCTGAGTCTTCGGAGAAGGGCAGCATATAAATGTAATTAAAAAAAAAAGCTGGATGCAATATTCCAAGTGTGGTCTTACTAAGACATTGTAAAGTGGTATCATCATTTCATGTGATCTGAATTCTATCCCTCTGTTAATGCAGCCTAGGACTGTGTTGGCTTTAGCACACAGTTGGCTCATATTTAAGGGATTGTCCACTAGGACTCCAAGTTTCTTCTAACAAATATTAATACTAAGCCAGGTACATCAATTGTAGGGATGAATAGGTGGGTCAGGTGGCCTAGTTTCATATATAAGAGCAATGGGTTTATGGCAGAGATGGTATTCAGCAGGTTCTGACCAGTTCTGGAGAACCAGAAGTGGAAATTTTGAGTAGTTTGGAGAACTGGCAAATACCACCTCTGACTGGCCCCACCCTCCATCTATTCTCTGCCTCCTGTCGCAGCTGATTGGCTGGGTCTTCTTTTGTTGCCCTGCACAGGAGAACAAAGCTGGAAAGCAGGTTAGTGGGGTGGAGAGGGAATGGGATTTTGCAGTATCCTTCCCCTGCCATGCCAATCAAGTCATGCCCACAGAACTGGTAATTAAAAAAAATTGAATCCTACCACTGGCTAAGTTTCAATTTTAACAAAAGAGGTTTGCAACCAATTTGGAATCATTTAATAGTACTTCCAAATTACAAATCTGATTCCTTGTTTTTTAAAAACATTAATAAAGAGATTTTGATCCTTCTATTCCTCCATAAAGTCACTTTGTCTCCAGAATATATCATCCAGAGTGTTATGTTTGCCTGAAGAGACAGATGCGGAGTTCTTCAAGCTCTTAGTTTATTAGTGACTACAGCTCAGAACGGACCCAATTTGGCTGGGCTGCGGCTGCTACTTATAGCCAGCAGCCGCAGTTGCCAGCGAATCAGAGTGCAGGGTTTTCCTGCACTTTTTAAACCAATCATTTCCAACATTTTACAAGAACAGTTCAAACTAAACCAATGACTTCAAACCTACATACATAACACCCCTCCTCACTAGGTTCAGTCCATACTCAAACCCCAACCTATCTAATGTATTCTTTTAAATAGGTGGGGCTCTTACGTGTACGTTGAGACCTACATGGTTCGGATGTTTTAAGGTTCTCACCTTGTGAGAGAGGAAATGTGTCTGCTGACATTTTTTTACTTGGACTTGTAGTAATGGTAGAACCTGTTTGGTTACTACAACCTGGTCTCTCCTCCCAATCCATCTCCAACCCAATGTCAGCACCTAAATCAGGTAGTGATGTGCAATCTTCCATTTGTGAAAATGGTTGTTGGTATTGAGACAGGTTTTGGGATGGTTCCTGTCGTGTTAGCTCGTTACACATGGGGTTGATTCTTACTTGCTGATTACTCTCATAATCCTCCCTTCCCCTAGAAGAGGCAGTAGGTATGGCAACCAGAGAGGAGCAAAAGTGATGCTCCTGAGGCAATCTGGATCTTAACTGATCAATGTGCCTGCTCCAGAGGACACCATCCTCTGTTTGTACCCTGTAAGACCTGGGGCTTGTGATTTGGGTTATCTCAGCAGGAATCCATAATGGTTCACCCATGAGGTTCTTAGCATAAACAGAATCACCCACAGTGAAAGTGCAAATTTTACTAGCGGAATCTAGTGGTGCATTGGGTGCGTAAGTGGGATGGAGGCGGTCAAGGGGAGACCTGAGTTTCCTACCCATCAACAATTCAGCTGGGGTTAAATTAGTTGAGGGTTGGGAGTGATATGCTGAACACTGAGAAGTTTTTCAACTCTCTCAGTGATATCTCCTGGACCCAATTGCTGAAGTTTTTCCTTGGTAAATCGTACCATACGTTCAGCCCGGCCATTAGCTGAAGGATGCCCAGGGGCTGTCAGGGCATGTCTGATACCCTGTTGTGCTAGATATGATTCAAAAAGGTTGGATGTAAATTGAGGGCCATTGTCAGAAACAAGAACATCAGGTAACCTTTTTAAGCTGTTTGATGACAGCTTCAGTTGTGGTGGATGTCATAGGGATAACCTCCAGCCATTTGGAATATGCATCAACTATAATAAGGAAAGTGTGCCCTCTGGTAGGGCCAGCAAAATCAATGTGAATCCTAGACCATGGGCCCCTACCTGACTACCTGACAGTTGGCACAAGATGCAACCCAGTTTTCAACCATTTTGTCAATAACTGGCCACCATACATAACTCCTGGCCAATCCCTTCATTCTGACAATTCCCGGATGACCCTCATGTAACATTTCCAAAACCTCTTTTTGTAGTTTTGCAGGAATAACCACCCTGTTACCCCACAAAATACATCCTCTTAATACAGATAATTCAGTTTGCCTGGATTTAAAAGGTTGGGCGAGTTGAGGTAGATCTTGAAGTGGCCAACCTTTCTTAATCCAGCCTATGACAGGAGCCAATAAAGTGTCTTTGGCAGTCTCTCTGGCAATTTGAGCAGCATGTACTGGAAGTTTGGCAACAGTTTCTAGAAAAAAGGTGGGAGTCTCAGGAACAGGGTCCTCAATGTGTGAAGGAAGTGGGCAGTGACTCAAAGCATCTGCATGTCCAATGTCTTTACCAGGTCTGTGGATCAGTTTGTATGAATAAGCAGCAAGAAATTCAGTCCATCTCAGCATTCTTGGTGACAGGATCGTGGGCGTTGGTTTGTCCCCTGCCACAATGCCTAACAGAGGTTTGTGATCTGTGACAATAGTAAATGTTCTCCCATATAAATACTCATGGAATTCCTTGACAGCTGCAACAATTGCCAAGGTTTCCTTGTCCAGTTGGCTGTAATTTCTCTCTGCTTTAGTCAAGGTGTGAGAGTAAAATGCAATAGGAGCTTCCCTCCCGCTGGGAAGCATGTGGCTCAACCCCCCCCACTCCAAAAGTGGAGGCATCACAAGTCAGAACAACAGGAAAGTTCTCAGAGAACTGTATCAGCACAGCATCAGACGTGATTTGTCTCTTGATATTGTTAAATGCAGCTTGTTCCTTCCTCCCCCAGACCCAAGCAGATTTTTTGTCCAGCAACCTATGTAGGGGTTCTGCAATGGTTGCCTTCTGAGGCAGAAACATATTTATTTATTTATTTATTAATGGAACTTATATGCTGCCCCATCTCTGAAGACTAGGGGCGGCTTACAATAAAACAACCACAATAAATACTTTAAAAGAATTAAACTAATAGTCCCAATAACAATTACAAATACAAAACTTAAAATCCATCACAATCTAAAACCACCCCAACCATGGGTCACAGCCCGGATTGATCAAATAACCAGGTCTTCAGGTCATGGCGGAAGGTGCAGAGGTCGGGGCCAGGCCGGAAGTTGATTCCAGAGTTCCAGAGAATAGGCATTCGGGGACCATTGCGGCCAATGGGACCCCAAGGAGTCCCTGTCTATGACTTTGCACAGGGCGGTTAGTATTCGATGTCGGCAGCAGTCACTCCCTTAAGTAATAAGAACCCATGTCATGTAGGACTTTGTATGTTAAAGTTAAGACCTTGAATCTCACCTGGAGAGCAACCGGCAACCAATAAAGGCAGTGCAGGAGGGGGCTAACATGGGAGAACCAGGAAACTCCCATCACCGCCGGGCCACATTTTACCTGCAATCTCCGGATGGTATGCAAGGGCAGTCCTAGATAGAGAGCATTGCAGTAGTCGTGCAGTAACAAGGGCATGAGTGACCGTACTCAGGGCATCCTGGTCCAGGAACGGGCGAAGCTGGCGAACCAGCCGGACCTGGGCAAAGGCCTCCTGGCGACGGCTCCCACCTGCTCCTCCAACGGGCCGTGCATCCAGGAGGACCCCAGGTTCCTCACCCTATCCACAGGGGCAACATCACTCCCCCTATGGTCAACGATGGACATTCCAAGCTGGACTGGGATGCCGGTATGTACAGCCACTCAGTCTTGGCGGGTTGAGGAAGCATGTTTCCATCCATCCAGATTCGTACCCCTATCCAGACAGCGAGTCATCACGGAGAGGGCATCACTGACCTGGTTTGGGGTGGAGATATACAATTGTATCATCCATATTGATGATACCTCACCCCAAAACCATGAATGATCTCACCCAGCGGTTTCATGTAGATGTTAAATAACAGGGGAGAGAGACCGACCCCTGAGGGACCCCAAGTGAGTGCCCTTGGGGCCGACCTCTGCCCCCTGCCAACACCGGTGCGATGCGACCACCGAGAACAGTGCCCCCCCCCCAACCCCATGTAAAAAGGATACATGAGGTCCCGCTGAGAGGTCTAATAGGACCAGGACAGAGGAAAAGCCCCTGTCCCGTGCCTCCAGAGATCATCCAACAGTGCGACCAATGCCGTCTCCATGCTGAAACCAGCCGGAAGCCCGATTGGTACGGATCCAGGTAGTCCGTTTCCTCCAGGAAGAGCGGAAATTGCCGAGCCACCACACTCTCAACAACCTTCGTCAGAAAGCGAAGGTTGGAAACTGGATGGAAGTTGTCTAACACGGTCGGATCCAGGGCAGGCTTCTTCAGGAGGGGCCTCACCACCGCCTCCTTCAAGGCAGAGGGAAAGACACCCTCTCTCAAAGAAGCGTTGACAACTGCCCGGATCCAGCCGCAGGTGACCTCCCTGGCGGCATAAGCCAACCAGGAGGGACACGGGTCCAAGAAACATGTGGTGGAACTCAGGCACCGCATAATCCCATCCACTTCATCCCTGGAAACAGGATCGAACTCATCCCAGAACGTAATGGCCAGACTACCTGTATCCCGTTCCTCCAACCACTGCAAATCAGAGGACAACCTGCTCCGAATCCGAGCAATCTTATCCGACAGATATTGACCAAATTCCTCAGCTCTACCCCGCAGCGGGTCCAGCCCCTCCTCTGGATGAAGGAGGGAGCGTGTGACTCGGAACAGGGCGCGGGTTATCTCTGCGGACGCTATGAGGGCGGAGAGATAAGACCTTCTCGCCGCTCTCATCGCTCCCAGGTAAGTCCTAATATGGGCTCTTAACTGGGCTCGATCGGCCTGGGAGCGGGTGGCCCTCCACCTGCTCTCTAAACCCCTCCGACGGCGTTTCATCTCCTGGAGCTCCTCTGAGTACCAGGGAGCCATCCGGGATCCGCGGCGTGTGAGGGGTCGCATGGGGACAACCCTGTCGAGGGCCTCTGACGCAGCCTGCTGCCAGGCGGCCGTTAGATCCTCGGCAGAGCTGTGAGTCAGGGAAGAGGGAAAAGGCCCCAGTTCCATCTGGAACCATTCAGGGTCCATAAGGCGCCTGGGGCGGAACCATCTAAGTGGCTCCTTATCCCAGCAGTGGGGGGCGGCTTGTTGGAAGACCAGCCGTAGGAGATAGTGATCAGACCATGGAACGGGCAGAGTCGTAAAAGTGGCCTGCCCTCTGTCACTATGCCACCTCTCAGAGACAAAAACAAGGTCGAGAGTGTTCCCCCCCTCATGAGTAGGGCCATGAATTAATTGGGTCAGGCCCATGGCTTCCATAGAGGCCATGAATTCCTGGGCCAATCCCAATGCACCCCCCAGGGAAGAAGTTAATGATAGAAGTTAATGAGTCCCAAGAATGCTTGCAAATCTGTTTTGTATTTTGGCCTGGGGGCTTCTTTGATTGCCTGAACCTTTGCCTCTGTGGGGTGGATGCCATGTTTATCAATCATGTAACCCAAGAATTCCACTTTATCTGTTCTAAGTGTGCATTTTTCTTCTTTGACTGTTAACCCCACTTTTTTGAATCTAGTTAAGACTTCCCTGAGTCTCTCGTGTAATTGAGTGTCATTTTCAGCAGAAATTAAAACATCATCAAAATTGGGCACCATCCCTGGCAACCCTTGTAACATTCTTTCCATAAGGCTTTGGAAGATGCCTGGTGCCACGCTTACTCCAAATTGCAATCTTTTGCATTTGAAGACACCTCTATGGGTCACAATGGTTTAGGCTTCAGTAGTGGCATCATCAACTGTTAATTGTTGATATGCCTGTGCCAGGTCCAACTTGGCAAAAACTGTGCCCCCTCCAAGAGAGTGTAATAAATGATGCACTACTGGAACTGGATATGCGCTCTGTTGTAGTGCATGGTTCAATGTCCCCTTGTAGTCTCCGCAGATTCTCACAGACCCATCAGCCTTGACTGGTGTGACTATGGGTGTCTCCAACCTGGAGTGATCAGTGGGCTCTAAAACCCCTTGGGCTATTAGTTTATCTAATTGTGCATCAATTTTTTCCTTTAAGGCAAATGGGACTCTTCTGGGTTTTAAACGGATTGGTTGTACCTTGGGATCTAGGTTAAATGTGATGGGGGTCCCCAAGTACCTGCCTAATCCATTGCTGAAGACCTCTGGAAACTCAGACTTCAAGGCCTCTTCCCACTCAGTGTTGCTCACATGATTGATGCCAGTCACCTCGATGCCCAACGGGTTGAACCACTCAAGGCCCAGCAGACTTGGGCGGTCCTTGTCCACGATGGTCAGTGGTAGGTGTTTGGTGTTGAATTTCACATTGAATTCTCTTGTTCCAACTACTGGAATCTTGTTCCTTTGGTAGTCTTTAAGAGTCAATGCTTGCTTCTTGAAGTGCTTCTTCTGGATGTTGGGAAGAAGTCTGTGAATAGTGTCCCATGACACCATAGATAGGTATGAGCCCGAGTCCACTTCCATTTGGCAAGGCCTTCCTTCACTAAGTACCTTGACATGCACTTTTCTGCTTCTTAAAAGTGATGAATGACCAATAGTTACTGTTTGATGAGTTTCATTCTTCCCACTTGCTTCTGTGCTGCGCCCCATTTCTCACTGAGATTGTTAGGCCTGAATTCTTTGTCTTTGCTTGTAGCAAACTTTCTTCTGTTGGGTGGAGTTCTGGATGATTTGCAGACTCTTGCTAGGTGTCCTCTTTTATCACAACGGAGGCAAATGGTGTCTAAAAACTTGCATTCAGTGCTGGGGTGGCTTCCCCCACAACCTCTGCAGTAGAAATCTTGCCTCTTTCTTCCCAGGTCTTTCTTTTTCCGCTCCATTCTGAGTCTGTAAATTCCTTCCTCCACCTCACTACAGTCTGAAAACGGCACTGAAAATGTGAACTTATGACCATTTTTCATGGTTACAACCTTTGCAGCATGGTCACATAATCCAAATTCAGACTCTTGCCAACTGACTCGTATTTATGACAGGTTGCATGGGCTGCAAATTTTTTGACAACCGGTTCTCACAGTAGGCGTGGTCGGTTGGTCATGTGACTGGGTGGATGATGTCACTCATCACACCCAGCCCCACTTCCTGGCCACTCACCCCAAAGGAAGAGGTGGGATTCAACCAGTCGGGGCTAATCCCACCATTGGCTGGCCCCACCCCCACCCATTTTTCGGCCTGTTTTTGGGCCATTTTCAGGTCATTTTCAGGGCTATTTTCGGAGCTGTTTTCAGGGTGTTTTGGGGTCATTTTCAGACCATTTTGGGGGCATTTTCAGGCCATTTTGGGTTGTTTTCCAGGCCATTTTCAGGCTGTTTTTAGGTCATTTTTATCCTGGAAAATGGCCTGAAAATGCCCCAAAACAGCCTGAAAACACCCCAAAAAGGCCTGAAAACTGCCCAAAAAACTGCCTGAAAATGGCCCCAAAATGGCCTGTTGTTTGGGCCATTTTCTGGTCATTTTTGGGCCATTTTCAGGTTGTTTTTTGGCCATTTGGGGTTGTTTTTTGGCCCATTTTTGGCCTGAAAAATAGGCAAAAACAGCCCCAAAACAGCCTGAAAATGGCCCAGAAAATAGGCTGAAAAGTAAGTGAGCCAAGGCCAGCCAGTGGTGGGATTTGCCGGTTCGCTGAACTGCACAGAATCTTAAATACCGGTCCACATGAATCAGTGCAAACCGGCAGTAGCCCACCTCTGGATGTCACTCGTGGCCATCAAACTTCCCCATCTCACCCAAGGCCTTTGCTACACAGCATGGCCAACAACACTCCAGTTCCATAATCATCTCTTAGCTACAAGAAAGAGCTTGCAAGAAAAACGCGGAGTCATCTTTCAAGTTTTGAATGCACAAGTAAGCAATGACACTAATTAAACTTCAATTGGTATTTTATTTTTAATTCGGCTGCAAAGAGCAGCAGCTCGTCTTCAGATTTAATTAACAGCCTGCTCCCCGGCTTTCTCGCACTCCCTCCCCACCCTTCCCTCTCCTCCTCCTCCCCACCCAGAGATGCAATTACCCATATATTAAGGGGGGGGGAATGCATTCTATTCCTGGTTTAAGGGGCACCCTGCAAAAACTTGGGGATCAAACCAGGGGGACGGGGAATGCATTCTATTCCTGGTTTAAGGGGCACCCTGCAAAAACTTGGGGATCAAACCAGGGGGACGAGGGAGGATGGATTGGGGCTGCTCTCTTCTGGCAGCAGTGGTAAGAAAAACCCTCATGCTCCGGAGACAGCATTCATTCATTCATTCATTCATTCATTCATTCATTCATTCATTCATTCATTTACTTACTTACTTACTTACTTACTTACTTACTTATTTACCTATTTACCTATTTACCTATTTACCTATTTACCTATTTACCTAATTACTTATTTATTTATTTACTTACTTATTTACTTATTTATTTATTTACCTATTTACCTATTTACCTAATTACTTACTTACTTACTTACTTACTTATTTATTTATTTATCATTTGTCTATCTATCTATCTATTTATCTAACTATCTATCTATCTATCTATCTACCAACCTAGCTACCTATCTAGCTATCTAGCTATCTAGCTATCTATCTGATCTATCTATCTATCTATCTATCTATCTATCTATCTATCTATCTATCTATCTATCATCTATCTATCATCTCTCTAATATCTAGCATTTCTCTCTTCTGTCTGTCTGTCTGTTTGTCTATCTGTCTATCTATCTATCATCTATCTATCTATTAATCTATCTATCATCTATCTATCATCTCTCTAATATCTAGCATTTCTCTCTTCTGTCTGTCTGTCTATCTATCTATCTATCTATCTATCTATCTATCTATCTATCTCTATCATCTATCTATCTCTATCTATTTATCTATTTATAATCTACTTTTATCAGACGTGGTATTCAGCAGGTTCTGACCCGTTCTGGAGAACCGGTAGCGGAAATTTTGAGTAGTTCAGAGTTCAGAGAACCAGCAAATACCACCTCTGACTGGCCTCCCATCTCTCCTCTGCCTCCCACTGAGTCCCAGCTGATTGGCTGGGTCTTCTTTGGTTGCCCTGCACAGGAGAACGGAGCTGGAAAGCAGGTTAGTGGGGTGGGGAGGGAATGGGGATTTTGCAGTAACCTCCCCCCAGGAGCTGGGAGGGAATGGAGATTTTGCCTTTCCCTAGAGTAGGGTGGGAATGGAGATTTTATAGTATCCTTCCCCTGCCGTGCCCATCAAGCCACGCCCACCAAGCCCTGCCCACAGAACTTAGTAGTAAAAAAATTTGAATCCCACCACTGAATGTTATTATTTTCACAAATAACGCAAGGCGGCAAACACACGAGATACTCCTTCCTTCCTACTATTTTCCCCAACAATGGTCCTCTGATCTGAGTTGGGCTGAGAGAGAATGACTGGCTCAAAGCCAGCTTTTATGCCTAAAGTGGGACTAGAATTCACAGTCTCCTGGTGATCGGTCCAAAGTCACCCAGATGGCTTTCGTGCCTAAGGCAAGACTAGAACTCACAGTCTCAATAGACATTGGTTAAAGTTTTTGTGTTAATCTTGGTGGCTCAGGCTGTTAATTGCCTGCACTTAAGTTCCAGCTGCCTACAACTGCTGTAGGCTCGAATCCCACCAGGCTCAAGGTTGACTCAGCCTTCCATCCTCTCGGGGTAGGTAAATTGAGGACCCAAGATTGTTGGGGCAATTGATGACTTTGTAAAAATGCCGCTTGGTAATAAGCAGGCATATACAATGGAAGGAAGGCTATTGCTGAGCACATTGGGTTGTATCCCAAAAATTGTGAGCCGCCCTGAGTCTCCGGAGAAGGGCGGCATATAAATGTAATTAAAAATAAATAAAATTAAAAAATAATCTCTCCATTTTTTCCTTTCCTTTTACAATCCTCTCCTCTTCCTTCCTCTTTCCTTTTGTCCTTCTCTCCTCTCCTCCCCTCACTTCCTCTCCTCTCCCCTCCCCTCTCCTCCCCTGCTCCCCCTCCCCTTTCTTGATCCCCTCCCCTCTCCTGCCATCTCCTCTCTCCTCTCCTCTCCTCTCCTCTCCTATCTCTCTCTTCTCATCTCCTCCTTTCCAGACATACCAATTTCTCTTTTCATTTCCAGTTCCACATGGCTTCTGAATTTACTTTGCTTCCTTCTCTCTATTCTCTGGCCACCTTCAGGAAGTGTCATACCTACTGACCTCTTTGTATAACGCTCCAAAAGAACTGAATTAATGATCTTTCTTTTCCGTAAGTCGCTGTGAAATCCTAGCAACTGAAGGCAAGTATCAACCCAGCACATCGAATATCACTGAATAAAGGACAACAAGCAAACAAACATACTCTCACCCACCGTGTCAACGTAGTTAAAAGGAGAATAGGAGGAAGGAAGCCCTTTATATGAAAAGATGCTGTTTCAAAGGCTGCTGAAAAGTTATTTAGCTTTACTTTACTTTATTGTCATTGCACCTCGTACAATGAAATTAAATGCCAGCTTCAGTGTACATTATACATAAAAATAAAATAAAAACAGAAACACACGTCCTTCACATTCTATACAATTGCATTGAAAACCCCTGGTATTGCATTAATATTGCACTATACAGTAGAATTCAATATTGTTGAGTTTTTTGCAGAAATATAACCACTTAGCAGAGGGCAAGGCAGGATGAGACTTCCAAGCCTAATTCCCAGTTACAGAAGATTTCAGATTTTAAGTTTATGAATTAAATGTTGTCTTCTTATAGGAACCGAGGAAGTATGTCTTCTGTGTTGCAGTCCCTGCCCTCTTCAGGGCAGGAAGTCCTTGACTTATGACCCTAGTGAGCCTGGAATTAGAGTATAAACCACTCTGGGTTGCTAAATCAGGGCACCAACCAAATATTATGACTTTTTTGCAGCAGCAGTCATTAAATGAATCACCACGGTCATTAAATGAACCCTTGTGCACTAAGTGAATGCCTAGGCGTTAAATGAATCTTTTGTCTGCAATTTATTTATTTTATTTATTTTATTGGACTTATAGGCTGCCCTCTCTCCCAAGGGACTCAGGGAGGCTTACAATAAAAACAAGAATATAAATAATAAAATAGAAGCAAACTAAACTAAGCCCAATAAAATTTAGAACCCGATTAAAACTAAAAATTGATTTAAAAAACCCCACCTCCACCCCATTCAGTCTAGGCTGGCCTGTTGAAACAACCAAGTTTTTAGGTCGCAGCGAAAGGAACAGAGGTCAGGGGCCAACTGGAGCTCCAAGGGGAGCTGATGCAATGGGTGCTTTTTGCCAGAAATGAGAAGTAATGTCATGCCCCTGTTGGAATCTGATTCCGAAGGGGAGGCCAAGCAGCAGACAGTGGGAGTGTGGCTCCAGTAGCTGTGGAAGAAACTGCAGAAGGGCACAGTCTGGCTGGGCAGAGCAGAGGAAAGATAGAGCAAGGCAGAGGGAATTCAGAGGAAGATCCAGGCCCACCCTCTCTTCATCCTAGGGCATGCAGGGAGGAACAGAGTAGGGAGCAACATGGGTTGCGTGGCTTACGGGAGAGGAAAGGGCCCTGATTCCCTTCATTAGCTGCAGCTGGGAAAATAGTGTTTAAAAAGGCAAGCTACGCTCAGCAAAGTTGTTGGAAGCAAACTGTGAGTTATCTTTCTTTGTCGAGGCTTATCTGGGTTCCTGGCATCTTCCCAACTGTGTGTGTTTGTTGGCCTTTGAAGCCTGCAATTCCTTATCCTGCCCTGTCTAGTTAATTGCTGCAGCGTGGTTTGTGTGGATTTTTATTTACAGTTTATATGTACTTCGTTTTCGGACTGAATTTCCTCCACTTAAAGACTGTTCTTGGGAGAGTCTCTTCTCCAGCCGAAGGTAACTGAACATTGGGGGCAAAGTTGGAGGTATTAAAGGGACTTTTCTTACTTATGTGACTGTGTTGCCTTTGTGCCACGCCCCTGGTCACCACAAGAAAGCCCTTGTAAAAACCACTGTAAATTGTAGTCCAGTGAGTGTGGGTTACTGCAAATCAGTATCAAAATGGGCCGGTTTCTGAGTGTCTAAAATGCAATTATCTACCTGTGGAAGAGGGCAGCTGTCCAAACTTTAAATTCAGGTCATAAATACCATTTTTGAGGTTCACCATAATTTAAAATCCTTGCTAAGCAACTGGTTGTAAGTTGAAAGCTACCTGTAACATTCCCCTGGAAATACGCATGGATCCTACTCTTCAAGTATTCTTGTAGTACCTTAATGCCTGGCTCTGCTCCTAGGTCCAGGGCTAGGATGCTTGTGAAACACTTGTTGTGTGTGTCTGTGTTTTCAATGTTACTATGATTGCTTTATCTGAGCAGTTGTGTGTTGTATTTTCAACTGTTATTAATTATACTGTTGATATTTTGTAAGCAACTATCAGTGCTTTAAGGTAGATCAGAGTTGGAAGGCAATGTAGAATCATCCAATTAGAGGGATGGAAGGGATCTTGGAGGTCTTCTAATCCACCCCCCTGGAGTCTTTGTATCATCCTGGACAAATGGTTGTCCAATCTTTTCTTGAAAACCTTCAGTGATGGAGAATCCTAACTCCAGGAGACAAATTGTTCCACTGATTAATTGTTCTCCCTGTCAGGAAATCCCTCCTTATTTCCATATTGAATTTCCCTCTGTGGAGTTTCCACCATTGCTTCTTGTCCTGCCTTCAGGTGCTATGGAAAATAAATGGATGCCCTCTTTCTTGTGACATTTGTCTATGGAGATTCTCAGTCATCCAGGTGATGAATTTCCCAAAGGTGCTTTTTCAAGAGGCAGTTGGACTTTCACTGGAGGTTTTAAAGAAGAAATTAACAGCCAATTGTCCAGAATGATATAGGGTCTCCTGCCTGAGCAGGGAGTTGGACGATAACAGGGGTGTCAGATTCAAGGCCCGCGGGCTGGATCTGGCCCACTGGGTGCTTACACCTGGCTTGTGGGGTGTTTAGACCTGGCCCATGGACCCAACCTGGAAACAGTGAAGGACCAACCCACGGTGCCTCTGTCAGTGAAAATGGAGCTCCATTTTCACTAGCAGAGGGTTGCAGGAGGCCATCGCAGCCAAAAACGGAGCTTGGGAGTCCATTTTCGTTGGCAGTGTGCTTGGGCCTCCACAGGTGTCCCTGACATGAGTGATGTTGAGCTGACCCTGCCCCAACCCCAATGTCAAGCACAATTCTGATGCATCCAGGGGTGGGATTCTACCAGTTCGCACCTATTCGCTAGAACCAGTTGTTAACATTCTAAGCAGTTTGGAGAACTGGTTGTTAGAAGAAATTACTGGCCTAATCCTGTAAGGAAGGCAGGAAGGAAACATTCTGGTGTTGCTTACAGAAACTGCCTCTCCATTAACCCTCATTACATTCTTGGCAGGACTAGACTTCCTGTCTCAGGAACATCTCTGGAGTTTTTTCCCCCTCCTTTGCTGGTACTTTGCTTGTGTGGAGTGACCATTTAAAGTTACAATGGCACTGAAAAAAGTGATTTATGACCATTTTTCACACTTACGACTGTTGCAGCATCCCCACAGTCATGACAGGCCAGGTGAGGAGATGCGTGCCTCAATGTGAGTGATAATGAGTTGGCCACACCCAGCCAATAACATGACCACCAAGCCATGTCCACCCAGTTACATAACCACCAAGCCACGCCCACAGAACCAGTTGTTAAAAATTTTGAAACCCACCCTTGGATGCGTCCCTCAATGAAATCGAGTTTGAAACCCCTGGACTGAAAGAATTCCAACATCCCTTCCAACTCTGTTATACTGTACTCTACTGGTTTTGCAATGCTACCAGCTATTTGATGTTCTAATGAAAAAAAGAATTTCTCTTCTCCCTTGAAGACCTCAGAAAACATATCCCTGTAACTTTATCAGCTGGACCAAGTGAAATACCGGGCCCTGTCAAAACACCCTTCTTTTCCAATATCAATAGTAGTAATGTTTCAAGATGATGCAAATAGAAACAGCACTCCCTGTATGGCTTTCCGTTCAGCAGTCAAGAATAAATGAACGCTGAGACAGACCTAGCCAAATCTTAAGTCAGGTAGGAAATAAATCATCCCGAGTTTCATAACATGGAATACAAATAACATCAAATAGAGTAACAAAAACTAGGACAAATGACACCTGAAACCAATAAAAGGAAGCAATTGATGTTGAAGGAATTGATTGAATGGATAGATGGAGTATTCTCTTGTTCCTGTTTTATTCTCCTAGGTTCATGATTTAGGCAATCCTTTTTGTCTTTCTGTAACACTTAGGTTCATGATTTGATTTTTTGTTTCCTCCTTTCTGTAATCTTCTCTGTCAAGGAACACTGCTGGTCAGTGTTCGGCAAGACCAAGTCACCGACATTTTGATAAGACAAAAAATCAATTAGACACAAAGAGTCAACTAGAGCTGATGTTTTTCCCCACTCATGGCAGGGGTGTCAAACTCAGGTCCTGGGGGCCGTATCTGGCCTGTGGGGTGCTTAGATCTGGCCCCCGGGGCCACCCTGAAAATAGCAAAGAACCAGCCCGCGGTGTCTCTGCCAGCAAAAACAGAGGTCAGGAGGGCTGTGCCAGCAAAAACACTTTTCACTGGAAGAGGGTTGCAGGAGGGTGTCACGGCCAAAAATGGAGCTCATGAGGGCTGTGGGTAGCCCTCCCAGGCTCCGTTTTCACTGACAGAGAGATGCAGGAGGCTGTTGCAGCTGAAAACAGAGCTTTGGAGCCCATTTTCAGTAGCAGAGCACTTGGGCCATCACAGGCACCCCCAACATGAGTAATGTCAAGCTGGCCACACACCCCTGCCCTCCCCAAGTTCAAACACAACCCTGATGCAGCCCTCAATAAAATTGAGTTTGACACCCCTGCCTCATGCCATCGCTCTGCTGAACACCTAATTGCCACAATGCTGTCTTATGTCTAAGGATATTTACCCACATAGTCGGGCTGTGTTATTATCATCTTTTACGCTACCTTCTCCAATTAGTATCTTATGTTTCTATTACATTGTTCTTTGTAGGTACACTGATGTTGAGACTGTGGAAAAAGTGAAGAGGAGCAACAGGGGATTGAAGGCTGGCAGAGAGGTAGGAAGAATGGTTGCAAGAATCGGGTACATCTAGTCCAGTGAAAAGCAGGACCAGGGGAGACATGATAACATTGTTCCAATATTTGAGAGGCCACCACAAAGAAGAGGGAGTCAAGTTATTCTCCAAAGCACCTGAAGGCAGGATAAGATGCCATGGATGGAAACTCATCAAGGAGAGAAGCACTCTAGAAATAAAGAGGAACTTCCTGACAGTTAGAACAATTAATCAATGGAACAGCTTCCCTCCAGAAGTTGTGGGTGAACCAACACCAGAGGTTTTCAAGAAGAGATTGGACATCCACTTGTCCAGAATACTATAAGGTCTCCTGCTTGAGCAGAGAGTTGTACCAGAAGACTTGCAATGTCCCTTCCAACTTCATTATTCTGTTATTGTTCTGTTGGGCTGATTCACCTCTTTTCTTCAAGGTGAATTCTAGTTAGTGATGGTAAGTTTTGACAGGCTTGAGAGAGAGACAGAGACAGACAGAGACAGAGGCACACAGAGAGAGAGAGAGATAGAAAGAGAGAGACAGACATAAAGAGAGAGAGAGACAGACAGAGGGAGAGAAAAAGAGAGAGAGAGAAAGAGAAAGAAAGAGAGAGAAACAGGAGGGGGAAGAGACACAAACAGAGAGAGACAGAGACAGAGAGACAGAGAGAGACAGAGAGAGAGAGAGAGAGAGAGAGAGAGAGAGAGAGAGAGAGAGAGAGAGAGAGAGAGAGAGAGAGAGAGAGAGAGAGAGATTCCCCCCCCCACCCGCTCCATTGATGGGTAAAATGGAATTATCTAAAAGACAACTTTGACTAGGATATGATGATTGGTGCTCCCTTTTATTTAGACTGAACTTTTCTATAATCAGGATTTCATGGCATTTTAATTTATACTACATCATGCGCCTGTTAACTCACTTTCACTACTCAATTAAGGAACAGCAGCTGATACTGTTTCTCCTTTAATGGGATTCACCTATTTTTGACGGTATTAAAAAGCTATTTCTTTGCATCCTCTGTCATCTTGTCTTCTGATTTAAGCCTCGACATTTCTAAGTCTTCCTATGCTATCAAGGGATTTTAAACAATCCCGGGTGTTAACAGCAGGGCAGTTCAACGTGTCTTGGAATGGGATGGAAAGAAGAGGATAAGAGACACATTTTTTTAAAAAAAAATTCTTCCAAGAAATACTCAACAGAAATGTGAATTTCTGCCTAGCTGCATCAGTCTACTTGAGACCTTGCATTCATCGCCATTATTTAAATGCGATTCAAATGATTGATACTTGCAATTAAAACACCTTCTATATTTGAATATGAGTTCATAACTATGTTATGAACAGAAAACCTTCTGTGGTAGAAATATAAGACTGTGTGTTTGTGGAGAACCAGCTGTTCAAGACATCAGGATATTTGACTGTAATCTGCAGTTTGCAAAAAGGGCTGCTTTTTAAATTCTTATTTGGAAACTGGAACATAGAATAATAGAGCTGGAAGGGACCTTGGAGGTGTTCTAGTCCAACCCCCTGCTCAAGGGGGAGACCCTATACCAGTGATGGGTAACCTTTTCGTTGTTGCATGCCAAAAGTGCGGGCGCACATGCATGTGTGTGTGCATGCGTGCCTGCACCCATAATGCAATGCGTGCATACCCCCATGACCCCTTTGCATGTGTGCATGACCCCCCCATGCGTCTCCCCCCGCGCATGCATTGCAGATACCTGACAATCAGCAGGCTGGCGGGGGCGCATGCACATGCACATTAGATCAGTTCTGGGCAATGGTTCATATGCCGGCAGAAATGGCTCTGCGTGCCACTTCCAGCACATGTGCCATAGGTTCGCCATCACGGCCCTATACCATTCTGGAAAGTTGGCTGTCCAGTCCCTTCTTAAAAACCTCCAGTGATAGAGCACCTACAACTTCTGAGGTCAAGCCATGTCTGTGTGCTCACTCGCACAAGCAGAGAGTGTTCACATTGGAAACTCCATTCGTGTGAAAAAAAAAGCTTTGCACACGAGCTGACCGGGGTGTGAGTCGTTCCTGATGATTTTCCTCACTCTTCTAAGAAAGCAATCCCCAGCGAGGTCATCTAATGCAATGGTCACCAACTGGTTTTATTTTAAAAAAACAATATTTACATAAACGGTGTGTTGTGCGTTAATTTTGTGAGTTTGCTTGCTAGCAAATTTTATGAGCTTGCTGGCGAGCATATTTTATGTGACAGACTGAGCTAGCCGATGGCAGATAGATAGATCTCTGAATGAATCTGTGATTCTGTGAGCAACTCAATCTGCCTGCCTGCTTTGCCTGATTTTGGGTAAAAGTTGCTCTTTTTTTAATAAAACATTCAATATTTACATAAATATTTATAATATTTACATACAAGCCGTGCCCAGCAAGTCACATAACCACCAAGCCACACCTACAAATTATGCCACGGCCAAAAGCCAGTTGTTAAGAAATTTGAATCCCACCCCTGCCTCTGTGTGTTTGTGTGTGTGTGTGTGAGAGAGAGAGAGAGAGGGAGGGAGGGAGGGAGGAGGGAGGAGGAGAGGTTAGATCAGATCTCTCTCTCTCTCTCCCACAAATGTCAGCAAGCCACCATCAGTCAAAAGTCATATTAGTGGTCCCCGGGATTTAAAATTGTGAGTTTGGTGGTCCCTGAGGTCCAAAAGGTTGGCGACTCCTGATCTAGTGGTATCAAGGAACAGCCCACAGTGTTTTGTGCTGTGCTCACCACCCTCTGAAATGTCTTTCTATCCATGGCTGTCAAGCCAGCATACCACACCATCATGCAAATTCAAAGCAAAGCAAAGCAATTTTGTGCTTATTCTCAATTTATTGAAGTGGAACCTGACAGACGGTTGGTTACCAGGATTCGAAAGAGGGCCTTCTCCACCATGACACCCACCCTATGGGACATCATTCCATCTGAGATTAGGTTGTCCCCAAACCCATTTGGCCTTTCCCAAGGCCGTAAAAACATGGTTTTGTATTCCAAGTTCTGAATATGTGAGAGAGCCCTTGTCTTGACTTTGTTTTGGTTACAAGTCATCTGTGGCTTACAATCACAGTTGGGAACCACAGTTACTGTTGCTAAGCAAGGAGTTCTTAAGTGAGTTAAGTAATGAAATGGGTCAGCTTTGGAAGCCATATTAGCACCAGAAACCTCCACACTGCCACATTCTTGAGCATGAAAAGATGGGAGGGGGGAATTTCTTGGAGCATATGTGGTTAGACATAATAGCATTCTTCTTTAAAGTCAAGGTCATGTTATTTCTGCACCTGGCTTAGGAGGAGCAGAGGGGATGTCTCAAGTTGGAACGGATGGTGATTGGGCATGTGATGGGAATGATGGGTGCAGGGGGTGGATTTGTAATATTTTATTTATTGGAGGAAAGCCCAGAACTTTCAGATTCAGGTTTTCCCAGATGTGCCAATATAACTACGAATTTGAGAAAATGCCTGTCTTGGAGTTTTTAATTGGAGTTGGGTTTTCCTGGAACCCTGACAGTTATGATCTTTCTTGTCACAGCGGTTCAGCGGAAGTCAATGGCGGTTGCCAGGAGACCTGAATTTTGATCATGTGACCATGAGGATGAAGTTTGATCACGTGACCATGAGGAAGTTGCAATGGGTAAGTGCAAGGACTAATTATAAATGAATTTTGTTTTCAGAGCCTTTGTGACTTTGAATAGCTGCTAAATGAATGGAGTATAAGTTGAGGACTACCTATAGTAAATTTTATGAACCTTCACTGCCCCAGGGTTTTGATTTTATATTATGTATTTTATTTGTTTCTGTCTGTTTTATCACAAGCAGCCTAGAGTCACTTATGCTGAATGGGGAACTAAATCAATTTCATAGACAAGGCCAAACAGACATGATTGTTCAGTCATGACTTATATTCATAATTGTTCAATGGACACACAAGTGCTCAAAAACATAGGTCTTCTTTTTGATGGAATTGTTGAATTTTGTGTGCCTGTGTGCATCATTCACCTTGTCATGGTGGCACATTACAGGTTCAGAGCTGAAGAAGCTTCTTGGATGACAGGTGAAACGTCTTTAAGAATGATAAGAAGGTCCAGTTGCCTCTTGAAAAAGCACCTTTGGGACAACCATGACTTGAATGATTGAGACTCTCCATAGATATTTAGCTATGCACTCAGAACTGAAGAAGCTTCTTGGAAGAGAAGTGAAATGTCTTCAAAGAAAAATAAGAAGGTCCAGTTGCCTCTTGAAAAAGCATCTTTGGGACAACCATGTCCTGGATGACCAAGAATCTCCATAGACATAAGATGAGCTCTCAACAAAGAATGACATAATATTTAGTTTAGTTTACTTTATTGTTACTGCACCTCATACAACGAAATTAAACATTATCTTCAGTGTTCATTATGACTATGAAAATAAAACAAAAACACCCATCCTTCACATTCTATACATTGAATTGAAAACCCCTGATATTGCATTAATATTGCACTATACATTAGCATTCAATAGAGTTACTATCCTGGGATAGAACAGTGGTGGTATTCAGCCGGTTTGCACCAGATCGGGTGAACCAGTAGCAAGGATTTTGCGTGGGTCGCCGAGCTGGTAGTAAGTTCTGGCTGGCCATGCTCCCAACCCGGTTGCTGACTCGCTTGTCCAGCCCACCTGATGCTGGCCCCTTAAGATATTTCTTTCTTTTTTTTCCCTCCTGACAATCAGCTGTTCATACAATCAGCTGTGCCAGGATTCCCCTTGCTGAGGCCCAGGAAGGCAAAAAATGGAGGGAGGGGCTCAGCCCCCCCCCTCCATGTTTTGCCTTCCTGAACCTCAGAGGAGCCTTCTGGGAGCAAAAACGCCCACCCAGAGACTCTTCTGAGGCCCAGAAGGCCCAAAAATGGGTGGTGGTGGTGGTGGGACAACTGCAGAAAAGCAAAAAAAGCCATGCCCACCCAGTCACATGGCCACACCCACCTAGCCACGGCCAAAGAACTGGTAGTAAAAATTTTGAATCCCACCACTGGGATAGAAGCTGTTTTTCAGCCTATTTGTCCTTGTTTTTATTGTTCTGTACTGTCTGCCAGATGGTAATAGTTAAAAAAAGGGGGGTGCCCAGGATGAGATGGATCTTTAAGGATGTTTTGAACTTTCTTAAGGCAGTGAGAGCTATAAAGCTCTTCCAAAGAGGGGAGAGGCAACCCATGATCCTCTGGGCAATGACGTTAACCCTCTGGAGTGCTGTCCTATCTGCCCTGTGCAACTGGCAAACCATACAGAGGTGCAGTGAGTTAAGATACTCTCTATGGTGCAGCAGTAGAAGGTCTCCAGCAGTTTTTCATTCAATTGTTGTTTCCTGAGAAGCCTCAGGTAGTATAATCTCTGCTGGTCCCTTTGGACCAGTGCTGCAATGTGAGATGATGATGATTATTATTATTATTATTTATTTAGACTTGTATGCCGCCCTACTCCCGAAGGACTCAGGGCGGCGAACATACACAAAGATATACAATAAAACAAATAAAAACAAGTCCAAATTACTAAACAACAAAAACAGTAAAATTGCAAATAGACAAACATCGTTAAAACTACCCTCCCCATGGTCAGTCCAGGCCGGCCTGCTGAAACAGCCAAGTCTTCAGGTCTCGACGATGAAGATGAAGATGATGATGATTTAAAAAGTCTGCATTACTATTACTATTCATCTTCTCATCACTCCTTATCACCCATCCCCTCCCACTTTTGACTGTATGACTGCTTATTGTACCCTATGACTATCATTAAGTGTTGTATCTTATGATTCTTGACTCTTGACGAATGAGAGCATTTGCACCAAGACAAATTCCTTGTATGTGCAATCACACTTGGCCAATAAATAATTCTGTTCTGTTCTGTTCTGTTCTATTCTATTCTATTCTAACTCTATTCTAGAAGAAGAAGAAGAAGAAGAAGAAGAAGAAGAAGAAGAAGAAGAAGAAGAAGAAGAAGAAGAAGAAGAAGAAGAAGAAGAAGAAGAAGAAGAAGAAGAAGAAGAAGATGAAGACTTTGCTGTTTGCACAGGCCGGCCTGGATTGAGCAGCATTGGGGATTTTAATTCAAGGGTATTTTAATTTGATTTTATATTTGGATTTGGATTAGAGTACATTTGATAAATTTTGTATTTATTTGTATATATATTTCAGTGTAAGAGTCCCCGGAGATGGGGTGGCATATAAATCCAATTAAAGAAGGAGGAGGAGGAGGAGAAGGAGGAGGAGGAGAGAAGAAGAAGAAGAAGAAGAAGAAGAAGAAGAAGAAGAAGAAGAAGAAGAAGAAGAAGAAGAAGAAGAAGAAGAAGAAGAAGAAGAAGAAGAAGTCCTTAAGTCAGGCCTATTGCAAGAAAGAAAAGTGTTACAGAATCTTGGATTCTGTATATGTGTATTTTAGCTCTCATTTATTAATGAGAATGTTAATGCCTTTGTTCTTAACTCTGTTTTTTTTTAAATTCTGGGGAATTTGCCATTCATTTAGCAGATATGAACGGAATGTCCATCTGTGTTTATTCTGTAATATTGTGGAAGTGTCCATTTGTGTCTCTAGGCTTTAGATAATTTTATTATGTATTTATTCTGCTCCTCTTCTCAGACAGAAGGACTGTCTCAGGTAGCTGCACGGAATCTTAAAAAGGAAAACAGCCGCAAGCCTCTAATTTACTTAGTCAAACATCCACTTAAATGTTTATCTTTATTCTACAAAGGATTTTTTTAAGGAAGACCAGGAAACACCACAGTGTTTGGCATCCAGAAGCACGTTGCAATCAGTAGCTGTATCAATGGACGTTCTCTGTATCCATTTCAAAATGCTATTTATTCATGGTGATACATCATGGTTTAGAGCAGGGGTGTCAAACTCAAGGCTGTGGGTCAGATCCGGCCTGTAGGGTGCTTAAATCCAGCCCACGGGGCTGGCCTGGAAATATCAAGGTCCCTCTGGTGATTAAAACAAGCTGAAAAGTGAGCTGAAAAACAGCCCAAAATGGGTCAAAAAATGGGCCCAAAACAGTCCCCCAAAATGGGCTGAAAAAAGACAAAAAAGGGCTGAAAATGGTCAAAAAATGAGCTGAAAAATAGGCCCAAAACAGGCCAAAAATGGGCTGAAAAACAGGCTGAAAAACAGGCCCAAAACGGACTGAAAATGGACAAAGGGCTGAAAATGCATAAAAAATGAGCTGAAAAATAGGCCCAAAACAGGTCAAAAATGGGCTGAAAAACAGGCTGAAAAACAGGCCCCAAACAGGCCTAAAACGGGCTGAAAATGGACCAAGAACAGGCCCAAAACAGGACCAAAATGGGCCAAAAACAGGCCAAAAAACAGGCTAAAAAATGGCCCTAACCCTAACCTCACCCTGCCACCTCCCACCCCACTGCCAGCCGGCCAAGGAGAACTACAATGCTGATCCGGTCCTTGAAGAAATCGAGGTGCAATGGTAATGTAGTATTGCAGGTTAACTCTGCTCACTTGTCAGCAGTTCGATCCTGATGGGCTCAAGGTTGACTCAGCCTTCCATCCTTCTGAGGTCAGTAAAATGAGGACTGAGATTGTTGTGCAGCAAGATGTTGACTCTATAAATCATTTCTAGGGGGCTGTAAAACACGGTGAAATAGTATATAAGTCTAAGCGCTATTGCTGTTGCTGCTGTTTAATCTGGCTTCCTCACTGACTTTTTGCTTGTCAGAAGGTTGCAAAAAAGAATCACGTGACCTGGGACATTGCACCCATCATAAATATAATTCGATTTATGTTTGCTAAGCATCAGAATGTCGATCAAGTGACCATGGGCCATAAGTGTGAAAAATGGTCATAACTCACTTTTTTGAGTGCCATTGTAACTTCGAAGAGCCACAAATGAATGGTTGAAGCTTGAAGAGTTCCTGTAATTATAAGTAGGCCAATGGTCATGACCCAGAAATAAATAAAAAAAAAACCTTTATGCAAAGTTTGCTCGAAAATGGAAGCCAGAATGATCATTAATGATTCTTCAACTTGGAACAAAACTCTGAGTGAGTTGCTGGAAGGCAAATAGGACAGTTAATACTCCAGAAAAGAGACAATAATTCATCAGTCTGATTTTTAACAAGCAAAAGCAATGGCTGAAAATTGCAGAATAAAATTTAACAGTGACAAATGCAAATCTCTTCCCTTTAGAAATTAGAAATCAAAGGCCTAACTTGATTGGCAATACTTGGCTTAGCAATCATACTTGTGAATATTTGGAATTGTCATTGACTGCTCACCAAGTATGACTCAACAGCAGGGTATGATTGCAGAAAGACGCCATAATTTTAGGGTGCATTAACTAATGACAGTAATAATCAGAGAAATGGAATAACATTCATGATCCAGAAAGATGGTGGGAACCTCTTCCCAGGCAAAGATCACACTACTTTGTGATGGAAATGCTTTAACTTAGAGTCCTGCGTATAGCAGGTGGATGGGGTCAATTGTCAAAATATATTTTATTTTAATTGTGACATAAATCTTACCAATTAATATCCATGTTTTTGTCTTGTTGCTCTTCTCTGGATGCTAGAAAAAGTGCAGAGAAGAGCAACAAAGCATGATTAGGCTAAAACATATGAAGAAGGGTTGCAGGAATTAGATATGTCTAGTTTAATGAAAAGAAGAAGGGGTAAAATGAGAGCACTGTTCCAATATCTAAAGGCTGCCACAAAGAAGAGGTTTCAACAAATTGATTATTCTCACTGTCAGGAAATTTCTCCTTATTTCCCAGTTAAATCTCTCCTTGATGGAAACTGAACAAGGAGACATTTAACCAGGAAATAAGGAGAAATTTTCTGACAATCAACCAATGGAACAGCTTGCCTTCTGAAGTTATGGGAGCTTCATCACTGGAGGCTTTCAAGAAGAGATTGGACTCCCATCTGTCAGAAATGGTGTAGGGTCTCCTGCTTGGACAGGGGGTTGGACTAGAAGACCTCTAAGGTCCCTTCCAATTCTGTTATTCTATTTCTGTTAAGACAGATCAGTGTGTTAAGGTATTTGGAGGTTCCTCCATGTTGGCTTAATGGCTATAGAAAGGAAATCAAATGGACAGGTGAAAAACTCCTAGCAATCCACAGCTCTTGTGTTCCTTAGTTTATTTGTATCTCACCTTCATTATTTTTACAAATAACTCATGGCAGCAAACATATCCAACATGCACTTTGTTCCCCCTATTTTTCCCAAAACAACAGTCCTGTGAAGTGGCTTGAACTGAGAGAGAGAGAGTGGTCCAAGGTCAACCAGCTAGCCCTCCGGCCTAAGGCAGGACTAGAATTCACAATTTCCTGGTGATTGGCCCAAAGTCACCCAGCTGGCTTTCATGCCTAAGGCAGGACTAGAATTCATGGTCTCCTGCTTCCTTAACCACTGGATCAAACTGGCTCTCCAAATTTCCCCATCAAATACGTTGCAAAGCAACCAGTTTGCTGGAAATGACTGTGATTCTGTTGTTCACATCTTGAATCAGACTTAGGCATTCGGTGCCTTTAATGAGTATTTGAATTTGTATTCCTATCTGGAGATAACCTCTCCTCAGATTTGGAATAGATTAATTCCTCTTAATTAATTTAACTTTGCTGAGCTTCTGTTTGTATAATTTGCCTTAATTTGCTTCACCTTTGTTTAATTTGTTTGTCTCATCTTTTGTGAAGGGGAATGAAGAATTGTCACAATAGAACTTGGCAGACAAGAAGTCACACATTCTGAAGTCCCAGGCCTGGTTCATAGATAATGGATCATCTGAAACTTTTGCCTAGGGCAACCAAATCCTACAATAATCAGTTTAAGCTGATTTTGATCAGGTTAATTCCAGGAAGGGAAGCTGCATAGAAAATCCACATGTCTCACCAATGTCATATAGCAGTTGTGAAAGATCAACACAATCTCAATACTAATAAACATAGCCGTTTTGTGTGAAGGGAGATGGAGGAAAGGACTGGTAATTACGATCTAAACATATGAGCAAGAACTTTGATCACATTACAAATGAAGGGGAATATATGTTTTCCAGGATAATGTTGCAGGATCCAATCTGAGTCAGTCACTAGGATCAGAGATTTAGTCTTCAACTTTTGGATTCATGCTAGAGCCCATCTTCAGGGAACTTCTCTCTAGCAGAGTGTGTGCTGTTCTGTGTGTAGTATTTAGAGCACCTGTTGTAAGTTTGGTTGCCACGATGTAAAAAAATGTTGAGACTCTAGAAAGAGTGCAGAGAAGAGCAACAAAGATGATTAGGGGACTGGAGGCTAAAACATATAAAGAACGGTTGTTGGAACTGGTTATGTCTAGTTTGATGAAAAGAAAGACAAAGGATGACATTTAGTTTAGTTTAGTTTATTGTCATTGCACCTCATACAATGAAATTAAATACCATCTTTAGTGTACTTATGACTATGAAAAAAAAACACAAACATACATCCTTTGCATTCTATCCAATTGAATTGAAAACCCCTAATATTTCATTAATATTGCACTATACGGTAGAATTCAAAAGAGCTACTGTCCTGGGATAGAAGCTGTTTTTCAGCCTATTTGTCCTTGTTCTTATTGTCCTGTACCGTCTACCAGATGGTAATAGTTTTTTAAAAAAGGGTGCCCAGGATGAGATGGGTCTTTGAGAATGTTTTGAACTTTCTTAAGGCAGCAGGAGCTATGAAGCTCTTCCAAAGAGGGGAGAGGGCAACCCATGATGTTAACCCTCTGGGGTGCTGTCCTATCTGCCACTGTGCAATTGGCAAACCAGACACAGGTGCAGTAAGTTAAGATATTCTCTATGGTGCAGCGGTAGAAGGTCACCAACAGTCACCATCATGACATGGTAGCAGTGTTTCAATATCTCAGGGGCTGCCACAAAAAAGAAGGAGTCAAAATGTTCTCCAAACCCCCTGAAGGCAGGACAAGAAGCAATGGATTGAAACTAATCAAGTAGAGAAGCAACTTAGAACTAAGGAGAAGTTTTCTGACAGTGAGAACAATTAATCTGTGGAACAACTTGCCTCCAGAAGTTGTAAGTACTCCAACACTGGAAGTTTTAAAGAAGAGATTGGATAACCATTTGTCTGAAGTGCTGTAGGGTTTCCTGCCTAAGCAGAGGGTTGGACTAGAAGACCTCCAAGGTCCCTTCCTACTCTGTTATTCTATTCTAAGTGGCTTTTTACATGTTGATTGGGGTGTGTTGATGGCTGGCTTTTAAAGTCATTAGCTGTCATTTGCTTCTGCTGACCAGCCCTCACCTTCTAAGTACTTGACAGGCTGGGGGTAAATCAGCACTTTCTGTTGACTGACAAGGGTCCTGTTTCCCAGGCTTCAATCACTGTTTTTGTGCCTGCTCGTCCAACAATCTTAGTAGATGCAAAATAGATTGTGTGTTCTTGTTCATTGCAGTATGAAGGTACCAATGAGTCTCCTCATCTGACCACTCAAGTGTGTTCTTCCAATCTGGTAGTTAGCTTCCTTACTGTCTGTCCTACATAGTCACAGACTATGATCACATTGCTTAACAATCTTCTTCTTCACCTATGCTTCAATTACCTTCGCATTATGCTACTTATCAACATCTTTAGTGAGTAATTGGTTGGAATCAGCAACTAAGTGTTGCTGAACACCAGGATCCTTGAAATGGACAGATTTACTTAACAACCGTGTTACTAATGTAGTGATTCAGTGAACAAATGTGACAAGGAAAGTTGTAAAATGGGGCAAAACTCACTTAACACATTTCTCACTTAGCAACATAAATTTTGGGCTCAATTTTGGCCGTAAGTCAAAGACTACCTGTAGTGGTAAGAACACTTGGGGCTGTGACTCCTTAGCTGGGAAAGGGGCTCCAACAGATCCCAGGAGCAACATCAGAGTATTCAGTTCAGAAGAGGGCAATTGTAGGAACCACTAAGATTATGTGTTAAGATTTTGGGACCTGAAATTTTGGTAGAGAACCCAGGATTGAGGAAGATACAGGCAACCCAAAAGGGGGAGAAGGATAATTTTTTTTCAGTGTTTTGTAAACAAGCAGGAGAAGAATCCAACCATTGCAACCCCAAACCATCAGATTGTCTACTAATAATGAATAGAATAATAATAGAGTTGGAAAGGACCTTGTAGGTCACCTAGTCTAACCCCCTGCCCAAACAGGAGACCCTACACCATTTCTGACAGATGGCACTCCAGTCTGTTCTTGAAAGCCTTCAGTGATGAAGCTCCAAAAACTTCTGAAGGCAACTTCTCTTCCATTAATTGAGTGTTCTCATTGTCAGAAAATTTCTCCTTTTTTCCAGGTTGAATCTTTCCTTGATCAATTTCCATCTATTGTTCCTTGTCTGGCCTTCAGGTGCTTTGGAAAATAGCTTGACCCCCTCCTCCTCTCTGTGGCAGCCCCTCAAATATTGGAAGACTGCTATCATGTCTCCCCTGGTCCTTCTCTTCCCTTGACTAGCCATGCCCAGTTCCTGCAACCGTTCTTCGTATGTTTTAGTCTCCGGTCCCCTAATCATAGGAGGATAGAAGGGACATGGTGGCTCAGTGGCTAAGACGCTGAGCTTGTCAATCAGAAAGTCAGCAGTTCAGCAGTTTGAATCCTTAGTGCTGCGTAACAGAGGGAGCTCCCATTACTTGTCCCAGCTTCTGCCAACTTAGCAGTTCGAAAGCATGCAAAAATGCAAGTAAAGAATAGGGACCCCTTTGGTGGGAAGGTAACAGCGTTCCGTGCACCTTCGGGTGTTTAGTCATGCTGGCCACATGACCACGGAGACGCCTTTAGACAGTGCTGGCCCCTCGGCTTTGTAACGGAGATGAGCACCACAGTGGTGGGATTCAATTTTTTTTTACTACTGGTTCTGTGGGCATGGCTTGGTGGACGTGGCAGGGGAAGGATACTGTAAAATCTCCAGTCAGAAGTGATATTTGCCAGTTCTCCGAACTACTCAAAGTTTCCACTACTGGTTCTCCAGAACTGGTCAGAACCTGCTGAATACCACCTCTGGAGCACTGCCCCCTAGTGCTGGAAATGACTAGCACATATGTGCAAAGGGAACCTTTACCCCTACTCATCCTGGTTGCTCTTCTCTGCACTCTTTCTAGAGTCTCAACCTCTTTTTTTGATATATGAAGAAACAAGTCAGCAAAAAAAAAAAACGAGAGCAGTTTAGTTCCACGTTGCAATTTTGCATCCTGCAAAATATTAAAGGACTCCAGAGCCTGTGTTTTAGTGCCAGTAAAAAGTCTTAAATGCAACTTCATGACCTTTAAAATACTAATAATTATAAAGTTCCTCCCGCAGATATCCACCGCCTGCTAAGTGTTTTCTCTCTCTGAAGCTAGCTAATTCCAAGCCATTAAAATAGATTCTGTTAAAGCAGTTCCTTCGAACACCCCAAACCGTATAGAGAAAGAAAAGAGATTTAATTAGTGATGCTCTTATATCTTCAAATGTGAACGTTTCTCTCTGTAATAATAGCCTAAGTTTGTCTTCAAAAGGCCATTTTATTAGTGTTAATACGAGTAAATATTGCTCACTTTAGTCCTGATGTACCATTATACTACTGCTCACAGTTCCGAAAAGTCATTTCTTAGTGGTATACTGTAGGAGCAATCTCGCTTTAATTATGTCATAATTGTTTGCAAGCTATAGAATCTTAACTTAATGCAAGTTGCTTGGAGGCACATCTTTGATGCTGATATTTATCACCCTGTCACTTTCTGATGGGCAGAGCACTACTTTGCCCACCCCACCCAGCTGCAGCTTACTCCACTATTAGAAGAGAATATTTGTAGGTCCAGATTGAGGTGTGTTGTGGCCTAGTGAGGAAGACACTTATCTCCCACTCAAAAGGTTGAGAGTTCAGTCCTAGATAGCAGCAGATGTTTTTCTATTGGGGCGTAAACAGAAAGTACTTGCTGAGAACCCTGCATAGGTGTCAGGAAGGGCATTTGGTTGGTAAGTGCTCAGCTCCATCCAGTTGCCACAATTCTTACCTTGAATTACAGGATTGTAAAAAAGGGAGTTTTTTTTTTAATTGAAAGGATTGAAGCTGCTCTTTGGTGCTCTTGAGTTTAGCTCTTTTCTTCCAGACGTTTCATTACCCAACTAGATAACATCATCAATGCTAAAAGTCTGCAGAGATTCTCAGTCATCCAGGTTGTGGTTGTCCCAAAGGTGCTTTTTTCAGGAGGCAACTGGACTTTCTGGTTTTTTCTTTGAAGGTGTCCAGTTGCCTCCTGAAAAAGCACCTTTGGGACAACCATGACCTGGATGACTGAGTATCTCTACAGACTTTTAGCTATGCAATTTGGGATGAAGAATAGAATGAATAGAATTGTTTATTGGCCAGGTGTGATTGGACACACAAGGAATTTGTCTTGGTGCAAATAATCTCAGTATACATAAAAGGAAAGATACATTCATCAAGAATTATCAGGTACAGCACTTAATGATAGTCATAGGGTACAATAAGCAATCAAATCATACTAGGAAACAGTCAATATAAATCGTAAGGATACAAGCGACAAAGTTACAGTCATACAGTCACAAGTGGGAGAGGAGGGGTGATAAGGAATGATGAGAAGATTAATACTAATAGTAGTGCAGACTTTGTAAATAGTTGGACAGTGTTGAGGGAATTATTTGTTTAGCAGAGTGATGGCTTTCAGGAAAAACTGTCCTTGTGTCTAGTTGTTCTGGTGTGCAGTGCTCTATAGTGTCGTTTTGAAGGAAGGAAGGAAGGAAGGAAGGAAGGAAGGAAGGAAGGAAGGAAGGAAGGAAGGAAGGAAGGAAGGAAGACCCTTGGAATGGTGTGGGAGTAGGAATGGATTTCCAGAAGAAAAATTGCAGACTACAGGAACCAGGAGCGCTACTTAACTAACCCTGAGGAAACAGATAAACCTCCAAGTGCTTCAATGACTCTCTAAAAGGATGCAAATGACTAGCTTTCAGGATGGAATATCAATCCTTCCATTCCCCACCATTCAATCAGAGCTGAAGAAGCTTCTTGGATAAGAAGCAAAACATCTTCAAAGAAAAAAACAAGAAAGTCCAGTTGCCTCCTGAAAAAGCACTTTTGGGATGATCATCAGTGCTAGTAGTAACCTGTCTTGTCCTATCAATGTTGTGGAGAGTGATGTTGGTGGTTTTTTGATTGGATTTTTTCTTACTGTTAGCTTTTTTGTCAGAGTTGGTAGTTCCTTGATTGGGATATTGTTTACTTCTTGATTATTGTTCTAGTGTTAGTCTTGGTGTTAATCTCTGCTCACCTAAGTGTTGATTGCTGGTGAGATGTTGTGGTTTTGTTTCCTTTTTGGGTTTTTCACTGCTTCTTTTCAATGACATGTAAATGTTGTTTATTTCTAAGTGCCTGTTGATAAGATAATTGTCACTTTTTCTGTGAACACACTGGCACACATTGAAAAATGAAATTCTGATGCCCACTCTCAAAAGAAATATATATCTCAGACAAAGCAGCCATCATATCTACTATCTATCTATCTATCTATCTATCTATCTATCTATCTATCTATCTATCTATCTATCTACCACTGTCTATCTATCAATCCATCCACTTACCTACCTACCTACTATCTATCTATCTATCTATCTATCTATCTATCGTCATCATCATCTATCATCTCTATGTATCTATCTCTATCATATCCATCATCCATCTACATCCATCCATCCATCCATCCATCCATCTATCTATCTATTTATCTGACAAGAAGTGTTGGGGAATGAATGGGGAAGACTTATTCATTTAACAATCCTGTTGCTCATTTAACAACTGCAGATGTTCACTAAACAATCATGGCAAGAAAGGTCATAAAATGAGACAAAATTGACTTAACTGTCTCACTTAGCCCAATAATCTTGGGCTCTTTTGTGATAATAAGTCAAAAAGTACCTGTGTATATATGATGGAAAACATACAGATGTATGAAGCAAAATCTTACCATATTGATGAACATATCTTGCAAAAATATTTATGAAAAACACTCAAGAATACCCATCTTTGGACAAATGTGTAGAAAAATGCACATTTTTCATGACAATTTTTTAAAAAGTGAAAACTGATGAAGAAATGGACAGAAACAAAACCACTCTTTTTAAATGCTTACATATATACTGAGAAATATGCTTCTATTCTACGAATTCCCACTTCTTCTCTTTTCTTATGGAGTGAATTTTTTCCATTATGCTGTTTTAATTTTAATTTTAATTTTCATACTGGCTTAGAATTCATTTATTAAAATCACCCTGGTTTCATAAATGCATTTATGTTGATTATATTATCAGCATTTCTCATTCCCTTACTTTTGGGCATCAGCTATTGAAATTTGTTTCCCATGTCATTTCTTGCAACATCCATTTGTTTCATTGAGGGATCCCAAGTATTTTACAGTTTTGGGATATTGTAAGGAAAAGGAAAATGTTACTTTCAACGAATGGAAGGAAGTGCTTGTTTAGTGGAATATTGTGAGATCCAAAATCAAGAATGACACATGGTGATTCATTGTTCCAAGTTCTTTATTGTTTCACATCTGCAGACAGAATCTTGCTAGACTGAACACTCTAATATCTGCATTCACAATATACCCTGAACTATTAGGGAGGAGCTGTCTTCACCCTCTTTCACTCACACATGATATCTGGGCTCAGTTGGCTCTTCCACCTCTGGAATGCACCCCCTCCCTTCTGGGAAACCATCTCTTTCTTACATTCATTACACCTCCCCATCACACAATGCAGCACTAGGTAGCTAACATCAGGTTAAGACAACAATCAAAAAGTACCAAAAACAACTAAGTGAGCAAGACATTGGGTCTGAGGCTACTCAATTATTTTACTACTTAACTCTGGAATACACCCCCTCCTTCCCTCCCTACAATCCATCACATCATTTGTGGGACTTTAAGTCCCAGAATTCTTCAGCCACCATGTGTGGACTTCAACTCCCAGAATTCATCAGTCTCTATGTATCAGACCTAAAATCAAGAATGACACATTGTGATATTTCCATGCTGAGTTCTTTATTGTTTCACACCTATACACAGAATCTTGCCAAACAGAAGAACTCTACTATAATATAGTTTAGGAACTATTAAGGGGGGACTCTCTGCATCCTCTTTCTCTCACACATAATAATAGCTATTTATTTACTTGTATGCAGCATGCTTTAAACTGCTAGGTTGGCAGAAGCTGAGGCAAGTGATAGGAACTCATCCTGCCGTGGAATGCTGGGACTCAAACAGTTGGATCAAAGACAATCACCAGTGGCTTTTAAACCACTGTTCTTTTTTCTAAGTAAATCTTTGTGTCATTCTTGGTTCCTTGTATCTGACACTACTAGTCTTGAAGGCTCAATGTTGCTTCTGGGTTGATGGTAGCTTGGCTGCAAATAGCATTTGAAAAGAAACAACAGAGGGAGGAAGGCATGTCCCCACTACCTGTTGCAAAAACTCCAGATGCATCTGTTTGTTGACTGCAGTGAATACATTGCTGGATTTCACTTGATTCAATATGGCTGTTTTTGTTCTGACCAAGGCTTCCTGAGACAGTAACAATCACGTGCTTAGTCCCAAAAACTCTCTTTTATTTCAACAGCTGTGAATTATATATGAGTCCCAAACAGTTTATGAATAGTCCAACAGAAGTCTGCCATAATCCTTCAGGATAAGGCTGATAAGCACCCACCGTTATCTCCCTTGAAATGCTCCCAATGACTAAATTGCCATTTAGATGTTCTACAAGGCCAAATGGAGCACAAAGTCAGCATGGAGATTTAGACTCTAAACCAACCAGAATGAACAAAGTTGCTTCCTGTAAAGGCTTATGTTTCTTTGCTCCTCCTTTATGTCTTATGGGAGGGGCCAATCACCTCCAAGCCTTAGTCCTGAGTCACCCCTTTTGTCTTAACTGTTCTTGCCTTCTGGCAGCTCTGCACAAGTGCACACTGGGAACAGGCTCCCACTGTTCCTCTGCCTCACTGCTGTCAGATTCTGGAGGCTCTGGAGTCAGCACATAACTCTCAGGTGGCCCTGGCCCCATCTCTGTGTCAGAAGCAGATCCCTCATCCAAGTCCTCCCCAGACTCCAGGATTGGCCCATGTTTCTCCCCACTGACCAACTCTGCTGCCAGCTCTGCAGGCCATTGGCAGACCACAACAGTTTTTATGTTTGCAGTGTTGTTAGTACAATATAAATGCAATAAAATACAGAAACATTTCTAGGCCTAAGGATAAAAGTTTGGGTGGCACAATCTTTAGAACACTATTAAAATTGTCCAATGAAGTGTACCAGGACCTATTAAACATGTGGAATAATTATATGAATTTTATTTTCATTCTTAATCAATGTTAAATTAAAGGATATCAAATTTCTGGATTGGAGTCTGTTTGCTGGCCTCTAGACACCTGAAAAATGGAGTAGATGCCTAGCCTGGGGCATTCTGGGTAAATAAAATGGCAGGCAGCCAGAAAAGTCACAAAAACCTAAGCTCCATAGCTGCCCAGAAAAATAATCCTGTCATATTGCTATATGGTTGCAATTGAGATGAATGGAAACCAGGAATTATACTTATCTGAAACTAAAAGACTGCATGCAGGTAGATTTTTCACTCACTGAAAAATGAATGCATAACCACGCAACATGGTTCAGTTATAACTGAACTGTATGTGATATAGCTTAAAACAAGGCTTGCATTTTTAAAATATGCAACGGACATCTATGTTTTCCTGGCTTAGTCCTATATAAATATACATATATGTTTAGGTTGTCTGCTGGAAGACAGCTTTAATATAATTAAGACATTAATGAAGATCTTGTATATATGAATGGAACATCTGAATTTCTTTCTTTCTTTTCTTCCTTTTTTTCTTTCTCTTTCCTACTCTTTCCTTCTTTCTTTCCTTCCTTTCTTTCATTCCCTTCCTTTCTACTCTGTCTTTCTTTCCATCTTTCTTTCTTTCCCTCCTTCTTTCTTTCCTTTCTTCCTTATCTCCTTCTTTCCTTCCTTCCTTCCTTCCTTCCTTCCTTCCTTCCTTTTTTCCTGACTTGATTGATTTCTTTCTTTCCCTCAAACATTCACACAAACAATAGCAAAAACACACCCAATCCCAAGACAAAAATGCATGGATTTGGAACAACATACAACAAAATGCTCCTTAATTTTTCTATGCATTTCCACTTGCCAGAGTCATACATCAGACATAGAAAGGTGTGCCAATGGTAACATAAGGAATGGATGGAAATTGAGACCCATAGACTCACATAGCCTCAGCTTTATGTTGAAAAGAAATTACATGGATTAATGGTGATAATCCTGCTGAGATCCTTCCATGTAGATCCAATCTCTCCTTTCTAAGAGTTGTGTGCCTGATAGAATTTCTCAGCTTTTTTTTTAAACCTTCTCTTCATTTTTCAATTCAACACATGGTGTTTCCCCTTATCATTTCATTCTTCTATTCTTTATTGACCTCTGGCCCTAGTACTCCCTCTTTGCTTCAAATATTTTTTTCAGGATCCAATCTGGGTCAGTCATCTCCTGAGCTTCCAGACTTGTGCTGGAGCCCATTCTCAGAAACTTCTCACTAGCTTTCGGCTAGTGTGTGGCATTTATATGGTGCCTGATTGTGTATGGCTTTTCAGTTGTTGATTGGGCTATTGATGGCTGGCTATGAAGTCATTGGCTGTCAAACCCTCACCTGCTAAGTTCTTGATAAGGTAAAGGTAATAATTCCCCACATACGTGCTAGTCATTTCTGGCTCTAGGAGGCGGTGCTCATCTCTGTTACAAAGCTGAAGAGCCAGCACTGTCCGAAGACATCTCCATGGTCATGTGGCTGGCATGACTAAATGCTGAATATGCACAGAATGTTGTTACCTTCCAATCAAAGGGGTCCCTAATTTTCTACTTGCATTTTTTAGGTGCTTTCTAACTGCTAGGTTGGCAGAAGCTGGGACAAGTCATGGGAGCTCACTCCATTATGTGGCACTAGGGATTCAAACCACCGAAGTGCTGACTTTTCTGATCAACAAGCTCAGCATCTTAGCCATTGAGCCACCGTGTCCCTTAAGTTCTTGATAAGCTGGTATAAATTGGCTTACGTATACATTCAATTTTTCAGCTACTAAGATTGTTGGATGAGCAGGAACAAAAACAGCCAGGGAAATGATTGAAGCCCTGGAAATGGGCCCCTTGTCAGTCAACAGGAGTGCTGATTTACCACCAAGTACTTTGGAGTTGAGGGCTTGGCACCACAAGAAATGACAGCCAATAGCTTAATAGCCAGCCAGCAGCAACACTCTAATCAACAACTGAAAAGGCACACACAACAGGCACCGTATAAATACCACACAGAGAATAGCTCAAAGCACATACTCTGGTAGAGAGAAGTTCCTTGAGGATAGCCTCCAGCATGAGTCCAAATGCTCAGGAGACTAAACCTCTGGTTCCAGTGACTGACCCAGATTGGATCCTGCAACATTATCCTGGGACACATAGATTTCACTTTCTAGGACTGCCCTTGCATACCATCCGGAGATTGCAGTTGGTGCAGAATCGGCCTTGTAGGATGGTGATGGGAGTTACCGGTTCTCTCATGTTACCCCCCTCCTGTGGCCTGCATTGGTTGCCGATTGGCTCGGGTGAGATTCAAGGTTTTAGTTTTGACATTCAAAGTCCTACATGAGATGGGTCCCCAATATCTGAGGGGGCGTCTTCTTCCAATAGCTAGTGCGGCGCCCTGTGTGGCTCTTAGGCAAGGACTCCTCAGGGTTCCATCGGAGTCAATGCCGGTTGGTACTTCCCGATGACGAGCCTTCTCTGTTCTGACCCCGACCTCTGGAATCAACTGCCTCTGGAGCTCCATCTGGCCCCTGATCTCCACCTTCCCTTGAATTAAAGACCTGGTTGTTTGACCAACCCAGGCTGTGACCCTTCCTTGGGGGAGGATGGTTTTAATGTATTTTATTGTTGTGTTTATATTTGGGCTTGTTGGTTTAATGTCTTTTAAATATTTATTGTTCTGTGTTTTTAGTTGTGAGCAGTCTTGGAGATGGAATGGACGGCATACAAGTTCAAATATAAATAAATATAAATAAATAAATACGTCAAATACTTTTGTTTGTGTCCGTCCCAAGGTTTATCCATTTCTATCCAAGAGGCTATATGCTTTGATTAGAACCTTTAAAAGCAGGGGTGTCAAACTCAAACTAAACAGAGGGATAGAATCAAGATCACGTGAAGTGTTAATACCACTTTATAAGGCCTTGGTAAAGCCACACTTGGAATACTGCATCCAGTTTTGGTCGCCACGATGTAAAAAAGATGTTGAGACTCTAGAAATAGTGCAGAGAAGAGCAACAAAGGTGATTAGGGGACTTGAGGCTGAAACATATGAAGAACGGTTGCAGGAACTGAGTATATCTAGTTTGATGAAAAGAAGGACTAGGGGAGACATGATAGCAGTGTTCCAATATCTCAGGGCTGCCCCAAAGAAGAGAGAGTCAAGCTATTCTCCAGAGCACCTGAGGGTAGGACAAGAAGCAACTGATGGAAACTAATCAAGGAGAGAAGCAACCTAGAACTAAGGAGAAAGTTCCTGACAGTGAAAACAATTAATCAGTAAAACAACTTGCCTCCAGAAGTTGTGAATGCTTCAAAACTGGAAATTTTTAAGAAGGTGTTGGATAAACATTTGTCTGAAGTGGTGTAGGGTTTCCTGCCTAGGCAGGGAGTTGGACTAGAAGACTTCCAAGGTCCCTTCCAACTCTTCTCTTCTCTTCTCTTTCTCTTTCTCTTTCTCTTTCTCTTTCTCTTTCTCTTTCTCTTTCTCTTTCTCTTTCTCTTTCTCTTCTCTTCTCTTTCTCTTTCTCTTTCTCTTTCTCCTTCTCTTTCCCTTTCCCTTTCCCTTTCCCTTTCTCTTTCTCTTTCTCTTTCTCTTCCTCTCCTCTTCTCTCCTATTCTATTCTATTCTAGGCCCAGGCGCCAGATGTGGCTCATGGGAAGCTTAGACCTGGGCTGCAGGGCTGCCCTGGAAAGAGCAAAGGACCAGTTCACCATGCCTCTGCCAGCCAAAATGCAGCTGTGGCCCTCCCAAGCTCCATTTTCACTGGCAGAGGGTTGCAGGAGGCCATTGCAGCCAAAAACAGAGCTTGGGAGCCCATTTTCACCGGCAGAGTGCTCAGGCCATCACAGGCACCTCTGACACAGTGATGTTGAGCTGGCCCTGCCCCCACAAAGTCAAACACAACCTAGCCCTCAATGAAAACGAGTGTGACACCCCTGCTATAACAGAAGCTTGGTAAGTACCATCAGTTCATAGCAGGTAGTTCACCCCCTATATGAAATTGTGACAAGGCACAATGTGATGGTAGTTATAGGAATCTCCAATAAACTAGGGGTACTTTACCAAGGACTTGCTGAGAAAGTCTTTTAGCGTGCTTGAAGAAGTATGAAATGAATTTCATTTCCTTCTCATTTGCCTTCCTTTTGAAAGGTTTCATGCAAGATATGTGACCAATTATTTTAGCAACCTTCCATCCATGACAAAGCTCAATTTTCCCAGAGAATTCACTTCTGAATGGACTGCTAAAAATAAAAAATAATCTTAAAGTTCAAAATTAA
>CM019149.1:303874663-303898513 GCA_009733165.1 Naja naja
AACCTTCTGCTCATAGGAGACCCTTGAAGAGCATCTGACAGCTGAAGCCAGACAACCTTTTGTACAACTGAATCTTGTATGCCAGTTACTCCAATCCTGGACCATGATGCCCTTCTCATGATTACTTGGACCTTAGTTACCTCCCGATTGGATTGCTGCCATGTACTCTAGATAGGGCTGTCTTTTACAACCACTTGGAAGCTTCAAACACAGCTCATTGCACCCATGTTCCAAGCTACAGAAGCTTCTTGGATAAGAAGCAAAATGTCTTCCAAGAAAAAAACAGAAAGTCCAATTGCCTCTTGAAAAAAAGCACCTTTGGGACAACCATGACCTGGATGACTGGGAATCTTCATAGACATTCCAAGCTACACTGTTCCCAACAGGTTTCAAGGTGTTACTTATCTTCTTTAAACTTATATATATCATCCTATTGGGTGATTTGGAAGGCCACCTTCTCCCAAGGACACATCTCAAACCACATATCTTTATGGGGATGGCATGTTGCAGGTTCCCTCTGTTACCATTATCATTGCACGGGATGTATGGAGTAGTATTTTTGGTAGCTCTGGCATTATCTCTTCCTCCCCACCCAATATATGACAGGCCCGATTCTACAGTTGACTTACAACCACAGCTGAGCTGCAAATTTCCACTGCTAAGTTGTGAAGTGAATTTTGCCCCACTTCATGACCTTTCTTGCCACAAATATTTGGAAGAAGTTTCTCCTTACTGTCTTCTTAGGGTTGAAAGAGGCCCAAAGTCACCCAGCTATAGATAGAATTCTTTATTGGCCAAGTGTGGTTGAACACACAAGGAATTTGTCTTGGTGCAAAAGCTCTCAGTGTACATAAAAGAAAAGATGTATTCATCAAGAGTCGAGAATCATCAGGTATTAATGATAGTCATAGGGTACAATAAGCAATCAAAACATACTAGGAAACAACCAATATAAATCATAAGGATACAAGCGGCAAAGTTACAGTCATACAGTCACATGTGGGAGGGGATGGGTGATAAGGAGTGATGAGAAGATTAACAGTAATAGTAGTGCAATAGTTGAACAGTGTTGAGGGAATTATTTGTTTAGCAGAGTGATGGCATTTGGGAAAAAGCTGTCCTTGTGTCTAGTTGTTCTGGTGTGCAGTGCTCTATAGCGTCGTTTTGAGGGAAGCAGTTGAAACAGTTTATGTCCAGGATGTGAGGGGTGCGTAAGTATTTTCACAGCTCTCTTTTTGACTCATGCAGTATTATACAGGTCCTCAATGGAAGGCAGGTTGGTAGTAATTGTTTTTTCTGCAGTCCTAATTACTCTCTGAAGTCTGTGTCTGTCCTGTTGGGTTGCAGAACCAAACCAGACAGTTATAGAGGTGCAGATGACAGACTCAATCATTCCTCTGTGGAACTGGATCAGCAGCTCCTTGGGCAGTTTGAGCTTCCTGAGTTTGCCTCTCCGCTTAAGGGAGAACCAAACTCCTACTCTATTCTGGTTTCTTCCCAACACCTTTAACCAAGACACCAAGGTGACTTTTTTTTAAATCCTTTGAGGGAGGGAAGAGAGAGATTGAAAACAAGGGAAAAGCAGAGTCCTCCCGCACTAGCAATACACAGGATATGAGAGTCTAGATGAGATGGGCCTCTCCTTAATGAGAAATCATAGTGTAGATTAGAATTTCTCCTTGTCTCTCTGCTGAAACTTATCAGTTGGTTGGAGAGTTTCGGCTGGTGAGATATCGAATGTTGCTGATAAACCAGATGGGCCCCTGAATTCTGTCAAAATTTCTTGGCCAGCTGCTCTCATTTCAAAAGCTGGTCGGCTTTTTTTTCTTTTCTTTTCTTTTCAAAAAAAAAATAGGCATGTGAAGCAAATTGGTCTGATAGACCTTTATAATGCAATTGCACGGCGAGATGGGGTCCTGAGCAGGTAGGCAGAAATATTATTGATGGTTGGTGAAAAACAGGGAATAAGATGTTATTAAGCCAAGTCAGAGATAGATATCGATAGCTAATATAAAGCCCTTTATTGGTTTACAGGCTCTGAGAAAGAAGGCTGAGAGAACTGACCCTTAGCTTTGCTTTTAATTTACACTGGAGGGATGGGGGGGGAGGTTCATGAATAAAACATCACAGCATGTGTAGCTTTGATATTAGTCACTACTTTCTGTGTCCCAAGCTCGGTCCCGGAGAGAATGAGTGAGCACAAAGAAGGCTGAACTTGCAAGGGTTTCTTGTCTGCCGCTATCAATGAAGTTGAGGGCCATTGTGGAAATGGCAGAGAAGATCAAAGAGAGAGAGATTAGTCACGGCGGTGCTCTGAGATGTCAGGCAACATCGGGTCAAAACACGATCTGAAGCAGAGGTGAGGGCCTCAAGCCTCAACCAGTCAGTCCAACAACTGTCTAAGGATCAGTGCAACAGAGCCGGGAGTTCTGCTCGAAACCAGTTTAAACAGAGAAGAGTTGAAGAGATTACAGTTGTATTAGGAGATACTTCGGCATAGGCAAATCATGAATGGAAATGAGCAAACCCCACTCCTCACTAGCTTTGAGGATGTTACTTAGTTTTGGCAATGAAACGACTGCAAGAAAACAAAACCTTTGCCAGACCAATTCTTGAATACAGCTCATCCACCTGGATCCCGCACTGTATATTGGACATTAACACGATTGAGCAGGTTCAGAGGTATTTCTGGAGAAGATATATGGTGGCTCAGGCTGTTAAATGCCTGCTCTTAAGATCCAGCTGTCTACAATTACTGTAGGCTCGAATCCCACCAGGCTCAAGGTTGACTCAGCCTTCCATCCTCTCGGGGTAGGTAAATTGAGGACCCAAGATTGTTGGGGGCAATTAGGTGACCTTGTAAAAATGCCGCTTAGTAATAAGCAGGCATATACAATGGAATGAAGGCTATTGCTGAGCACACTGGGTTGTATCCCAAAAAATTGTAAGCCGCCCTGAGTCTTTGGAGAAGGGTGGCATATAAATGTAATTAAAAAAAAAAGATTACTCCACTCCTCTACTCACAATAGTATTCCCTATCCCTCCAGACTTGAAATTTTGGGCCAGGACAATCTGGAACTGCACCACCTGTGGTCCGATTTAAGCATAGTACACAAAATTGTCTGCTACAATGTCTTGCCTGTCAACAACTTCTTCAGCTTCAGCCACAATAACACACAGGCAAACAATCAATACAATCTCAAGGTAAACCACTCCAAACTCGATTGCAGAAAATACGACTTCTGCAACAGAGTGGTCAATGCCTGGAATGCCCTACCTGACTCTGTGGATACAGCCTCAGCCCCTCACAGCTTCAACCTCAGTCTTCCGTGGACCTCACCCCATTCCTAAGAGGTCCTTAAAGGGGGCGTGCATAAGTGCACCAGCATGCTTACTGTCCCTGTCTTACTTTCCCCATTTATTTGTGTTTACTCCCTTTGTTCATGTTTATGTTCATACCTACACTTGTTATCGTGGACATGTTTGACAAATTAATTAAATAGATAAATAAAACAACTAAGCTTGGGGAGCACCAAGGTCCTCTCATTACAATTGTATTAGGAGATAATCCAGTAAAGGTACTGTAGAAAGTTAGCACCCACTTCTGCTAGAAGAATGAAGTATTTTGAGAAATATTTTTAAAAAGGCAAAATATTATATTTCCTTAAAGGAGAAACATGTTTCTAAAGACAGAAACTTGGACCCTCAGATCCCTGCCCTCAAACAGATACTAAACTCAGCCCAGCCTTTAGAAATGCAGATTTGGTAATCCATTATTCCCAGCAACAAGGTCTGAACAAAGGCAGGATTAGTCCTCAGCCCCTACATTGCATCGGCAAGCTTCAACCAAGTCTGGGACACAGACAGTTAGCTAGGACCCCTACATAGCACCCTGGGAGTCTGACAACAACCAATAGAATACATTTCTTGCACAGGAACAGGAAGCTCAAAGGCAAGGCCCAAGAGAGGGTATAAATACCTCTCTCTCTCAACTCCATGTGGTCAGCTGCACCAGGACCTAAAACCCATGTGGTCCTGTTCACCTTTAAACTGTCTTTCAATCAGCCCCCATGTTTCCAGTGTCTTTCTCCTCACTTGGAACTGAACCAGGTGTACATTTCTTGCAATAGTACCTAAGTAAACTACGAATGGATTTATTCACTTAGTACTTTTCATTGTTGTTCATTTATTCATGATTATTTGTTTAGTTGCACATTTGTCCTCATTGCTCAGACTTACTGCCATGGTGGTGCAGTGGTTAGAATGTAGTATTGCAGGCTAATTCTGCCTACTGCTAGAAGTTTGATCCTGATGGGGTTCAAGGTTGACTCAACCTTCCATCTTTCCAAGGTCAGTAAAATGAGGATCCAGATTGTTGGGGGCAAGAGGCTGACATTGTAAACTGCTTAGAGTGGGCTGAGAAGAATTATGAAATGGTACATAAGTGTAAGTACTACTGCTATTGTCTCACAAAGTGGTCCACAAGAACTTAGAAGGAAAAACAACTCCCACCCACCACCCCCTTACATGCTAAACAACAAGAGACACATTAAGGAAAGTGATAGGAAACAGAAGATATTTATCTGTGAATGAATGAATGAATATTTATATGGCCAACATCTTCCATGAGCCAATCTGAAAAAAGTTCAGCAGTCAGCTCTCTGTTAAATCTAAAAAGTTAGAATAGATCTTTGATCTGTAGATCCAGAATTTGATCCCACAGACAGTTAAATTATTTTTTTTACTGTCTTCTTTTTAATTTTCTGGAAACTTCTGAGCAAGAGGAATAATATGTCAAGTCCTTCACAGATAATCAAACTTGGGACTTTCAGAAGTCTGCTTATTTGTGTACTGTAACCGGTTCTAACGATAGCCTATCAGCCAGACCTAAGTAAGGTTTCCCCCCTCCCTCTGTATTTCTTATTTCTAGTTTTACCTTCTCCCTGATACATTTCCTTCACTGAACCACAGAAAACTACAGTATTTTGTGCACTCAACCTTCAGGCAATCTGTTAGCACTCAAGTGTTCATTGATTGGAAAATGACGCAACAGTTGGCTAGTTGCAGCCATAAGGCAATGCAATAAACTTCAAGCTCCACTATCTTTTCATCCCCAATTCCACAACACAAACATTATGCCAAAGTGTTTGAGAAAAGGCCTTTGCCGTTTCGATGTTGAGAACTTTTAGGACCACTTTTGAGTTGGGATTTGATCATCCGTTCACCAGGAGGAGGGTTCTGTTCCAAACGTTCAGTGTTAAACAATGATTTGGCTAGATGTGGGTGAGTTTAAAATGTTCTCAAGGTTTCAGGTCAGTCAGTCAATCAGAATAAAGCTGGAAGGGACCTTGGAGGTCTTCTAGTCCAGCCCCCTGCTCAAGCAGGAGATCCTGTACCATTTACAAAAGGTGCCTGCTTTGTCACTCCAGACTACAAATTCCTGTTGTTGTTGTCATTGTGTCTTTCAGTCTGTCTTGACTCCTGGCCAATGCCTGGACTGATCCCTAAAGTTTTGCTTGGCTATCCCAAAGGTGCTTTTTCAAGAGGCAACTGGACTTTCTGTTTTTTCTTTGAAGATGTTTCGCTTCTCATCCAAGAATCTTCTTCAGCTCTGACTGGATGGTGGGCAATGGAAGGATTTATACTCCTTGCAGGCAGCTGGTCATTTGCATTTGTTAGTGAGTTGTTAAGGCCACCTGGAGGTTTATCTGTGTCCTCAGGGTAACCTGAGTGATGCAAATGGATGTAGAGCCTTTTTGGGAACTGTTGAAAGGACTGTTGCAGACTTCCCTTCCCCTCTGTTGAGAGGGGGCTGTTCAATTTTGACATAGATGGTCTTTGACCCTTGTGTTTCAGAGCTGGCTACACCCAGGCAGTGCCTGACTTTTTAACTCCCAATAAATCCTTTTGAAGTTTTGGAAGTTTGGCTCGAGACTCATGATTTAATTGGGGGTAAATGCCAGAATCCTGACACCAATAATACAAAACAAAAATTTATTCTTAAAAGCTTATTGCTGCATGATACTCACCTTGAAACCTGAATCAAAGTCTAATGAACTCAAACCAGAGGTGGTGTTCAGCAGGTTCTGACCAGTTCTGGAGAACCGGTACCAGAAATTTTGAGTAGTTTGGAGAACTGGCAATTACCACCTCTGACTGGCCGCGCCCCCAACTATTCTCTGCCTCCCAAGTCCCAGCTGATCAGCTGGTCTTCTTTTGTTGCCCCGCACAGAAGAATGGAGCTGGAAAAGCAGGTAAGTGGGGTGGGGAGGGAATGGAGATTTTGCAGTATCCTTCCCCTGCCATGCCCACCAAGCCACGTCTACCAAGCCATGCTCTGCCCACCAAGCCATGCCCACAGAACCGGTAGTAAAAAAATTTGAATCCCACCACTGACTCAAACATAATTCCTGAGGTTCTGCAGAGAAGAGAGGATTTATCTATCCAGAAAAAGAAACACGTAGGGCTAATGTGTCAGAGTATATTCATGAACTGGAATAGAGCATGGTAACAAGGTCAGCCAATGAATAGGCACAGTAACTAAGTCACCCAGTGAAAACTGTTTGGAAACTGAAACTAGAAGTAGCCTAGGTGTGGTTCTATATTAAGCTCTGCAGCTCTGAAGCTATGTTGAGCTTTGAGTCTGTCTATTGAAGATGAAACTGCTTCTCTCCTCTGCTTGCCTGCTGAACTAAAGTGAAACTGATGTCTGTTTCTGAGCTCCTGAGTTGCTGCTGAAGTTACTTGCAACATGTTTCTGTCTGAGTTTGCTCCATGTTGGAGAAATCTGCAACTGGTTTCTAAAATCCACTTATTATGTTTATAAAGATATTAAATGAAGCATCAGACATCTGTGTTTATTTTTCTGGCACTGAATTAACGCTGCAAAACTCTGAATATAATGCAGTATCAATTAGTGTCCGTGTGTATTTAAATGTGCATGGATTAATCTTTGAGGCAAGACATATGCTTCTTGCAACATCAACCAGGGACTTTGGGGGAAACTGCTCCCAGATTAGCCAAGACAGCTTCAGTCCCAGTTTACTAATGTCTTTTTCTGTTGGATGTCTCCCTTTAGGGCTTGAGAAACAGCAGGCACATAGGAGGGATTGGGTGAGGGGTTTAAAAACAAATACAATAACATTATTTTTTTAAAAAAAAATCTGAATTCTTATTTCCAATTTTGACATGTTGCCAAATGTGCAACACAGCAGGTTAATGATGGAACAATATTCTAGATCTATTCAGTAAACGATGGTAAAGCTAAAACTAGATTAGTAGTTGCTAGTAGTGGTTGCCTAGTTTGAATTACATATACAGGTAGCCATACCAAAGGTGCTTTTTCAAGCAGCAACGAGATTTTCTTGCTAAGACTGTTGCCCATTGGCATGACAATGGACAATTATTTCTTAACCCAGACATTCTGAGGGATTAAAAGTCCCTGCATATTTTGATTGACCCTGGATGATAGGAATAGAAAACCCCGGGTGCAAATTTTGGGAGGGGAGTTGTCAGAGTTTTACTTGGCATTTAACTGGCATAAAAGGTAAAGGTTCCCCTCACACATACGTGCTGGTTATTTCCGGCTCTAGGGGGCGGTGCTCATCTCCGTTTGAAAGCCAAAGAGCCAGCGCTGTCCAAAGACGTCTCCGTGGTCATGTGGCTGGCATGACAAAATGCCGAAGGTGCACGGAACTCTGTTCCCTTCCCACCAAAGTGGTCCCTATTTTTCTACTTGCATTTTTTATATGCTTTTGAACTGCTAGGTTGGCAGAAGCTGGGACCAGTAATGGGAGCTCATTCTGTTACACGGCGCTAGGGATTCGAACCACTGAACTGCCGACCTTTTTGATCGACAGTGTCTTAGCCACTGAGCCACTGCGTCCCTCTTAACTGGCATACACACTCTTAAAATTAGGTGGAGCCATGACGAAGAAGTGAAGTAGAGCAGGACAAAATTTATGTCAGATAAGATTGTTTCTTAGTAGTCACATGAGAATGTTTTTTTAAAAAAAAACAGTGATAAAAGTGCTTTCCTGGTATCTTCTGCGAGATTTTGTAGAATGAAGTTATGGATGTAGAGACTCTAGAAAAAGTACAGAGAAGAGCAACCAGGATGATTAGGGGACTGGAGGCTTGTGCTGTGCAGCCAGTTTAGAGTTAATTTGAGATAGGTAGTTAGGAATTGAGAGCTGTCCCCTTAAGGGAATGCATCATGGTAAATGTAGTTAAGGTATCCTGGGAAATGTAGTCCATGTCATGTGGTCACATCTGTAATCCTGATTGGTCACTAAATTGGTTGGGGGAGGCTCCCTCACTCTAGTCTGAATCCTATACCATGCGTCACTACAATCATCATCATGGTTATCATCATAGCGATGAGAGTTTAATATATTTCTACACCACAATTCAGATATGCAAAGGATTGGACATTAAGAAGAACCTCATCATAAATGTGAATTGACAAGATGCCTGATGAACCAATATAAAAGACTTTGTATAGATGCTTTGTGGAGTTGCTCTGTCTGCTTTATACCCATCCAACAACTGGGCATGGCTAGTCTAATGAAGAGAAGGACCAGGGAAGACTTGATGGCAGTCTTCCAATATTTCAGGGGCTGCCACAGAGATGAAGGGGTCGAGCTATTTTACAAGGCACCCAAAGGCCAGACAAGGAACAATGGATGGAAACTGATCAAGGAGAGATTCAACCATGACCAGGATGACTGGGAATCTCCATAGACATATATAGGTAGTCCTCAACTTACGGCCACAATTGAATCCAAAATTTATGTTGTTAAGTGAGATGTTTGTTAAGTGAGCTTTGCCCCATTTTACAATATTTCTTGGTGCAGTTGGTAAGTGAGTCACTGCAGTTGTTAAAGTTAGTAATCCAGTTGTTAAGGGGATCTGGCTTCCCCATTGATTTTTGCTTGTCAGAAGGTTACAAAAGGAGATCACATGACCCTGGGACACTGCAACCATCATAAATAGGAGTCAGTTGCCAAGGGTCTGAATTTTGATCACATGACCATGACCATGACCATAAGTGTGGGAAATGGTGATATGTCTGGTTTTTTTTCAGTGCTGTGGTAATTTTGAGCAGTCACCAAATAAACTGTTTCGTTGAGGATTACCTGACTACCTATAAAACCAAGACAATTTTTTAAAGTAGGAGAATCCTGGTTCAATGATCAGAAAGTTTTCTGGATAAAATTCTCTCTTTTATTTGCTCTCCTGATTTTATGGAATGCAACAAAGTAAACCCACAATTAAATGGCCCTTGGTTTTGCAGGTTTTGGATGCAATGGACACAATCTGTTCCCTGTTTTTATCTATGTGTAAAATGCCATTTGCCGTTTTATGAACATCTCAATCTTATGGATGTATGTTGCTCCACTTAGACCATTAAGCAGGGTTTATTTACTGTGTTTGTTTCCTTGACAACAAGCAGGTTTAACTAAACAGTCCTAGATTGCATCAACAGAAGGAAAGGAAGGAAGGAAGGAAGGAAGGAAGGAAGGGAAGGAAGGAAGGAAGGGAAGGAAGGGAAGGAAGAAAAGGAAGGAAGGAAGGAAGGAAGGAAGAAAGGGAAGGAAGGAAGGAAGGAAGGAAGAAAGGAAAGAAAGAATGAGGAAGAGAAGGAAGGAAGGAGAAGGAAAAGGAAAGATTTATGAAGATGGGAAGAAAAGGAAAGGGAAGGGAAGGAGGAAGAGAATAAGAAAAGGGGAAAGAAAGAGAAAGAGAAAGGAAAGCAATAATAAAAATGTAGAATGAATCCATAACTTCTAAGCTGCAAAACGTTCTTTATTAACTTCTGAGAATGATTCTTGTAGGCTTGGAGAGCTGACAGATGCACTTATTTAAATGTTTGTCATTGTATCAAGTTGAAATGTCATAAAAATTGCAGATCTTTGGCGGAGAATATGAATACGGGTTCTTTCAGATGTGTTTAGTGACAATCAGCTTGTCAATCCTGTCCTTTCTTAAATTAGATATTGAATCCTCTGGGTTTTAGTTTGGGGGATATTGCATCATGGTCAAACACATATATTTAACTTTCTGATTATTTGAAATGACTATGTACAACGTGACTTGGTATATTAATTTCTGTATATCATTGTATCATCTGACAATAGAAGAAATATGTTCATGGAAGAAGGGAAGGAGAAAAAGTGGAGAATTTGTTTCTCCCTCTAGTAGAACCTGAGAAATTACCCCAAATTTATTTTTTTTTTCCAAAAGGCAACTGGATATCTTGTTGTTTTTTCCTTTAAAAATGTTTTGCTTCTTATCCAAGAAGCTTCTTCAGTTCTGTTCTACAGAACTCTTCTACAGAATTGAAGAAGCTTTTTGGAGGAGAAGCAAAATATTTTCAAAGAAAAAAAAAACCAAGAAAGTCCATTTGCTTTCTGGAAAAAGCCCCTTTGGGACAACTGGGACCTGGATGATTGAGAATCTCCATAGACGTCAACATCATATTATGAAGAGTGGTTGCAAGAATTGGGTATGTCTAGTCTGGGGAAAAGAAGGACCAGGGGAGACATGATAGCAGTCTTCTAATATTTGACTGCTTGCCACAGAGGAGAGGGGGTCAACCTATTCTCCAAAGTACCAAAAGGCAAAACAAGAAAGCTTGTAGATAAGGAGAAGATCCAGGGGTGGGATTCTACTACTACACCTATTCGCTAGAACCGGTTGTTAACATTCTAAGCAGTTCGGAGAACCGCTTGTTAGAAGAAATTACTGGCCTAATCCTGTAAGGAAAGCAGGAAGGAAACATTCTGGTGTTGCTTACAGAAACTGCCTCTCGGTTAACCCTTATTACATTCTTGGCAGGACTAGACTTCCTATCTCAGGAACGTCTCTGGAATTTTTTCCCCTCCTTTGCTGGTACTTTGCTTGTGTGGAGTGACCATTCAAAGTTACAATGGCACTGAAAAAGTGACTTATGACCATTTTTCACACTTACGACTGTTGCAGCATCCCCACAGTCATGAGAGGCCAGGAGAGGAGATGCGTGCCTGGATGTGAGTGATATTGAGTTGGCCACACCCAGCCAATAACATGACCACCAAGCCATGTCCACCCAGTCACATGACCACCAAGCCACACCCACCACCTAAGCCACGCTCACAGAACCGGTTGTTAAAAAATTTGAATCCCACCCCTGAGAAGATCCCACCTCCACCCTGTCTATGCAATGGTCCATTTTATCCACTTCGTTGTCAATGTTAATGTTTTGATTTTCAATGCCTGGATGTAGAAGGGCAGGCAGAGTTTTGGGCTGGAGTCAAGAGAGTTATCAGCCTGGAATCCTTATGTTCCCACAAACAGTCCAACTTCATCCTTCCTTGGATTCCATTGACTCTTATCGAGTGCCAATTTAGTGCTGACTGTGAATAGAATAGAATAGAATAGAATAGAATAGAATAGAATAGAATAGAATAGAATAAACAGAGTTGGAAGGGACCTTGAAGGTCTTCTAGTCAACTTCCTGCTTAGGTAGGAAACCCTACACCATTTCAGACAAATGGCTATCTAATCTCTTCTTTAAAACTTCCAGTGTTGGAGTATTTACAACTTCTGGAGGCAAGTTGTTCCACCGATTAATTGTTCTAACTGTCAGGAAATTTCTCCTTAGTTCTAAGTTGCTTCTCTCCTTGATTAGTTTCCATCCATTGCTTCTTGTCCTGCCTTCAGGTGCTTTGGAGAATAGCTTGACTCCCTCTTCTTTGTGGCAGACTCTGAGATATCAAAACACTGCTATCATATCACTTCTAGTCTTTCTTTTCATCGAACGTGACATGCCCAGTTCCAGCAACCATTCTTTATATGTTTTAGCCTCCAGTCCCCATCTTTGTTGCTCTTCTCTGCACTCTTTCCAGAGTTTCAACAACTTCTTTTACATCGTGACAATCAAAACAGGATGCAGTATCCCAAGTGTGGCCTTACCAAGGCCTTATAAAGTGGTATTAACACTTCACATGATCTTGATTCTATCCCCCTGTTTATGCAGCCTAGAATTGTGTTGGGTTTTTTGGCAGCTGCAGCACATGGCTGGCTCATATTTAAATGATTGTCCACTAGGACTTCAAGATAGATAGTTTGACTAGAATCTTGTTTACAGGCATGAGGTATAAATCAGTTTAAGTGGAATTAAATGCGTGGTCATAATTTTTCATGATTCACAACGTTTTCATGTTTTTAGCTTTTTCATTGTTTTGGACTATTAAATATGGCATCGATGCCGCCCAGAGTTGCTCGACAGTGAGATGAGTGGGATTCAAATTTAATAAAAAATAAAATAAATACAAACCAGCCATTCTTTCTTCCCATTGTTTGCCCATCACCAAATTCCAATGGAATCCTGATTGCCCTTCATAAAGCAGTAGGGATCTCAATGTCGTTAAACCACAGGTAGTTAGACAAGGCTGAGAGACTGGCGGTGGATGTCTCGATTAAAACATCTGGATCTAAACTGAGCTTCCTGGAGTTTAAATGCTCATTCCTTTAGAGCCCAGGATGCCAAGCCCATATGAAAGGAGCTGCTTTCCCTTGTTAGGATGAGCAAATTGGTGCCTAGTCAACATCTTTAAATAGGTGAGCAATTCGGAGGGGCTAATGCACAATTAGTTAGCTTTGTTCTACCAGGTATTTAAGAGCCTGACAAACTAGCCACCCTGCCTCTACTTTCAAAGGTTCACAGCTAGGAAACTGGTTTCAGGATTGCAGAAAATTAGATGCACAGCGGAAGTTTATTTCAAAACAAAAAGTACACTTGCACCCATCTCAAAAGATGTGATGACCTGTAGTCTCTCAAAATAACCCAAAAACCCAAAACATGAATTAAAGTCCGACAATGCCTTCAACTTAACTTCACTGTTTTAATAGTCACAGTTTAAAGTCACAAAAGGAAATAATGAGGCAAAAGAAACCAAAAACAAACCAAGAGTTCCAAAGCAAACCAAGATAACGAAGTATACATTCCAGGGAGATCACCAGGGAGAGTCCATGGGAAGAACGCCAACAAAGATAAACCTCGTTCAAAGGAAACACTAAATTTTGACTCCAGCAATTCTGACTGCACATTTACGAACTTATATACATAGCTCCCAGCTGTAAGCCCTGAGGACGATCATAGCCCTCTCCTCCTGAGGAGACCATGCTTTTCCCTGATTCTCTCCTCTCTGCGTGCCCTGGGATGGATAGGAGATGGGCCTGGATCCTCCTCTGATTGCTCAGCCAGCCTCTGCCCTTCCCCAGTCTCCTCTACCACCTCTGGAGCCACACTCCCACTCCCTGTTGGCTGTTCCTCCTCTTCCTCGGAGTCAGTCTCCACCAGGGGCATGACAAAAGGGTAAAATGCATCTGAAGGGAAACTGAGTTTGGATCTATAAATCAAAGGGATGGGATCAAGATCACGTGAAGTGTTAATAACACTTTATAATGCCTTGGTAATGCCATACTTGGTACACTGCATCCAGCTTTGGTCACCATGATGTAAAAAAGATGTTGAGACTCTAGAAAGAGTGCAGAGAAGAGCAGCATAGATGATTAGGGGACTATGAACAATGGTTGCAGGAATTGGGTATGTCTAGTTTGATGAAAGGAAGGACTAGGGGAGACCTGATAGCATCTTCCAATATCTGAGGGGCTGTCACAAAGAAGATGGCGGTCAACCTATTCTTCAAAGCATTTGAGGGTAAGACAAGGAGTAATGGAGGGAAACTAATCAAGAAGATAACAAATCTAGATATTTCCTGAAAGTTAGAACAATTCATCAGTGGAACAATTTGCCTCCAGAAGTTGTGAATGCCCCAACACTGGAAGCTTTTAAGAAGACATTGGACAATCATTTGTCTGAAATGGTATAGGGTTTCCTGCCTAAGCAGGGGGTTAGGCTAGAAGACCTCCAAGGTCCCTTCCAACTCTCCTCTCCTCTCCTCTCCTCTCCTCTCCTCTCCTCTCCTGTTCTGTTCTGTTCCGTTCCATTCCATATTTTCTATTCTATTCTATTCTATTCTATTCTATTCTATTCTATTCTATTCTATTCTATTCTATTCTATTCTATTCTATTCCATTCCATTCCATTCCATTCCATTCCATTCCATTCCATATTTTCTATTCTATTCTATTCTATTCTATTCTATTCTGTTCTGTTCTGTTCTGTTCTGTTCTGTTCTATTCTATGGGGTGCTGGTGCAGTGGTTAGAATGCATTACTGCAGGCTACTTCTGCTGACTTCCGGCTGACTTGGCAGTTCGAATCTCACCAGGCTCAAGGTTGACTCAGCCTTCCATCCTTCTGAGATCAGTAAAATGAGAACTCCAGATTGTTGGGGGCAATATGCTGACTCTGTAAACCACTTAGAGTGGGCTGTGAAAGCACTGTAAAGCAGTATCTAGGTCTAAGTGCTCTTGCTATTAGCAACATAAATTTTGGGCTCAATTGTAGTCATAACTTGAAGACTGCCTGTATTTGTGTTTGGTGGACCGAAAGGAGTTTGAGAGGTTGGTATTTCTAGTCATGCATTATCTCCATTTACAGGCCCACTCTAAGATAGGAAGATTTCCATCAGTTCACAATCATGCCTTAACCATAATTACATTGAAATGCAATTCTGAATCATAATTATAAAAAGGAATCTTGCTCTCCAATTTAAAAGCTGAATCACTGACTAGCGGTGATCTTTAGGTATAAGACCAGCATAAATATAAAACTAATCATGATTAATGTTCCAAGGAGAATAAACTCACAGACTCTTAGAAGAAGAAATGGATCATTGAGGCCATCTTAATTCCACCCACCTCTGCTCATTGCTGGAAACTGATTGAAAGCAGCCTGGCTGTACAACAATTGAAATTTTACTTCAACACAACCAGTGAAGGGAGCCTACTACATCTCCAAGTCATTGGTTCCACTCTTGATCTCTTATAATAAGTTTTTTTTTATTTCCTTTTCTTTTCCAATGTTTAATCAGAATTTGCTTCCTGTAACTTAAATCCATTATTCTGAAGCAAGAGTGGCCATACAAGTCCATTCTTCATTTCAGAATTCTATCATGAATGTCTAGGTGTGGGGTGCAAAGTCCTTCTGGATGCACGGCTCAGTTTGGAGGATCAGGTGGGAGACGTGGCCAGGGGGGCCAGGGGGCATTTGCTCAGGTTCGTCTTGTACGCCAGTTGCACCCCTATCTGGATCAAGATGCCTTACGTATGGTTACTCTCTGGATGCTGTCTGGATGCGGTAAGGATCTGGATGGGCAGGAACAAGCTACAACTCGATCCGGCTAAGACAGAGTGGCTGTGCATACAGGCATCTCAGTCCAGTCAACAGATTCCACCTTTGCTCATAGGGTGAGAGGTGTTGCCCCCTGTGGATAGGGCGCGAAACCTGGGGGTCCTCCTGGATTCACAGCTCGGTTTGGAGGAGCAGGTGGGGGCCGTGACCAGGGGGAGCCTTTGCCCAGGTTCAGCTGGTACGCCAGCTACGCCCGTATCTGGACCGAGATGCCCTTCGCACGGTCACTCATGCACTTGTCATGTCCCGACTCAACTACTGCAATGCTCTCTATTTAGGACTGCCCTTGCATACCATCCGGAGGTTTCAACTGGTGCAGAATGCGGCCGCGCGGGTTGTGATGGGAGTTTCCCAGTACTCCCATGTTACGCCCCTCCTGCACAAGCTGCATTGCTTGCCAGTTGCCCTCTGGGTGAGATTCAAGGTGTTGGTATTAACATACAAAGTCCTTCATGGCTTGGGTCCAGGATATTTGTGGGAGCATCTCCTGCTGACATCAAATGTCGACCTCCCTGTGCGAGCGCACAGACTGGGACTCCTCGGGGTGCCATCCACAAGACAGTGTCGGCTGACGGTACCCCAGGGAAGGGCCTACTCTGTAGCGGCTCCCGCCTTGTGGAACCAACTCCCCACGGGGCTCTGTTTGGCTCTGGATCTCTGCTCTTTCCGCCACGATCTGAAAACTTGGCTGTTTGAACAGGCCGGGCTGGACTGACCTCTCGGGGAAGAAGGGGGTTAAATTGATTTTATTTGGGCTTGTGGTGTTTAATTTGTTTTTAATGTATTTATTGTCTATATTTTTAGCTGTGAGCCGCCCCGAGTCCTTTCGGAGAGGGGATCGCATACAAGTCCAATTATTAAATTAAATTAAATTACTCATGTGCTCGTTACCTCCTGTGTAGACTACTGCAATGCTCTCTACATGGGGCTGCCCTTGAGGACCACTCGGAGGCTTCAACTGGTGCAGAATGCAGCCACAGGTTGTGATGGGAATATCCTGATACTCCCATATTACACCCCTCCTGCATGAGCTGCATTGGTTGCCGGTTGCCCTCCGGCTGAGATTCAAGGTGCTGGTGATCACCTATAAAGCCCTGCATGGCTTAGGGCCGAGGTATTTGCGGGACCATCTACTGCCAACAGCGATCGCCCAGCACCCCGTGCGCTCCCACAGACAGGGCCTCCTTGGGGTGCCGTCGGCCAGACAGTGTTGGCTGATGGCTCCTGGGGCGAGAGCCTTCTCTGTGGGAGTGCCCACCCTGTGGAACCAGCTGCCCTTGGAGCTGTGCATGGCTCCTGACCTTCGATCCTTCCGTCGTGACCTGAAGACATGGCTCTTTCAACAGGCTGACCTGGACTGAGGGGTTGTTTTTATTGGTTTATATTGGCTGTTGTTGGTTTTAATGAGTATTATTGGGATTTCTATTTCTATTAAATTTTAAATTTTTGTATTGTGTGTTTTTTACTGGTGTGAGCCGCCCTGAGTCCTTCGGGAGATATGGCGGCATATAAATCCTAACATAAATAAATAAATAAATAAATAAATAAATAAAGTTTTTAACTACTGGTTCTGAGGGTGTGGCTAGGTGGACATGGCCAGGTGGTCATGTGACTGGCTGGGCGTGGTTTTTTTATTTTTATTTTTGCCTCCTGGGCCTCAGAAAAGCCTCCTCAGTACAACAGCAAGGGTGGAGGCATCAGCTGTGCCGCACTATTTAGATTAGCTAGAAAGCAACAAATCCGACAATTTCCTGCTTTCTAGCTAATCTAAATTGCATGGCACAGCTGATCTTCAGAAAACAGCTGATCGGTGGGCAGGCAAAAAGGAAATACCTTGATCTTCGGAACAAACCGGTTGGCTCCCAACTGATCTTCGGAGTTACTGGTTCGTCCGAACGGGGCCAAACCGGTAGAATCCCACCCCTGTGAATATCCCAATGGTACTCTTCAAAAGACAAACTGGATTTTCTTGTTGTTTTTCCCTTGAAAATGTTTCACTTCCCATCTAAGGTGCTTCTTCAGTTCTCTTCTTCAGTTTTCAAGGAGAAAAACCCAATTGTCAGCCTTGGAAACCATTTTTCCCTTGGAAGCTTCGAGGCTGCCACATTCAGGGCCTGGGAATTTGGGAGGGGGGATTTCATAAAGAGGTAGAAGATTAGACTCAACAACTTTCTTTCTCAGAGAGTCAAGGACATGTTGCCCTGCACCTGGAGGGGAGTGACTGGGCAGATGTTTCCAGTTGGGATGAAGATTTGACTGGGCTGGTGGTTGCAGGGGATGGATCTTTGATTCTTCTTTTGAGAAGGAAAAACCCAGAACTCTCAGATTCGGGTTTTCCCAGATGTGCCAATATGACAACTCTAATAAAATGGAATTTTGAGGAATTGATTGTAACTTTTTCTCTTTTGGAGGAATTGATTGTCTCGGAGTTTGATGGTTTGGAGTTGGTTAGTTGGAACGCTGACACCAATAAAGTCTAGTTGCCATTTGAAAATGCATTGTTGGGACAACCAAAACCCAGACGACCAAGAATCTCAATAAATATTTAACTATCTTGAGTCTTTTGGTCTTCTTTAGGCTTTATGTGATCAAACTTTTCAACTCTCCTCACAGGACTTAGTTTTAATACAATACAGTCTTTATTGATTAGCCCTTGGGCCATATCCAAGTGCAAAGTTCCAGCAATAAATTGTTGTTAAAATTTGATAAAAACAATTCAAAATGGAATTTAGTAAACTACAACTTAAAATGGAATTGGGTAAAATACAATTTAAAATGGAATCAGAATAAAATACAATTTAGATAAAATAATGATAAAATGCAATCTAAAATGGAGTTGTAATAATGTAGAATAATTTAAGATATAGATAAAATATGACAGCATCATACTTTGGAGTCGCCCCTACAATCCACCCCAATCAGTCCCACATATGCAGATCTCAACCGGATCATTTTGTTTAAGTACTGTGCTACGTTAAATGTTATTTTCAAGTTCTGGCCAGACATAAGGTAAGTAATTTTGATATGGGGATCCCAATGGGTCATTCATCTGGTATATAGACCAAGATACCTGTCTCTCACCCTCTTATATATGCAGCAGTCAAATAGGATGTGAGCCAGGCCCTCTACCTCTGCCGCTTTGCAAATGCAGAGACGCTCATTGTACTGTATAGCGACTTAGTTTTAAGCTCTCCACTGCTCTTTTCTGAACTGTACCAGGATAACAAAACCCTTCCCTAAAATGTGGAGTTTTGAACTGAGCTCTGAGCTAGAAATGAAAGTTATTACTTTTTGGGATCCCAAAAGTGCTTTTTCAAAAAGGCAACTGGACTTTCTTGTTTTTTTTTCTTTGAAAATGTTTCACTTCTCATCCAAGAAACTTCTTCAGAACTGAAGAAGCTTCTTGGATGACAAGCAAATCATTATCAAAGGAAAAAAAAAACCTCAAGACAGTCCTTTGGGACAACCTGGATGACCTGGATGATGGAGAAACCAGAGGTGGTATTCAGCAGGTTCTGACCAGTTCTGGAGAACCGGTAGCGGAAATTTTGAGTAATTCAGAATACCAGCCCTGACTGGCCCCACCTCCATCTATTCTCTGCCTCCCAAGTCCCAGCTGATTGGCTGGGTCTTCTTTTGTTGCCCTGCACAGGAGAACAGAGCTGGAAAGCAGGTTATTGGGGAGGGGAGAAAATGGGGATTTTAAGTATCCTTCCCCTGCCATGCCCATCAAGCCACGCCCACAGAACTGGTAGTAAAAAAAAAATTGAATCCCACCACTGGGAGAAACTCCATAGACCTACTTCCCAGGATCTATATCTCTGGTGATAAAACTTTTTTGAAACTTCACATAGTATTTTAGAGTTCTAAGGAAACACTAAGGTGATCACATTCTACCCCTGCTCAGTGCCAGAATCCAAATTAAACCATCCTTGAGATATGTCTATTCAGCATCTTCTTGGACTCATCCAGTGCAAATAAATCTTCCGTTTGATTTTCAGTGATAGACTTATGGGGCATGAAGGGACCTTGGGGATCTTCTAGTCTAAACATAAAAAGAACAATTGCTGGAATTGGGTATGTCTAGTTTAATGAAAAGAAGAACTAGGGGTGAAATGGTAGCAGCGTTCCAGTATCTTAGGGGTTGCCATAAAGAAGAGGGAATCAAGCTATTCTCCCAAGCACCTGAGGGCAGGACAAGAAGCAGTGGGTGGAAACTAATCAAGGAGAGAAGCAACCCAGAACTAAGGAGGAATTTCCTGACACAGAGAACAATTAATCAGTGGAACAACTTAACTCCAGAAGTTGTGAATTCTCCAACATTGGAAGTTTTAAAGAAGAGATTGGATAACCATTTGTCTGAAATGGTATAGGGTTTCCTCCCTAAACAGGGGGTTGGATTAGAAGACCTCCAAAGTCACCTTCTAACTCTGTTATTCCATTCCATTCCATTCCATTCCATACCATTCCACTCCACTCCACTCCGTTCCATTCCATTCTGTTCCACTCCATTCCATTCCAGCTTTGAGGTTCCGCCTTTGGTCATGGGGGAGGAGGTGTTGCCCCCTGTGGACAGGGCACAGAATCTGGGGGTCCTACTGGACCCACGGCTCAAATTGGAGGAGCAGGTGGGGACCGTGGCCAGGGGGGCCTTTGCTCAGATCTGGCTGGTTCACCAGTTGCGCCCATACCTGGACCGAGATGCCCTGCGCACGATCACTCAGGCACTCGTCATTTCCCGACTCAACTACTGTAACACTCTCTACTTAGGACTGCCCTTGAATACCACCCGGAGGCTCCAACTGGTGCAGAATGCGGCCACGCGGGTAGTGATGGGAGCTTCCCGGGACTCCCATATTACACCCTCCTGCGCGACCTGCATTGGTTAGCGGTTGTCCTCTGAGTGAGATTCAAGGTTCTTCTGTTAACATTCAAAGTTGTACATGGCATGGGTCCGGGGTATTTACGAGAACGACTCCTGCCAGCATCAAATACCAACTGCCCTGTATGAGCACGCAGATGGGGGCTCCTCGGGGTGCCGTCCGCGACTCAATGTCATTTGGCGGTAACCCGGGGGAGGGCCTATTCTGTGGCGGCTCCCACTCTATGGAATCAGCTTCGAACTCCGCTGGCCTCGATCTCCGCACATGACTTAAAGACCTGGTTATTTGAGCAGTCCAGGCTGTGCTGACCTCCTGGGGGTTGATTGTGTTTTAACTTTGGGGTTTTAAATTTTGTATTTGACTTGTACCTTGTTTAATTTGTTTTTAGGTAATTATTTATTGTTATGTTTTAGTTGTGAGCCCCCCCAAGTCCTTTTGGAGAGGCGGCGGCATACAAGTCAAAATAAATAAATAAATAAATAAATAAATAAATAAATAAATAAATAAATTCCACTCCACTCCACTCCACTCCACTCCAATCCATTCCATTCAATTCCATACCATTCCATTCCATTCCATACCATTCCACTCCACTCTTCCATTCCATTCCATTCCATTCCATTCCATTCTGCATTCTATTCCATTCCATTCCATTCTATTCTATTTGTTACTTAATCAACCTGCTTAAGCTGTTAAGATTATTTTCTCCTAACATTTAACCATATTCTGCCTTCTGGTAATTTAAAAGAGAGTACTCAAAGATGGTTTTTCCCCCCAAAAGGCAACTGGACTTTCTGGGGTTTTTTTTTTAAATATTTTGTTCTCATCCAAGAAGTTTCTTCAGCTCTTGACTTGATGGGGGAAATGGAAGAATTTATCTTCCTTTCAGACAGCTGGTCATTTGCATTGTTTTAGAGAGTCGTTGAGGCCACCTGGAGATGCTGACTCTGTAAAACCACTTAGAGAGGGCTGCAAAGCACTATGAAGCAGTACATAAGTCTAAACGCTATTCCTATTGCTATCGTACAACTGTCAAACCTTTCTTGAGATGCTTGTTCCCTCCTGACCGCCTAGATGTGGTAAGTATATCAAGATTGACTATCCCTTTATTAATTTTCTATCCTTTCAGTACGGGACAATCAAATGGGAACCAACTGCCAAACTCATTACCTCATTTTTCAGGATCTGATCTGTGCAAAAACCACAAAAACCCAGGTTCCTACCTGCATCTTTTCCTGGACACAAGGTGTTGTAACAAAGTCTAGGAAATGGTCATTAGTGCATCATTGACTGATTATCATTCTGATTAATGACCCCCCCACTTTTTTTTTCATTGCATATATTGATACGGGGCATATGTCCCTGAGTAATTATACCCAAGGCTTCCTTCTGAGTTGCATCCTTGATGAGTAAATGATTTTGATACTGTGACTTTGGGCTTCAGATCTCTTCCTTCTTGACCAAAGACATTAACATTCTGCTAATGGCTGTGATGCGAGCACGAACCAAGGGGGGTGACTTAAGTCTTCTCTCTCCTTCCCAGGTGACCATTTCCAAACCACAACATTTGCATATTTCACATCAAGAAACCTTGGCTGGAAAGTTAATACTCGGCTTAATTCATTATCACATTACAGTGATATTCTCCCAATAGACAGGGGGATGTAGTGAAGCTCCAAAATAGAAAAAAAATCAGGATTGGAACGATTTAATACTTGGATGAGAGTCCCTCAGAAAATCCCAAGGCTGTAGGTTAGACTTTTTAAGATTTAAAAAAAAAAAAATCTCAGAAGGAGGCAACAGAAAAATATTTCCATGCTGTGACCAAGAAAAAAAATCTTCCCAAAAGTAAGGAGAAGCAAACTAAACACCAAGTCTTTATTTTTCCACCTTTAATGGTATCAGGCCAGACTAAACTAGGTAAGGGTCTGGAGGTTGAACCATATTATGAATGAATGAAGGAACCAAGTATGTCAAGTCTAACAAAAGAAGGACTAGAGGTGGTATGAAGACAGTCTTCCAGTATTTGAGGGGCTGTCACGGAGAAGGGCCTTGGTGGCTCAGGCTGTTAATTGCCTGCACTTAAGTTCCAGCTGCCTACAACTGCTGTAGGCTCGAATCCCACCAGGCTCAAGGTTGACTCAGCCTTCCATCCTCTCGGGGTAGGTAAATTGAGGACCCAAGATTGTTGGGGGCAATAAGCTGACCTTGTAAAAATGCCACTTAGTAATAAGCAGGCATATACAATGGAATGAAGGCTATTGCTGAGCACATTGGGTTGTATCCAAAAATGTAAGCCCTGAGTCTCCGGAGAAGGGCGGCATATAAATATAATTTAAAAAAAAGAGGGGATGAACTTATTCTCCAAAGCACCTGAAGGCAGGACAACAAGCAATGGATGGTAACTAATCAAGGTAGGTACCAAGCTAGAACTAAGAAGAAATTTCCTAACAGTGAGAACAATTAATCAGTGGGAGGGCTTGCTTCAGAAACTGTGGGTGCTCCATCACTAGAGCTTTTCAAGAAGAATCAGAATAGAGCTGGAAGGGACCTTGGAGGACTTCTAGTCCAGCCCCCTGCTCAGGCAGGAGATCCTATACCAGTGGTGGCTAACCTTTTTGGGCTCCTGGGCCAAAAATTGTGTGTGCGCGCTTGTATGCTCACACTCCTGTGCCAGCACCAGAAGGCAATGCATGCCCCCCCACGCCCTCTATGCATGAGCGCAGAATCACCCACCCACCCACCACCATCCCCTTACCTGCACTGCACCTCACAGCTGATGTTCAGCCAGTTTGAGGCCTTTTTCAGCGAGGCTTCTGAGCTTGCAGCTTTGTAGGCCGAAAACTAGCCCGTTTCATCACTTCCTGTTTTTCTGAAAATGAGTGATGAAACCAGACTGGGCCTACAAAGCTTGCAGGAGCAAACCTCCTCAATTTCAAAACCTCAACTGTCACTGAGGCATGCACATGTGCAGTGAGGTTGTTGCAGTTCAAGCATGCTGGCACAAATGGCTCTGTGTGCCACCTGTGGCTCGCATGCCATAAGTTCGCCATCACAGTCCTATACCATTTCAGACAAGTGAGTGTCCAATCGCTTCTTAAAAACCTCCAGCGATGAAGCACCCACAACTTCTGAAAGCAGGCTGTTCCATTAGTTAATTGTCCTCACTGTTAGGAAGGTTCTCCTTCATTCCAGGTTGCTTCTCTCCTTGATTAGTTTCCATCCATTGTTTCTTGTTCTGCCCTCAGGTGCTTTGGAAAATTAGTAGACCCCCTCTTCTTTGGGGCAGCTCTTCAACCACTGGAAGCAAGCTGTCATGTCCCCTTAGTCCTTCTTTTCTCTAGACTAGACAAATCCAAATTGTGCAACTGTTCTTCATACGTTTTAGTGTCCAGGCCTTTAATTATCTTTGTTATTCTTCTTTGCACTTTTCCAAAGTCTCAACATCTTCTTTTTTTTGTAATGTGGTGACCAAAAGTGGATCTAGTTTTCCAGGTGTGGTCTTACTGGATAGAGACTGGACAAGCATTTGTCTGAAATGGTGCAGGTCTCCTGTTTCAGCAGGGGGTTTCTTACAGTCTGAATATGCCATGTGTATCAATCAGGCTGTTTAGACATATTGCTATGCATTAGGGGTGCATTAGGGGAGGACAGAGGGAGGAGG
>CM019149.1:303899513-303914513 GCA_009733165.1 Naja naja
AAAGAAAGAAAGAAAGAAAGAAAGAAAAGAAAGATAGGAAGGAAGGAAGGAAGGAAGGAAGGAAGGAAGGAAGGAAGGAAGGAAGGAAGGAAGGAAGAAGGGGAAAAACCAAAGGGAGGAAGGAGGAAGAGCTAATGAGCAAAGCCCACGAATCTCCAGCCAGCACCCCAGGATCCAGACAGCCTGGGGAAGCACTTTCCCCTTTCACCCTGTCCTCTTCCCCACTAAGCCGCAGCTCTGTTTACTGCCCTTTGCCGCCGTATATTTCTGAAATGATTACCTTGCTCACAGTCATTTGTATCCTAATGCTCTCCATAGGTGACCATAAAATGGAAATGTAAGCTGCTTTTATTGGTGCCACTACATCTTAATTGAAAAATATTAAAGCCCATTGGTATCCTACTGGTGTGCTCCCCTCCCTTTCCCCTTCCCGTGCTCTGTTTAATGGGCTAATCATCTGGGGTGTGTGTGTGTGTGTGTGTGTGTGTGTGAATATATCATATCTATCTATCTATATATTCTTTCTTTCCCCCTTTCCCGTTTTCTTCTTCTTCTTCTTCTTCTTCTCCCCACCCGGCCGCCTTCCTTCCTAATAGAATCTTTGCGAAAGGAACTGCCAAGCTCATTTGAATTCCGACTGGATTGAGGGGGACTTTGAGTGATTATCCTAAAGCAGCAGAGGGCTCGCGAGGCAACAGGACACTGCTGTGCTCCTGGCCAATGGCCTTCATCTTTATGAGCTCGTAAGACATTTCGTTTGGAGAGATATTCCTCCCTTCCGATGGAATACATTTGCTTTCCTGCGGTGCTGTTGTTTGCCATCCGTTGGACGGGAAAAAAAACCAGCAACCCAGAAATTCATCAGCAAAGGCTCCTGGCCTTCCTGGGTTCCCTTCTTCCTCTTTCTTATGTCCTGCAGTTGGGAATGAATTCCCTCTGAGTCAATGTCCATGGAGATTCTCGGTCACCCTGGTCAGGGTTTGTCCCAAAAGGTGCTTTTTCAAGAAGCAGCTAGACTTTTGATTTGGCTTTCCTTGAAGATGCTTCACTTCTCATCCAGGGATAACAGATAATCAGAGTTGGAAGGGACCTTGTAGGTCATCTAGTCCAACCCCTCACCCAAGCGGGAGACCCTACACCATTTCTGACAAATGGCAGTCCAGTCTCTTCTTGAAAGTCTCAAGTGATGGTGCTCCCACAACTTCCGAGGGCAACTTCTGTTCAGTTGGTTGTTTGTTCTCACTGTCAGAAAGTTTCTCCTTATTTCCAGGCTGAATCTCTCCTTGATCAGTTTCCATCCATTATTCCTTGTCTGGCCTACAAGCACTTTAGAAAATAGCTTGACCCCTTCTTCCTGTCTGTGGCATCCCCTCAGATATTGGAAGACTGCTATCATGTCTCCCCTGGTCTTTCTCTTCCCTAGACTAGCCATGCCCAGTTCCTGTAACTGTTCTTCATATGTTTTAGTTTCCAGTCCCCTAATCATCCTGGTTGCTCTTCTGTGTACTCTTTCTAGAGTCTCAACATCTTTTTTGTAATGTGGTGAACAAAACTGGATGCAGTGCTCCAGGTGTGGTCTTACTAAGGCTTTATAGATTGGTATTAGTACTTCCCTTGATCTTGATTGTATCTCTCTGTTAATACAACTTAGGATTGCATTAGCTTTTTGGCTACTGCTGCACACTGCTGGCTCATATTGGAACTGCTGGAAGGACTGTGTTATAAACAGGAGATAGGTGATGTCACACTGCAAATGGAGCTGAGCCGGGTGTCCTGGAGTGAGGAGGAGTGCCAGAGAAGTAATACTCCTTAAAAAGACCTTGGTCCAGCTGGCCCAGCTGGTAGCATCTCGTAAGGGCCCCTTTCCAGGGTAACAGGAGAAGATGGTCAACAGTTTTTGAAGGCGGAAGAGGGCTTTATGCCCCAATGGCAGATATAAAATGGTAGAACCATGTTCTAGGAGAAGGGAAACTCTGATTTCAAACCTCCACTGCCTTATGGCTATATCTATTATTGGAAAAGGCTTCAGGAGTCAACCTCGATGCAAAATCCAGAGCCAGAGTCCTGGAAGCAGTTCGTGACTGTGTACGATCACATTTTGTAACTCCTGTGACACAGCTGGAATTAATCGTATTGGCTCTGCCGTTCCATTAGACTATTTCAGTGACATGGAGAGAGAAGAAATCTGCTGCTTGTATAACAGTTTATCCTCCATGTTAAATTACCCAGGCCTCGTGCTCTGGAGAGGACACTCCAGCTTTGCATACAGCATTGAAATCACATGGGAAGTGGGAGTTACGGTTTCATAGCACAATACCATGAGACTGAAGAATGCTAATTATACTAAGTATAATTATACTGATTATAATATAATTATAAGTATAATTATACTAAGTATAGTATATAAAATCGTACATTGCAATGTCCTACCTGTCAATGAATACTTCAGCTTCAACCATAACAATACAAGAGCACACAACAGATACAAACTCAAGGTAAACTGCACCAGACTTGATTGCAGGAAATACGACTTCAGCAACAGAGTGGTCAATGTCTGGAATACTCTACCTGACTCTGTGGTTTCTTCCCCAAACCCCAAAAACTTTAACCTTAGACTGTCTACTGTTGACCTCACCCCTTCCCTAAGAGGTCTGTAGAGGGTGTGCATAAGCGCACCAACATGCCTACCGTCCCTGTCCTATTGTTTCTTTTATTTTTCTTATATGTAGTCATTTCATGTATTCATAACTATGTCTATACTTATACCTGTTATCTTATAATCGCTTGACAAAAATAAATAAATAAATAAATAAATAAATAAATAAATAAATAAGTAAGTAAGTAAATAAATAAATAATTCAGGTGATGTCATATCCTTCCGTCTCTACTCACAGCTCTCTCAATGGAAGGTCCATTTATCTCTGTCTGTCTGTCTGTCTATGTGCCTATGTATCTATTTATTTATCATCTATCTACCTATCTACCTATCTAGTATCTATAATCTATCTATCAGCCCTATATCTCTCTCTCTATCACCTATCACCTATCACCTATCTCTATATCTATCTATCTATCTATCTATCTATCTATCTATCTATCATCTATCTATCTATCTATCTATCTATCTATCTATCTATCTATCTATCTACCTATTCATCTATTATCTATCATATACCCATCTACAGTATCATCTATTTTCTATCTATCTGTCTATATCTATCCATCCATCCATCCATACATACATACATACATACATACATTCCATTTCTATGTTTAATGAAAAGAAGGCCTAGGGGAGACATGATAGCAGTCTTCCAATATCTCAGGGCTGCCACAAAGAAGAGTCAAGCTATTCTCCAAAGCACCTGAGGGCAGGACAAGAAACAATGGATGGAAACTCATCAAGGAGAGAAGCAACTTAGAACTAAGGGGACAGTTAAAACAATTAACCAGTGGAACAACTTGCCTCCAGCAGTTGTGAATTTTCCAACACTGGAAATTTTTAAGATGAGACTGGACAACCATTTGTCTGACGTGGTATAACCTGAACAAAAGGTTGGACTAGAAGACCTACAAGATCCCTTCCAACTCTGTTATTCTATTCTATTGTTCTATTGTTCTATGCCATACATCTCACCTGGTGCTCACCCTACGTGCCTGACAATAAGCCCCCCCCCCCAAAAAAAAAAGATGATTAAAAAACCATTAAAACATCAGAGCAAAAAATAAAGTTGGTTCATTTGTTTATGTCAGAAGCATCACAATTAAAATAAGGCATGCTATATGACATAAACATTTAAATACAAGATTAAAATATTTGTAAATTAAACAGTTTTTGCCTAGAATCTAGAAACATTAATTGGTCTTGTTGTATTGCCATGAAGTCCACAAGTGTGCATTGAACAGGACAGAAAAGGCAGGTACCCTTTTGGTCGTCTGAATGTCACCATAATCACAAAGAGTAGAAGCAACCAGATAGCTCTATTTGTTCAGTGTCTCTGGATCCTGTTGTACCCTTACAACATAAAATTTAAAACATAAAATTGGTTCTGTGATGAATACTAAAGCTTCATACAAAGACACCATCGAAACAAGGTCAATCCAGATGAAACAAGGTCGGTCCAGATCACTGATGCATCCATGTAATTTTCTTGGCAAAAAAAGTTGAAATGTGTTTTTTTCCCTATTCCTGGACATTTTCTGGGAATGTCCTTCCATTTTCCAGACACTATTCTTCTGAGAAAAATCTCAAAGAAAGTTTAATTCATCTCTCATAGAAAAGTTGATGGACTCTCCTTGTGGCTTAAAACATATAAAGAACAATTGCTGGAATTGGGTGTGTCTAGTTTAGAGAAGGACTAGGGGAGACATGATAGCAGTGTTCCAGCATCTCAGGGGTTGCCACAAAGAAGAGGGAGTCAAGCTGTTCTCCAAAGCATCTGAGGGCAGGACAAGGAGAGAAGCAACTTAGAACTAAGGAGAAATTTCCTGACAGTGGGAACAATTAATCAGTGGAATGGCTTGCCACCAGAAGCTGTGAATGCTCCAACACTGAAAAGTTTTAAGAAGATGTGGGATAACCATTTGTCTGAAGTGGTGTAGGGTTTCCTGCCTAGGCAGGGGGTTGGACTAGAAGACCTCCAAGGTCCCTTCCAACTCTATTCTGACTACTACTGCAGTCGTGCCCCATTCATTCTCTAAATCAGCTGGAGATTGTCAAAATGGCAGTTTTGTATATAGAAAATTGGCTCATAAATATCTCCATCAAACAAACTACCCCAATCAACAGGATTAAAAACAGTGTTGTTGTTTTTTTTAAATCTGAGCCTTGAAATAGCTGTCCTAATTAGATGATAATTTTGGAGAGGACTTAATGTTTCATCCCATTCCAAATACAATTGAGAGTATGGGGTTTGTATCTATTTTATTTCAAAATGGACATATCTGCCTGGTGGTGTATGGTTTAACCCCTTGGTAGGGTATTTTAAGAGATGTTGTGTTCTTCAGTAGCATTCCAAGTGGTAAAAGTGTGAGGAAGTACAGAAGTGACACACACACACACACACACAAATAATAATTTGATTTTGGTGGGTAGAGAGAAAAAGAGCTCAAATTTAGCATAAGGATAAAAGAAATGATGTGTCTAAAATAAATTAAAAAAGCCTACTGAGACACAAGGATAGAAAAAAAAATCAGTGGGACAACTTTTCTCCAGAAGCTGTGAATGCTCCAACACTGGAAGTTTTTAAGAAGAGATTGGATAACCATTTGTCTGAAGTGGTGCAGGTTTTCCTGCCTAAGCAGGGGGTTGGACTAGAAGACCTCCAAGGTCCCTTCCAACTCTATTATTCTGTTCTGAAATTCACTTTAGACATCTCCTGAACCTGTAAGAAGGGACATCTTTGCATCCTGTTAAAAGTATGCATCCTGTTAAATAAGTTAGAAAAAGTGGTTATAGTTGGCAAGGAATAACGGATGCAATTAAGAACCGGGCAAGGCTTCTATTTTTATTTACAATATTTATGAATCAGCCTAGACTCTGCCCAATCTCTGCGAAGGCAAGAAGATGAAAACCAGCCATAACAGCAAGAAAAACAAGCAAAATGAGGGCTATATTTTCTATATGCTGTTTTATCATTTTTTCCAGCCATGTGTGAATTTTAGTCCAATATCCTTTTGCATCCGAGCATGTCCACCACATATGGTAATATGAACCGGGTATCTGATGACATTTCCAACATTTGTCCGATTTATCCTTAAACATTCTCGCGATTCTTGTCGGGGGCAGATGCCACCTGTAAAACATCTTATACAAATTTTCTTTATATACAGTTGACATTGTCATTTTATAGTTTTGAGACCACAATTTTTGCCATTTCTCTAAATCAATTCCATATCCAAAATTCCCCCCCCCCCAAGCAATCATTGTTTCTTAGGGCTATATTTTCTGTCATGGTGGTTGGAGTTCTCTGGTCATACACTTCATTTTGGATAGGAAGTGTGTTTAATGTGACAGCCTTATAGTGTACCTAGAAGGGACACAGTAGCTCAGTGGCTAAGATGTTGAGCGTGTCGATCAGAAAGGTCAGCAGTTTGGCGGTTCGAATCCCTAGCGCCGCGTAACGGAGTGAGCTCCTGTTCCTTATCCCAGCTCCTGCCAACCTAGCAGTTTGAAAGCATGTAAAAATGCAAGTAGAAAAATAGGCACCCCTATGGTGGGAAGGGAACAGTGTTCTGTGCACCTTTGGCGTTTAGTCATGCCGGCCACATGACCATGGAGACGTCTTCGGACAGCGCTGGCTCTTCGGCTTTGTAACAGAGATGAGCACCGCCCCCTAGAGCCAGAAACGACTAGCACAGATGTGAGAGGGAACCCTTTACCTTTATAGTATACCAGTCTCTGATTCACTGATGGCCAGTCTTTCTTGGGTATGATCCCTCATCCATGTAGACTTTTCCAGCATGGTAAGGTGAAATTAAGTTGTCATACATCTCATTTTTAATTGCAGGTACTCCTCAACCTACTACTTCTTTTATTTTTATTTTTATTAGTATTCCAAGATCTAAGGGGCTGCCACAAAGAAGAGGGAGTCAAGCACACTCTCCAAAGCACGTGAAGGCAGGACAAGAAGCAACGGATGGAAACTAATCAAGGATAGAAGCAACCTGGAACTAAGAAGACATTTTCTGACAGAACAATTAACCAGGGGAACGATTTGCCTCCAGGAGTTGTGGGTGCTTCCACACTGGAGGTTTTTAAGAGGAGATTAGACAACCATTTGTCTGGAATAGTATAGGGTTTCCTGCCTGAGCAGAGGGTTAGACTAGAAGACCTCCAAGGTCCCTTCCAACTCTATTGTTCTGTTAGTCTGTCATTAGGGTCATCTCTAAATTCCTTTATATTTTGGCCCTCAAGCCAAATACCACTTGATGGTCATATCCTTCATGAATTTAGCTCATTTTAAAAATAACCAAGAGAAAGACTATTACCAGGTCTGGTGTCAGTGAGTTCCACTGGTATTTATTGCTGCTACCTTCTAGGAAAAGCAGAATGTGGGTCAAAATAAGCCACCATCCAACCCATCTTGTTACTTGAAACAACGTGGACACCTTTCCTAACCAATGTCTATGGAGATTCTCAGTCATCCAAGTCATGGTTGTCCCAAAGGTGTTTTTTTCAAGAGGCAACTGGACTTTCTGGTTTTCCTTTGAAGACATTTCACTTCTCATCCAAGAAGATTTTTCAGCTCTGACTGCATGGTGGGGAACGAAACAACCTCTTCGTAAATGCATGGTGCAACACAGAAGAACAAACCCAACCGGACTAGATTCAGCAGTCCATCTGCATTTAAAAGAGAAAGTCCCCTCTTTTGAAGACAGCAAAGTCTACATTTTGGACAAAGAGGACCAGTCGTTTGAAAAAGGGGTCAAAGAGGTCATCTATATCAAAACTGAACAGCCGTCTCTCAACAGAGGGGAAGGGATATGGCATCATCTATCTCCAGTCTACAACACAGTCCTTTCAGCAGTTCCAAGAAGGCTCCATACCCATTTGCACCACTCTGGTGATCCTGAGGACACAGATAAACCTCCAAGCAGCCTCAACAACTCTCAAAAAAGAATGCAAATGACCAGCTCTCTGCAAGGAAGATAAATCCTTCCATTCCCCACCATCCAATCAGAGCTGAAGAAGCTTCTTGATGAGAAGTGAAACATCTTCAAAGAAAAAACAGAAAGTCCAGTTGCCTCCTGGGGGGAAAAAACAAAGCATCTTTGGGACTTTCCTAACCAACTTCACATTTTGCAAACCCAAAGAGTCCCCTTGCACTCCGAATGGTGTCAACATCTGGGTTATTTTCAATTCCTCCCCTCTGCTTCTCTTCAAGGAAGCTTTGGGCGCCGTTAATTCTTCCCCCGCACCCCCTTTCTCAGTATTGTTTAATTTTGCATGAGTAAATATAATTACTCCTTTTGTCAGAAAGAGCAAGTTCTAATACCAATTTATAATTCATGGAGCTAATTATGTTAACAAGGAAGCAATCATTTCTCAACCACCTCTTCTGCAATTTTGAAAGATTGGGAGGTGTGCTGTGTTTTTCTTCTTCTTCTTCTAAAAGTTTCTCCCAATATCTATTCACCACCCCTCCCTTTCACCCCCTTCTCTCATTCTCCCACTTTTCGTTTACAATGTCTGTTCCTGCAGCTAGGAAGATGGATCACGCACAATTCATCTATGATATAATTATTTACCATGGCAACGCTTTGTGAATGGGAGATGGCGAACTTGCAAATAACTCAAAAGGAACTTAAATGGAACAGGCTGGAGAAAGGAAGCATTTTTTCTCCAAACATGGGAAAAAGAAGAACCAGGTCAGGCCAACTCTTGTCTGTTTTATATTTTAAGACAGACGCAGGGCCAAAGGGTGAGAATTGGACTGTTATTTTTCAACTCTGTATTATTAAACCCTATTTGGATTGGCAAGTACACTATTAGAAGCGTCCCATGACTGATATCCCTGCCATGTAGGTTTTTATCTATCTATCTATCTATCTATCTATCTATCTATCTATCTATCTATCTATCTACCTATTTTGTCAATCATTTACAAGATAATAAGTATAAGGATAAACATAGTTATGAATACATGAAATGAATACATATAAAAATAAAAGAAACAATAGGACAGGGATGGTAGGCACATTGGTGCACTTATGCATGCCCCCTACAGACCTCTTAGGAAAGGGGTGAGGTCAATAGTAGACAGTCTAAGGTTCAAGTTTTTGGAGTTTGGGGAAGAAACCACAGAGTCAGGTAGAGTATTCCAGGCATTGACCACTCTGTTGCTGAAGTCATATTTCCTGCAATCAAGTTTGGTGCAGTTACCCTTGAGTTTGTATCTATTGTGTGCTCTTGCATTGTTATGGTTGAAGCTGAAGTATTCATTGACCAGAATGACATTGCAATGTATGATTTTATATACTATACTTAGATTGGACCGAAGGCAGCATAGTTCTAGGTTTTCTAGGTCTAGAATTTCAAATCTGGTGGCATAAGGTATTCTGCAACAAGTAGAGGAGTGGAGAACTCTTCTTGTGAAATATTTCTAGACTTTCTCCACTGTGTTAATATCAGCTATGTGATGTGGGTTCCAGACTGATGAGCTGTATTTGAGTATTGGTCTAGCAAATGTTTTGCATGCCCTAGTTAGTAGTGTAATATTACCAGAGAAAAAGCTACTTAGGATTAGGTTAACAACTCTTAATGCCTTTTTGCTATGTAGTTACAGTGGGCTCTAGCACTTAGATCATTAGAGATGAGTATTCCCATTCTGATATAGTTGAGGTCTTTTTGAAGAGTAGCAGTATTGTCTGTGGTGTTGAATATGCATGTGTGTTTTTGTGTGTAAGCACAAACATATTCCAAATTTGACTTCATTGCAGAGGGTTTTTCAGAAGAGACTGGACAGCCAATTGTCTGAAATGGTATAAGGTCTTTTGCTTGAGCCGGGGGTTGGACTAGAAGGTCCCCTCCAGCTTGATTTTTTTTAAAATTCATATTTATATCCCACCCTTCTCCGGAGACTCAGGGCAGCTTACAGTTTTTGGGATACAACCCAATGCGCTCAGCAATAGCCTTCATTCCATTGTATATGCCTGCTTATTACTAAGCAGCATTTTTTACAAAGTCAGCTTATTGCCCCCAACAATCTTGGGTCCTCACTTTACCTATCCCGAGAGGATGGAAGGCTGAGTCAACCTTGAGCCTGGTGGGATTCGAGCCTGCAATAATTACAGGCACCTGGAACTAAGTGCTAGGCTATTAACAGCCTGCACCACCAAGGCCCAATTGACTGGGCAGCAGGAACATCGGTGGTCAAGTGGTGGCCTTGATGTCTTCCAAACACAATGGAATGTTCAACTATTGAAATATAATAGAGAAACAAAGCTCTCTTGATTTCCTTTCTTATACTCATAAGCTAAACAGACGGATGTTGTTCACAGTTATTGCACAAGTCTTCTCCGAATGCAAAAAAAAGCTTAAGGGTAGGTAAAAGAAATTATATTGAAATCTATTGGGGTCAATGTTAGCATTTCACCCAAGGGTTGGCAAAGTTGGGTATTTGTCCAACTTTCCCAATATAGTCCATTGGGAATGTACTACATCTACTCTAAAGAAAAGAAAGACTTGGGGAGACATGAAAGCAGTGTTCCAGTATTTGAGGGGCTCCTACAAAGATGAGGGAGGTGTGGAGTCAAACTATTTCCCAAAGCATCCGAAGGCAAGATGAGAAACAATGGATGGAAACTAACCAAGGACAGAAGCAACCTAGAACTAAGGAGAAATTTCCTGACAGTTAAAACAATTAACCAGTGGAATGGCTTCTCTCCAGATGATTAAAGGCCTGGAGACTAAAATATGTGAAGAACAGTTGCAGGATTTGGGTTTGGCTAGTCTAGAGAGAAGAAGGTCTAGGGGGGACATGGTAGCAGCAGTCCAATTTTTGAGGGGCTGCCACAAAGAAGAGGGGGGTCAACTTATTTTCCAAAGCACCAGAAGGCAAGACAAGAGACAATGGATGGAAACTAATCAAGGAGAGAAGCAATCTGAAATTAAGGAGAAATTTCCTAACAGTGAGGACAATTAACCACTGGGAATAACTTGCCTTCAGAATTTATGGGTGCTCCATCACTGGAGGCTTTCAAAAACAGATTGGACAACCATTTGGAAAGTTATAGGGTCTCCTGCTCAAGCATGGGGCTGGACTAGAAGTCCTCCAAGGACCCTTCCAGCTCTGTTCTGATTGAAGGATAGTTGAGAGGGAAAACTACACCCTTCTAACTCTGTTACTCTATGTTCTAACTTCTTGCTTTCTCTGCTCTCTCCTCCCAACCTCATCCCAATTGAGGATTTCCAACTTCCTGGTCCAGAATGAACATATTCGATGGAGCTTTCATGCACATGCATGAAATATATGCACATGGATTTGAGCAGAAACCTTGAGTGGAAACTATCCAAGGGAGACACTGGAAACCATTTTATTCATCTTCTCCCAATCCTACTTGTTCAAAGAGGCAGAGTCTCATTTGATTGGTCCTGGTTGAACCCTCTTATTATGGCATATGTTGACTCAGGACTGATACCACCCAATTGTTAGAATAATTAATCAGTGGAACTGCTTGTCTCCAGAAGTTGTGGGTGCTCCATCACTGAAGGTTTTTAAGAAGAGTTTGGACAATGGTTGTTCTGAGATTTTATAGGGTTTCCCGCTTGAGTAGGGGTTTGGACTAGAAGACCTTCAAGGTCCCTTCCAACTTTGCTATTCTGTTCTTCTAATCTGCTATCTCCTTGGTATGTACACAAGATACTGCATATCTTTCATTCAGATATATTTGATGCCTATGTTGCACTTAAAGCATTCTGGTGAGTAGGCTGTTATTGTTTTTTTTTAAGGTGTATCTTTGAGCATGTGCATACGGTGGTCCATTTAAAAATGAAAAATGATGCTCACACTTCCGTCTCTGACAGAGCACACATGGAGATGGTTCTGTAACAGCCTTTGCATTTAAAAGCATCTGGTTGGCCATCCTAGGATATAGTGTGGTAAATCTTTGGTCTGCTCAAGAAATCCTTCCTTCCTTCCCCTATCTTGCTCCTCCCCTCCATATGTTCCTATCTTCCTATGTTCCTAACTTCCTACCTTCCTCATCCATCCTCCACCCATCACCCGCCATCGTCCATCATCCATCCTCTCTCTTCCTTTCATTTCCTTTTCTTTCCTTCCCTTTCCTTCTTTCCCCCTTTTCTTTCCTTCTTTCCTTTCCATTCCTTCCCTTCCCTTCTTTTCTACTTTCCTTCCCCTTCCCCTTCCCCTTCCCTTCCCTTTCCTTCCCCTTTCCTTCCCTTCCCTTTCCTTCCCCTCCCCCTTCCTTCCCTTCCCCTTCCTTTCCTTTCCTTCCCTTTCCTTTCCCTTCCTTTCCTCCCAGTCATATTCTTCTTTTAAAAGGAAACTGAATTAATTGACTCATTGGGACATTGACTTCAAGATATTTTACCTCTCTCTCCTTCTCTGTCTTGCTTCCTTCCTTTGATCAGCACCTCTGCCCTTTTCTTACTGGGGACAAGAGTATCATGGACATTTGCATTGTCTCCAACTCATCTGTTGATGGTGACCCAGATTTATCTATCTATGCTTTAAAAGGTCAGAATTCTATATTTCTGTATGGTTTCCCCTATTCATCAGTCATAACAATGGCTTTATGGAGAAATGAGAAGGAAGCTGCTGTATCGAGACACCATTTCTTTCTATATTTATGTACCCCAGGAAGCAAACAGGGGATTAAAAAGTTTACAGCCCTTTCAAAGTTAGCTGCAAGAATTTCCTAAGGCAGAATTGTCAGGGTAAAGTTGGCTGTGGACGAGCGATATAGTATTTTAAATGTCATTGTCAATACTATTTAAGCGCCAGACATATATCAAGTCAGCAGTAAAGATCCATTTTCCCTTGCATAGAATGGATCCTTCATCCAGAAATGCCTTGGGGAAAAGAGAGATGATAACTTTGCTTAGTGAACTTGGGCAAAAAGAGAAGTGAGAAGTAATTTGGGACTGGGACTGAGAAGTTCAATATTGGCAATAGAAGAGGATATTTTTTTACCTTGGGGTTGAACTGTGAGGTCCTTGGTGCACTCTTGAGCTTGTTTTCTTGCAAACGTTTCATCATCCAAGTAGGCACTGATGATGTTACCTAGTTGGGTAATGAAACGTCTACAAGAAAACAAGTTCAGAGAGCATCAAGGACTCCACACTACTTTTCTTCCACAGTGGGGTTTATGGAGAGGAGGAGGAGGAGGAGGAGGAGGAGGAGGAGGAGGAGGAGGAGGAAGGAAGAAGAAGAAGAAGAAGAAGAAGAAGAAGAAGAAGAAGAAGAAGAAGAAGAATCACCTCCTTCTATGCTGAACTCAGCACTGAAGTGTACATCCAGCCTCTGTCCCATCTCTCTCCTGAGAAAATAAAATCCAGATGCTATATGATTCAAATAATTATCAGGAGCTGAACTGTGTTGGCAGGGAGCAATGTACAAAATTCAATTTTAACTAGTGATTACAGGCCCGGCAACCTTGCAACCTGAGATGTCAAACACCCATGTCACTTTCTACTGTCAGGGAGCACGTCAGGATTCATTGACGCAGGGTGACTTTCCATCAGAGACAATGCATCTGGCATTTGCAAAAGCACGAGGATGATGTAGTAGGGGAAGCAATAGATGAGAGAGAGGAGAGAGGGGGGAGGGTGGGAGGGAGGGAGAGTCAAGATTTCTCTCCCTATTTAGAACAGAATAGAATAACAAGAGTTGGAGGGGATCTTGTAGGTCATCTAGTCCAACTCCCCACCCAAGCAGGAGACCCTACACCATTTCTGACAGAGGGCAGTCCAGTCTCTTCTTGGAAGCCTCCAGTGATGGAGCTCCCACAATTTCTGAAGGCAACTTCTGTTCCACGGGTTGATTGTTCTTACTGTCAGAAAGTTTCTCCTTATTTCCAGGTTGAATCTCTCCTGGATCAGTTTCCATCCATTGTTTCATGTTCTGTATTCAGCTGCTTTGGAAAATAAGTTTAGAATAACAGAGTTGGAAGTGACCTTGGAGGTCTTCTAGTCCAACCCCCTGCTTAGGCAGGAAACCTTATACCATTTCAGACAAATGGTTGTCCAATCTCTTCTTAAAAACCTCATGTGTACTGATAGAAGAAAATATTTGTAGCTCAGGGTTGAACTATGTGGTCCTTGGTGCTCTCTGATCTTGGTGGTTTTCTGGCAGATGTTTCAGGACCCAACCAGGCAGCATCATCAGTGCCAACACGTTGATGTTAGATACTTTGTTAATGTAACGTTTGAAAGAAAACCACCAAGCTCAGAGAGCACCAAGGGCCCCACTGTACTTATGTGAAGATATTTTTCTCAAACACTTACGTGTTTTCCTGTGACTTTTTTCCCATTATTCTCTGTCCTAGTTGCAGAAATGAGAAAGAATTGATCTTGAGTTTCTTCTGCGTGACGGTCTTTCCGGTTTTGAAGCTTTCTGTTTTATCTTCCAACAGACACCTTTCCTCAAGGCTAAACAGACTCAGCTACTTAAAATGACTGAGGGATGTCCAGAGCGTGTCCAGATTATTTGAAACTAGAGAGGATTTTCAGCTTCAACAAACAGGGTTGAAGTTCTGCCCATAAAGAGTGAAAGAAGCATCGGACATCTCACAGAGCTGAAGAAACTTCTTGTTTCTTGAGAAGCGAAATGTCTGCAAAGAGAAACCAAGAAAGTCCAGTTGCCTCTTTAAAAAGCACCTTTGGGACAACTATGACCTGGAGGACTGAGTATCTCGATAGACATTTAGCTATGCACTTTGGGGTGAATACCCTTCGAAAGAGCTGAAGAAGCTTCTTGGATGAGAAGTGAAACAACTTCAAAGAAAAACCAGAGAGTCTAGTTGCCTCTTGAAAAAGCATCTTTGGGACAACCCATGACCTGGATGACCAAGAATCAACATGGACAAGCATCTGACATGATAACTCCCATCAAGGAGGTGATCCAAGTGTCAGCATTCCAGCAAACTCCATTCCAACCAATAACTCCAAGACAGACATCTTCTCAAAAGTTCTTTTTATGTGGATAGTAAACTGGCACATCTGGGCAATCCTGAGTCTGAAAGTTCTGGGCTTCCTTGCAATAAGTAAAAACTACAAATCCATCCCCTGCACCGATCATCGCATCACATGCCCCAATCACCATCCATCTCAACTTGTGACTTCCCCTCACTTATGCACAAAATAACATGACCTTGAATTAGAAAAAGAATGTTATTATGTCTAACCTCATACACTCCAAGAACTTCCCCCCCTCCCACTTTCCCAGGCTCAAGAATGTGGCAGTGAGGAAGAGGGAGATTCCAATACGGCTTCCAAAGCTGACAGGCATCCCCCCTTGAAAAAAGCACGTCCTGTAA
>CM019149.1:303917013-303920408 GCA_009733165.1 Naja naja
AAAGTGACAATGGAGGTTTGATCATGCCTTCAAGGCTATCGTCTCAATTTTTTTTTAAAAAATCACAACCCGTGATAGGGAAAATGGCAGGTGAAATGAAATATTTCTCACAAATCATTTGATTTGCTGCAGAATCCATTGGCTTTGAAATGTCAAACTGTAGGAATGCTCCCAAGTTTATAACCTGTTTTTTTTATTTAGTGTATGACCCTACAAGTGGTCATGTAATCACTAATATAACGATATATGTTTAAATAAAGCATCAGCAAATTTGATTTTATATGTTTGTGTGTGTGCCTGTAGGCCAGACAAGGAATAATGGATGGAAACTGACCAAGGAGAGATTCAACCTGGAAATAAGGAAGAATTTCCTGACAGTGAGAACAATCAACCAGTGGAACAGAGTTGCCCTCGGAAGTTGTGGGAGCTTCATCACTGGAGGCTTTCAAGGGAGATTGGACTGCCATCTGCCAGAAATGGTGTAGGGTCTCCTGCTTGGGCAGGGGGTTGGACAAGGTCCCTTCCACCTCTGATTATCTGTTATCTGTTAACCTGGAAATAAAGATAAACTTTCTGACAGTGAGAACAATCAACTAATGGAACAGAAGTTGCCCTTGGAAATTGTGGGAGCACCATCACCTGAGACTTTCAAGAAGAGACTGGACTGCCCATCTGTCAGAAATGGTGTAGGGTCTCCTGCTTGGGTGGGGGGTTGGACTAGATGACCTACAAGGTCCCTTCCAACTCTGATTACCTGATATTTGTTATCTGTGTGTGCAGGATTTCTTATATATTGTATTGTCGCATACCACATATGATATATGACAATGCAATATATAAGAAATCCTCGCCTTATGACCTCAATTGAGCCCAAAATTTCTGCTGCTAAGTGAGTCAGCTGTGAAATGAATGTTAAGCCATTTTACGAGTTTTCTTGCTGAAGTTGTTCAGTGTATCAATGCAGTTGTTAAGTTAATGACATGGTTGTTAAGTGGCTTCTCCATTGACTTGGCTTGTCAGAAGGAAACAAAAGGTGATTGATTACATGATCTTGGGACACGGTCATACACATGAGTCAGTTGCCAAGCTTCTGAATTTTGATCACATGACCATGGGGATGCTGCAAAAGTTGTAAGTGTGAAAAAACTAGCACGTATGTGTGAGGGGAACTTTTAACCTTTACCTTTCCTGGTCAAGATCCCCTGAAAGAAAAGATTGTGTGTAGTCACACTCTCAAACTCAACTCTGTTTATTCTTTCAACTCTCCTCAAACAATCTGATCTCTCTGTTGGATTTCCTTCCAAATGCCCCTTGGGATGGTCAAATCCTGGCTGATCAGCAACTTGCCTTCGGCAATCTCTGATATGGGACATGCAGCGTGTAAGTAATGGCGGGCACTGTCCCTTGGTATTAAAAATAATTCATCACCCTGGATGTTTCGTGAGAAATACGGTTAGCCCAGAGCATGTGGCTAACATAGCTAATAATTCTCCTACTGAGAGGTTCTCTTATGGGGTCAAACTGATTGAGATCCTCCGTTATAAGCTGCAGTTTCTATAGTCCCAAAGGGAGTAGCATACAAGCAATAGGATATTTTGGCTTCCCTACTACAGCACGGAGAAAGATCTGGCCTTTGACATCCTCTCCTAGCAACTACAAGCCTTCACAGCACACAAATTGCCCAGGTTGAAGCTCAGGGGTTGGGAAAAGGACACACAAAAATGTAGATCAATGCATTTTTCTAAAAGTTCCATTTGCCCAAGGTTAGGAAATGCAGAAATTCCAGTTATGCACAGGATCTATTATCGCTCATGTTGTTTCTACCACTTCAGTAAACAACAGCCAAATCAAGGAGCCACCAAAAACACTCCCACCAACACTGACAGGCCAAGCCACTTGTACATAAACATAAAGCAAGCCCACACTCCCTTCTAACACTGAAGATGTTACCTAGTTTGGTAAAAAAACAGCCAGGTTCATAGAGTGCCAAAGACCCCACAGGTGAACCCTGAGCTACAAATATTCTCTTCTATTCCTCATGTAGCAATAAAGTGTGGATAGTAATAGACTCTGTACTTACACACATAACCAGGGGTGGGATTCTACCAGTTTGCACCTATTCGATAAAACCGGTTGTTAACATTCTAAGCAGTTCGGAGAACCGGTTGTTAGAAGAAATTACTGGCCTAATCCTGTAAGGAAGGCAGGAAGGAAACATTCTGGTGTTGCTTACAGAAACTGCCTCTCCGTTAACCCTTATTACATTCTTGGCAGGACTAGACTTCCTGTCTCAGGAACTTCTCTGGAGTTTTTTCCCTCCTTTGCTGGTACTTTGCTTGTGTGGAGTGACCATTCAAAGTTACAATGGCACTGAAAAAGTGACTTATGACCATTTTTCACACTTACAACTGTTGCAGCATCCCCACAGTCATGAGAGGGCAGGCGAGGAGATGTGCCTCGATGTGAGTGATATTCAGTTGGCCACACCCAGCCAATAACATGATCACCAAGCCACGTCCACCCAGTCACATGACCACCAAGCCACACCCACCAACTAAGCCACACCCACAGAACCAGTTGTTAAAAAATTTGAATCCCACCCCTGCACTTACCCATGTGAATTTAGTTGGTTGACATCTCCTCTCTGTTCCACAGTGCTTTCTAATCACAAATCCCTCTTTTTGCAAATTCAGGATACTCTTTTAAAGAAGTGTGGGGAGCAGTTGACATCTCCTCTCTGTTCCACAGTGCTTTCTAATCACAAATCCCTCTTTTTGCAAATTCAGGATACTTTTTAAAGAAGTGTGGGGAGCAGAATTTCTACAATCATTGTCATCATTACTCCATGGAGAAATTTTTTATTTTTTATTTTTATTTTTAATTACATTTATATGCCGCTTCTTCAAGACTCAGGGCGTTTACAATTCCCTTTTGGAGCACAACCAATGCGCGCTCAGCAACAGCCTTCATTCCATTGTATATGCCTGCTTATTACTAAGCGGCATTTTTACAAAGTCAGCTTATTGCCCCCAACAATCTTGGGTCCTCAATTTACCTACCCGAGAGGATGGAAGGCTGAGTCAACCTTGAGCCTGGTGGGATTCGAGCCTACAGTAATTGTAGGCAGCTGGATCTTAAGAGCAGGCATTTAACAGCCTGAGCCACCAAGGCTCTTTCTTTCTATTATGGTCTTTCTATACTTAATTATTTACAGTATTATTTATTATTAGGCATCCCAGTTCACCAAAGGAATTTAGGGTGAGTGGGGGGGGGATAAGAATGAAAATAAAGTATGCCTAGATGTGTTTTCTCCCTCTTTGCTTAATATGGAAGGAATGGAAAAAAAATGGAAGCAAGATCAAATTGAAAAATAAATCTAGTATTGTTCTTTTTAT
>CM019149.1:303921408-303952666 GCA_009733165.1 Naja naja
TCCTTCCTATCAGTCATTCTTTACTTTTCTTTCTATACTTTTCTTTTTTTCCCCTTTCCTTTCCTTTCCTTTCCTTTCCTTTCCTTTGTTTTGTTTTGTTTTGTTTTTTATCCCATTCCCTCGATTTCCTGGAATATTATTTCCTATCCCAAAGTCTCATTTATACATTTCCCTAACTTATGTATATGTCTGCTGTACATTTGATATCCCCCTCTTTTTCTTAATTTCAGAGCAGAATTAATTTTCTTGATTGCTAATCTATCACCACTAAGTATGATACATATGGTATCAAACACGGCTATCTCTGCTATCATTAATTGTGGCACATTGTCACAACTGATAAGGAGCTGAAATATGAGAACGCCCAAATGGATGTGAGTTTTTTCAGGAATATCGTTTCATTTCCCCAGGTTCTTTCCATAGAGCAAATATTGTTAAGGTAGATCTGTGAATTGGAAGAAGAAGAAAAAAGCAGCTAAGCAAAATGGAATGTATATTATTATACACAAAAAACGACGGTGTACAAAGCAAACGAGATAACTATGCTTGTTTCATCAAATCACTAGTCGAACACTTCCCAAGTGTTTAGGACTGCGTGATGTATCAACTGATTATGCGAGTAGATCCCAGTAAGGTGGCTTTCTGCAGCTGACCAATGGTGATCTTGTCAGCGCCAAATGTTTTTAAGTGCTTGCCTAGGTCTTTAGGCACAGCAGCCAGTGTGCCGAGTACCACTGGAACCACCTGCACTGGTTTATGTCAGAGTGTCTGCAGTTCGATTCTCAAGTCCTGATATCTGGTGATTTTTTTCAAGGCTTTTCTCGTTGATTCTGCTGTCACCAGGTATGGCAATGTCAATGATCCACAGTTTTTCCTATATTCCTATTATATTTCTATATTATTATTATTATTATTATCATTATTATTATTATTAGCACAAAATCAAATCAGAAGCAAGAAAAGTTGTGAAGGAAGGAATGCACAAAGTTTAAAAAAATATCAGCCTGACATATTATTTACTTGGAGAAAGAGTGAGGAGACTTGGGTTCTAACTTCCCTTTAGCTGTGAAACTCTATGGAGGATGAGGGTTCCTCACCTTAAAACAAGATGGTGCTAGGTTAAGATTGGGAGGGGAGAATGAACTTCTAGCCCTCATGCATCCATTGAAGTTAACATAGGGAGCTTCGGTCAGTCCCTCTTTCTTAGCTTTAAAGCTAAGATGTTTGTAGAGGAAGGAAGGAAGGAAGGAAGGAAGGAAGGAAGGAAGGAAGGAAGGAAGGAAGGAAGGAAAAGGAAGGAAGGAAGGAAGGAGAAGAATAAAAGAGTGGGAGAAAAGAAAGAAGGAAGGAAGGAAGGGAGGGAGGGAGGGAGGAAGGAAGGAAGGAAGGAAGGAAGGAAGGAAGGAAGAATATGAAGCCACTACCCACTTCCAAAAAGAATGAAATATTTTGAGGAATCTTTAAAAAAGGAAGGGTAACATATTTTCTCTAAAAGAGAAATTAAAAAATCTTGAGGGAGACAGAAACTCAGAGCCCCAGCTCCCTGCCCCCAGGAGATATTTTGTGCCCATTAAGAAAGACTGGGCCAGGCTATCTAAAGAAATTATCTTAAAAGAAAAGCTCCTGCCCCAGGAGATATTTTGTGCCCATTAAGAAAGACTGGGCCAGGCTATCTACAAAACACAAGACCTTCAGCTCCAGGGTGATGGGATTAAGACTTGATCCTTCAGGACATAATAGGATTAACCCACTAAAACACAGAGCTCACTACATTGCACAATCTCCTAAAGATATTGCATCACTCCCAGAAACCTCAACCAAAAGGAGCTCAGACAAACACCTAGGATTTGTACTTTGCCTATAGAACCAGTTTATGACCCCTACATAAACCCTCTATGGCCCCATGGGAGTCTGACAACAGCCAACAGCCATGTCCTTGCACAGGAACAGGAAGCTCAAGTGCAAAGCCCAAGAGAAGGTATAGATACCCCTCAATCTCAACTCCATGTGGTCAGCTGCCCAGAACCACAAACCCATGTGGTTCTGCTTCATCAATAAATGGGCTCTCTTTCCAATCAGCCTCCAGCCTCCATTTTGTCTCCAGTGCCTTTGTCCCAGCTTGGAACTGAACCAGATGGATATTTCTTCCAACAGAAGGAAGGAAGGAAGGAAGGAAGGAAGGAAGGAAGGAAGGAAGGAAGGAAGGAAGGAAGGAAGGAAGGAAGGAAGGAAGGAAGACCTCAGTTTTAGTCATGCCTAAATTCCTCTAGAGAACTTTTAACCAAGGCAGGTACATTCTTATTATTCTCCTGCAGTAGCTATTTTGTTGAATATTGTCTAAAAGAGTTCCCCTTAGGCCAAAGTGACTACTGAGCTTTGCAAACTGTTTGTTACCTAATCTTGGCTGAAAGCAACCAGCCATCCCTCTTCCCCCTCCTCATTTGACAACAGTGAGTTCTGAACATTAGTTCATCTCGTGAAGAAGAAAATAATACATTCTAAAACAAATTACGGTCATTCAGAAGGGAGGTGAACTTGAGGCAGAAGCACAAGATTTTTCAAGTACAAAGCATCTTGGAATATCTTCAAGGCAAGAAAATGAAAATTGTTGTTCTTATTGAATTTGGCCACTTCAGACCAGAGCATTTTTTTAAATGAAGTATTGAGAAACCAACTTCTCATCTTCTATGTTTTCTTTTGCTTTTAATTTCCTCAAAGCCCTCTTGATATTCTTCCCAAGTTAATAAGATCCAAAGTCATCTTAGCAGAGGGAGCCACAGACAATCACACAGCAATGTCAAGGAAATGGCCAGAACCTGAAGCGTGAATTTTATTTTACTTTTTCAAAACTCCTTTCTTTCAAATGGTTCTGTTCTTCTCCATCTTCTGGAATTGATCCTCTTCAAAGGAGGTTACTGCTTTACACAGCATTGTTGAGGTCACTCTCAGAATACTGCATATAGTTCTGGCCACCATTGTTGGAAGAATTATCCTTCTGGGTTCCGTTCCAAGTGGGGAAGAAAGACACTGGAAACATGGTGACTGCTTGGAAAGATGGTTTAATGGTGGACAGGACCACATGGCTTGGAGCTCCAAAGTGAAAAGGATGATCAGATGCTTCAAGATGTTGGGTGAAAGAAAAGAAGGGGCGAGATGCTAAGAGACCCTTCGTTTTATACCTTCCTTGGGCCCTACTTTAGTGTTTCCTGTTCCGGTGTAAGAAATGTATCCCATTGGCTGTCAAACTTCCAGGGGTGGGGATCTTAGCTAACTTTGTAGGCTTTGTCTGGACCACATGGCTTCACCTGAGTGCTGGCTGATGCAATCTTCCCAGGCCAGGTGGTGAGATGGGTAGAGAGGCCTTTGTTATGTAGAATACTTTGGCCCAGACCTTAATGGCCCGCCCATTAACAAAGGTGGGGGTGAGCTTCTGCTTCTGAGGTGAGTTTCTGCTTCTGAGCTTCTACTTCTCCTTTTAGAGGAAATATTCTGCCTTTTTAATATTTCCTAGGATATTTCATTTTTCTAGGAGAGGGGTGGGTGCTAACTTCTGACACCACGACACTAAAAAGATGCTGAGATCCTAGTTAGTGTACAGAGCAGAGCCACAAAGATGATAAAGGAATAACCAAATAACAGAGTCGGAAGGGACCTTGGAGGTCTTCTAGTCCAGCCCTCTGCTCAAGCAGGAGACCCTATACCATTCTATTCTATTCTGTTCTATTCTATTCTATTCTATTCTATTCTATTCTATTCTATCAGGACTGTCAAATTCATCCCATCCACTCACACAGCCAATTTACATGATGACTCAGTTTGACATTGGCTAATGACTCCTGATGGCTAATCTACTGTGTTTCCCGAAAATAAGACCTACCCGAGTAAGACCTAGCACTATTTTCTAAACCTGCCCTAATATAAGATCTACCCGAAAATAAGACCTAGTGTAAATCTCCAGTTCAGGAAGACTTTCAGGCATGAACACACTCACACCCACTATTTGGCACCATAAATATATAAGACCAAAAATAAGACCTAGTGTTTTTGGGAGCCAAAAAAAAGACAGTGTCTTATTTTCGGGGAAACATGGTACAAGGAAACAACCAAGCTCAGAGAGCACCAAAGACAGTCCTCCTCTTCCACTTCCTCTTCCTCTTCCTCTTCCTTTTCCTCCTCCTCCTCCTCCTCCTCCTCCTCCTCCTCCTCCTCCTCCTCCTCCTCCCCTTATCCACTCCCTTCTAGGACTAAAGATACTACCTAGTTTGGTAATGAAACATCTGCAAGAAAAGCAACCAAGGACTTCAAGACAGAAATCAGTGGCAGCCATGCTTTCTGAAAAACATCCTGGTATCCTTCAGCGCCTCCCTTGGACTCGGGCTCCATTTTCACCGAGTGAGCAGTGGGGAATTAATACTGCACAACAATCCATTTATCTGACAAATTAGGACTTTATCGACACCCTGGAAGATCGCGATTCCTTCAGATTTATTAGGTGCCGCTAATGATCTGACAAACTTCTTTGTGCCTCTTTTTTTTTTTTTAAATGGAGATTGATGCTCCGGACAAACACAACATTTCTTTATGCTAATGCTAAAGCTTAGTCAGAACTCCTCTGCTTTGGTTTTTATTTTATTTTATTTGTGTTCTATTGCTGGCTTCCATATCACAAGGACCTTGCAATTTCTGGAGAATATGAAGAGGCTCTGGGTTTTCCATTCTTTCTGTGATGATTAGTTTGCAAAAAATAAAAAATAATAAAATTCATATCTGGTGCAAGTGATCTTTAGAAATTTGCTTCTTCTTCAGGATCTCAAATTAAATAATGTTACCAGTAAATGAGAACATTTGTTAGTCAGAGTTGAATTGTGGTGTCCCTGGTGCTTTTTGAACTTGGTTGTTTTCTTGAAGATGTTTCATGACCCAACTAGACAACATCATCAATGCTAGAAGGAAGTGGGGTTTGCTCCCTTTTTTATATACAAGTGGCTTGAATTATCAGTGTTGGTGGGAGTCTTCCTGGTGATTCCTTGGTTGTTTGTTTGGTTGAGTTGGTAGTAATTGAGGTGTTGCTTACTACCACTTATATATATACGGAGAGCAAACCTTACTCCCCTCTAACACTGATGATGTAACCTAGTTGGGTCATGAAAAGTCTGTGAGAAAGTCACCGAGCTCAGGAAGCATCAAGGACACCACAATCATTGCCCTCCCGTCCTCCTCCTCCCCCTCCCCTCTCCACAAACCCCACTCCCTTCCAGCACTGATGATGTTACCTAGTTGGGTAATGAAATGTCAACAACCAAGCTCAGAGAACCCCACGAACCCCACAATCTCCTCTTCCTCCTCCTCTTCCTCCTCCTCCTCCTCTCCACAAACTCTACTTCCTTCCAGCACTGATGATGTTACTAGTTGGATAATGAAATGTCTATGAGAAAAGAACCAAGCTTTTGCACAAAAGATCCCTCAATATCTTTGCAATTTTCCCTGTTATAAACCTTTGCATTATTCAACCGTCTTTGAATTATTGCTTACCTAGAACAAGGACCATCACAGTACAGTGGAAGGAAATGGAAAAGGAAATCACACCACAGGTTCATAAAGCTACACTAGAGTGAGCATGGATTATTTTCAGCTGTTGGGAAAAAAAAAATCTCATTTAACAACAGATCGAGATAAACCAGAAGTCTCAGGAAATGAATGGTGTGTGAGAGAGGCAGAATGATGGAACACATACTCAAATGAGACTGCAATACCCACAGGCGTTGTGAAGCACCAAAAACATCCTGGGAATTTGGGAGCTTCCATTCAATCAGCTGAGGAAGAAAAACAGGGATGTTCATCCATCCATCCATTTATTTATTTCTTACCTGTTTATGCTTTTACATTTCGGTGCTCCTCCGGGATTTTGCCCTATCCACACTTTAATCTCCCAAAAATTAAAAGTTAAAAGTTTTAACTGCAATAATGAAAGATAATACAAACAAGAGAGAGAGAGAGAGAGAGAGAGAGAGAATAAAAAAAGTGCAAGAAAGCAAAAAAGAAAAATAGATAAAACAGATGTAGATTATTGGTCTTGCATAGAGTTAATAATTTGGGGCAGTTCTTGCTGGACTTGCTGACATCAGAATGGAAAAAAATATTATCTATTGGATCTGCTTACAGTTTAGAGTTGAAATATGGAAGATGAGTGTTATATGTGTTAGATCATCTGTGGCTTTGGGGTGAAGTATCATCAGTATGCTGATGATACGCAGTTATACATCTCCACCCCAGGCCACATCAGTGATGCCCTCTCTGTGATGTCCCGTTGTCTAGATGCGGTACGGATCTGGATGGACAGAAACATGCTTCGTCTCAGTCCGGCTAAGACAGAGTGGCTATGCATACAGACATCTTGACCCAGTCAGGAGATTCCATCTTTGGTCATGGGGGGAGAGGTGTTACCCCCCATGGATAGGGCACGGAACCTGGGGGTCCTTCTGGACTCATGGCTCAGGTTGGAGGAGCAGGTGGGAGCCGTGGCCAGGGGGGCCTTTGCCCAGGTCTAGCTGGTTCGCCAGTTACGCCCATATCTGGACCGAGATGCCCAGGCACTTGTCACCTCGCGGCTCGACTACTGCAACGCTCTCTATCTAGGACTCCCCTTGCATACCATCCGGAGGCTTCAGCTGGTGAAAAATGCTGCTGCGCGGGTTGTGGTGGGAGCTTCCTGTTTCTACCATGTTACGCCCCTCCTGCATGGTTTGCATTGGTTGCCGGTTGCCCTCCGAATGAGATTCAAGGTTTTGGTATTGACATTCAAAGTCCTACGAGACATGGGTCTGGGCTATCTACAGGAACGTCTACTGCCGGCATCGAATACCAACCACCCTGTACAAGCGCACAGGCAGAGGCTCCTCGGCGTGCTGTCTGTGACTCAATGTCACTTGGCGGTGACGCGGGGGAGGGCCTACTCTATGGCGGCTCCCGCCCTATGGAATCAGCTACCTCTGGGGCTCCGCTTGGCTCCCAACCTTCGCACCTTCCGCCACGACCTGAAAACTTGGCTTTTTGAGCAGGCTGCTCTGTGCTGACTCCTCTTGGGGGGTTGTTTTATAATCTGTTTTTAGTAATTTGGCTTGTTGGGTTTAATCTTATTTTAGGTAATTGTTTATTGTGTTGGTTTTAATTGTGAGCCGAGTCCGTTCGGAGAGGCGACATACAATCAAATTAATAATAATAATAATAATAATAATAATAATAATAATAATAAACAAATGTGATTGTTTTAGGCCTCTGTTTGGATTTTTGGCTGAAACATGGATGTGAGAAGTCTTTGCTTATTGAACTTACAGTTAAGAGTCGAGTTATGGAATGAAGGGTTTTATATCTGTTCGGTTCTTGAAGCTCTTTTGAATTTTGTTGTTAATTTGCAGGCATTTCATTACCTAACTAGGTAACATCATCTCTGCTGGAAGGGGTGGAGATGTGGGAAGAGGAGGGGGGGAGGAGGAGGAGGACTATTGAGTCTTTGGTGCTCCCTGAGTGTGGTTATTTTCTTGCAGACATTTAATTACCCAGTTAGCTAACCTCATCAGTGCTAGAAGGGAGTGGGAGTTTATAACTGTTAACTAAGAGGAGTTGAAGAAATAATTAAACTGTTTATATGTCTCATGATGAGGATGGGAAGCCACTGTCAGGCATAAAGAATCAGGGCCACATGATAAATTCCAGTTAGGCTGATTATTTGCTCATGCCTATATACAAGAATCTCATCAATTAACAGTTAGCATTAAATTGGAGTTAGATAAGTGTTAACAGAATTGAAGAGAGGTTGGACTTAGATAGCTTATGGGGACACAGTGACTCCAGACTGATTCTTCTCTTGATTCCACTCCCAGGGTCTGTCTGTCCTTCTCCTACAAGTGATTATATATGTCAAGTCAAAAAGTGACAGGTCACACTAGACCAATAGTAGAAATATTTATAGCTCAGGGTTGAACTGTGGGGTCTTTGGAGCTCTCGGCTTGATTGTTTTCTAGCAGATGTTTCATTACTAGTTAACATCATCAGTACCAACTAACTAACTAGGTAGCTAACTAACTAGCCAGCTATCTAACTAGCTAACCAACTAACCAGCTAACTAGCTAGCTAGCTAACCAACTAGCTAGCTAACCAACTAACTAATCAACCAGTCAACCAGCTAACTAACAAACTAACAAACATATGAATGAAAGAATGAATGAATGAATGAATGAATGAATGAATTAACTAAATAACTAGCTAACTAGCTAGCTAGCTAAGTAACTGCCAGGACCAAATTAGTACTAGATAAGAGACAAAAAAATTCAAGATGAGTTTGGATTAGAACAGTTATGGGAACACAATGACTCCAGGCTAATTCCTCTCTTGACTCCACCCATGGTCTCTGCCTCTCCTTCTCTTAGTCACTTTCTTAGGTTTATTTTTTTCTTCTCTCTTTTAATCTTCCATGAACTTCGGTGAGGTTTTTTTTTTCCTTTTTGCTTTTTTGCAGCCTCCTGCCTGCGCATTCATAAACATTTAGGATTTATACAAACCGTATGTGCTTCCTCTTTAATTTCCAGTCTGACACTTTGCACCAAGTTTATATTTCACTCTGACAGCTCTCCCGGCATATAGATTTCGGTGGTGACAACTGCCGTATTACAGCAAATGTGTGTTTTATGAAGGCTGCAATGACAGGATGGATTGTTTTAGAGCTATGTTCATAATTAGTAATTAACTTCCTTTTTTTTTAACCCAAAAGAAAATAAAACTCTCATTGAAGTTCATCAAAGCGCCTTTAAAAAAAAAGTTCTCTATCCATGTATTATTTTAAAAAATGTAACAACCCATCACAAAACGGCATGATTTCTTTTTTTCTGACATCCATCAGCTTATCTGATTCCTAACAAAGCATTCTTTCACTAAAGCAGTTTCTGGTAACAACGTGTTGGAAAGCGTGTAAAATGAAAGAGTTTTAATAGCTAACCATTCAGTATGACAATATCAGTGAAATCTCTCATAGCGTACATTAGACAGTTAAGCACTGTAATCTTCCTTTTGCTAGGGAGATCCAATAACTAAAAGGGGGAGAGAGAAAAACACACACCCAAGACCAGCCACAAAGGAAGATAATTCTTTGCTTTCTTGCAAAAAAATAAAAATGAATATATAATCTCCCGCTTATTAAGTGGTTGAAGGATAAATGCACTTTTTTTTTCCTTTTGCTAACAATGCAGGTTGTAATAAGTTTCTATCCAGTGGCTCGGATGCCTGCTATCAGGAGGTTCTGTTGGAAATTAAAAATAACTCACAGCTCTGTTTTGCTTTAAAAGAATAATAACAATTAAACAGAAGCCTCAACTATCTATAGCTCTTTAAAATGACATATGGTGGTTATTTTTAATTTTTATCTTAATGAGATCCGCTTAATTAAATGTGAGCATCTCTGTGGAAAGAATAATGCTCCAAAGATTGGTCTCTATCCCCAGAGACCCCAAGATGAAGATGCATGCTTCATTATTATTATTATTACTTGTTTTAATGTAAAACTGTTATGTTTGCATGAAGAGTCAGACGCGAAGAGCTTCAGTGAAGAGTTTATTTAGTGACTACAGCTCAAATGGACCCAACTTGGCTGGGCTATGGCTGCTACTTATAGCCAGCAGCCGTAGTTGCCAGCCAATCAGAGTGCAGGGTTTTCCCGCACTTTTTAAACCAATCCTATTTGACATTTTACAAGAACAATTCAAACTAAACCAATGACATTCAAACCTACATACATAACACCCCTCCCCACTAGGTTCAGTCCATACCAAACCCCAACCTATCTAATGTATTCTTTTAAATAGGTGGGGCTTTTGTGCATACGTTGAGACCTTCATGGTTCAGAAGTTTTAACATTCTCACCCAGTGAGAGAGGAAATGTGTCTGCTGACATTTCCCCACTGGGACTTCCTGTGAAAGAAGACCCTGTTTGATTGTAAGAATCTGGTCTCTCCTCCCAATCCATCTCCAGCCCAATGTCAGCACCCAAGTCAGGTAGTGATGTGCAATCTTCCACTTGTAAGGATGGATTTTGGCATTGTGACAGGTTTTGGAATGGTTCCTGTCATAATGGCTTGTTACACATGGGGTGGATTCTTGCTTGCTGATTATCCTCATGATCCTCCCCTTCCCCCCTAGAAAAGGCATTAGGTAAGGGAACTAGAGAGGAATAATTGAGATGTTCCTGAGGTAATCTGGATCTAAGCTGATCAATGTGCCTGCTCCAGAGGACACCATCCTCTGTTTGCACTCTGTAAGAACGAGGGCCTGTAATTTGAGTTATCTCAGCAGGAATCCACAAAGGTTCACCCATAAGGTTCTTAGCATAAACAGAATCACCCACACTTAATGTGCGAACTTTGGAAGTGGGATCTAGTGTTGCGTTGGGTGCGTAAGTGGGATGAAGACAGTCAAGGGAAGACATAAGTTTCCTACCCATCAACAACTCTGCTGGGGATAAGTTAGTTGATGGGTTAGGAGTGATATGCTGGACACTAAGAAGTTTTTCAACTTTCTCAGTGATGTCCCCAGGACCCAATTGCTGAAGTTTTTCCTTGGTAAAACGTACCATGCGTTCAGCCCGGCCGTTAGCCGAAGGGTGCCCAGGGGCTGTCAGGGCATGTCTGATACCCTGCTGTGCTAAATATGATTCAAAAAGGTTGGATGTAAATTGAGGACCATTGTCAGAAACGAGTACATCAGGTAACCCGTGAGTTACAAAAAGCTTTTTAAGCTGTTTGATGACAGCATCAGTTGTGGTGGATGCCATAGGGATGACCTCTAGCCATTTGGAATATGCATCTACTATAATAAGGAAAGTGAGCCCTCTGGTAGGGCCAGCAAAATCAATGTGAATCCTGGACCATGGGCCCCTAGGACATTCCCATTCCTGTGTGGGGGTGAGAGGTGGGGCAGGCCTGACTACCTGACAGTTTGGGCAGGATGCAACCCAGGTTTCAATCATTTTGTCTATACCAGGCCCCCATACATAACTCCTGGCCAATCCCTTCATTCTGACAATACCCAGATGACCCTCATGTAACATTTCCAAAACCTCTTTCTGCAATTTTGCAGGAATAACCACCCTGTTACCCCAAAATACATCCCTCAAGACAGATAATTCAGTTTGTCTGGATTTAAAAGGTTGGAAAACTTGAGGTAGATCATGCAGTGGCCAACCTTTCTTAATCCAGCCCACAATAGGAGCCAATGAAGTGTCTTTGGCAGTTTCTCTAGCAATTTCATCAGCATGAACTGGAAGTTTGGCAACAGTTTCTAGGAAAAAGGTGTAAGTTTCAGGAGCAGGGTCCTCAGTGTGCAAAGGAAGTGGGCAGCGACTCAAAGCATCTGCATGCCCAATGTCTCTTCCAGGCCTGTGGATAAGTTTGTATGAGTAAGCAGCAAGAAATTCAGTCCATCTCAGCATTCTTGGTGACAGGATTGTGGGCATTGGTTTGTCCCCTGCCACAATGCCTAACAGAGGTTTGTGATCTGTGACAATAGTAAATGTTCTCCCATATAGATACTCATGGAATTTCTTGATAGCTGCTACAATTGCCAAAGTTTCCTTGTCAAGTTGGCTGTAGTTCCTCTCTGCTTTGGACAAAGTGTGAGAGTAAAATGCAATAGGGGCTTCCCTTCTGCTGGGAAGCATGTGGCTCAACACCCCCCCACTCCAAAAGGGGATGCATCACAAGTCAGAACAACTGGCAAGTTCTCAGAGAACTGTATTAGTACAGCATCAGATGTGATTTGTCTCTTAATAGTGTTAAAGGCAGCTTGTTCTTTTCTGCCCCAGACCCAAACAGACTTTTTGTCTAGCAATCTGTGTAGTGGTTCTGCAATGGTTGCCTTCTGAGGTAGAAACATGTGATAGATGTTAATAAGTCCCAGGAAAGCTTGCAAGTCTGTTTTGCATTTTAGCCTGGGGCTTCTTTGATTGCCTGAACCTTGGCATCTGTAGGGTGGATGCCATGTTTGTCAATCATATAGCCCAAGAACTCTACCTTGTCAGTTCTAAGGGTGCATTATTCTTCTTTGACCTTTAACCCCGCTGTTTTGAATCTGGTTAGAACTTCTCTAAGTCTCTCATGTAACTGAGTGTCATTTTCAGCAGAGATTAACACATCATCAAAGTAAGGCACTACCCCTGGCAGTCCTTGGAGCATCCTTTCCATAAGGCTTTGGAAGATACCTGGTAGAAGTGGACCTGAGTCCTCTTCCATTTGGCAAGGCCTTCCTTCAATCAGTACCTTTACATGCACTTTTCTGCTTCTTAAAGGTGATGAATGACCAATGGTGACTGTTTGATGAGTTTCATTCTTCCCATTTGCTTCTGTGCTGCGCCCCATTTTCTCACTGAGATTGTTAGGCTTGAATTCTTTGTCTTTGCTTGTAGCAAACTTTCTTCTGATGGGTGGAGTATTTGCAGACTCTTGCTAGGTGTCCTCTTTTCTTGGTGCAGATCTTGCTAGAAATCTTGCCTCTTTCTTCCTAGGTCTTTCTTTTCCTCTCCATTCTGAGTCTGTAAATTCCTTCCTCCACCTCACTACAGTCTGACTCAGAATCTATTTGCTCACAATGAGTTGTTGTAGACCTTTCCACATCAGGATGGCTTGTGGCCTTGTTGATTTTCTTCATGGCTGCTGCTGAGGACTTGGTAGCTTCTGCTGAAGAGGCCTCTTCTATTGCTTTCTTCAGCGTGATCTTAGGTCTTAGTAATTACTTGCTCTGAAGCACCTTGTCTTTAAGGCCCAGAACAAATCGATCGCGCATGGCCTCTTCTAAATTGTTAAATTCACATGCACCCCCAATGTCTCTTAAACTTGCCATGAAGTCATTTATGTTTTTGCTTCCCCTTGATCCTGATGGTAAAACTCGTGTCTCTTAATGAGGCACGATACTTGTGGGGTGTAATGGACTCTTAACAACTTTTCTAAGTCAGGCCATTCCATTACCTTCACGTCTGCAGCTCCCACCAATGCCTTCGCCATCTTGAAAACTGCCGGACCGCAGTGCATGAGAAAGACGCCCTCTTCTGCTTCGGAAATGTCGAGATCGTTTCCTTCCAGATACATTTGGAAATGATCTGCATACGACTCCCAGTCTTCTGCCATCGGATCGAACGGGCTGGGGGTGTGTGTTCAGTGCAGCCATCTCGCTCTTCTTTTGTTCCGCGTTGCCGTCTTCTTCAGGGGAATCCCACCCTCGTCGCCAGTGTTAAGTTTACATGAAGAGACAGACGTGGAGTGCTTCAAGCTCTTTGTTTATTAGTGACTACAGCTCAGAACAGACCCACTTTGGCTGGGCTGCAGCTGCTACTTATAGCCAGCAGCCGCAGTTGCCAGCCAATCAGAGTGCAGGGTCTTCCCGCACTTTTTAAACCAATCATTTCTAATATTTTACAAGAACAGTTCAAACTAAACCAATGACATTTATACCTACATACATAACTGTGGCCATGCCCTGTATTGAGAAAATATTGGATAAAGACAAAAAATGCATAGAAGAAATAATTAAACAGCAAACTGAATTAAGACTAGACAGCTATTCTATTTCTATTAATATAAAGGAAAATATGATAAGAAAACAGAGTATCTAATGTTACATTTATTAATGGCGGCAAGAATAAGTTATGCACAGAATTGGAAAAATGATAGTATGCCACCAGAGGAAAGTGTGATAAAAAAGACACTAGACTTGCGAGATGGATAATTTGACCATGGAGATAAAGGAAAGAGAATAAAATAGATTATTATTTGATGTGGAATGTACTGTATGATTGGCTAAATAATAGATATGTAGACATTAATAGAGAAGACGACAATAGGATAATAAGGTAAAAGTTATAGTGGACAAAGATAAATAAAAGCAGAGGTGGTATTCAGCAGGTTCTGACCAGTTCTGGAGAACTGGTAGCAGAAATTTTGAGTAGTTGGAGAACCAGCAAATCCCACCTCTGACTGGCCCCACCCCATCTATTCTCTGCCTCCCGATCCCAGCTAATCAGCTGGGTCTTCTTCGGTTGCCCTGCACAGGAGAACGGAGCTGGAAAGCAGGTTAATGGGGTGGGGAGGGAAGGGAAGGGGGATTTTACAGTATCCTTCCCCTGCCCCACCAAGCCATGTCTACAGAACCAGTAGTAAAAAAAATTGAATCCCACCCCTGCATTAAGGAATATAGCCAAATGTACAGATAGCTAAGATTTATGTAAAAGTATGTATACTGTCACAGAAGAATTGTAGTGAATGGAAATGATGTTGTATATAAGAAAAATTGTTTAATAATTGGTCTCTTCCTTGATCTCTGACATCTTTTCTGTTGTGGTCATCTTTGTCATGTCAATTGTTACTGTGTCTCCATGAAAACACAGACTTGTCTTTACTTTTTTCTGCAGAATGCCAGAAAGGCCAGCTAAGAATGCAGCTTGCCCTCTATATGTATTGCTTTGATGGGCAACTCTTGAGGTCACAGACTACTTAACGGGTGCAGCATATCTAGGATTCCATTTTACTCATTATCTCTGGTGGAGTTAAAAGAAGTTGAGTGACCCCTTGTTATTTCAAAGGTGGGTGAGTCCATTAGCCTCTTGCCTTCTTTTGAGGCTAATCAGAGGAAGAAAACAATTTCTGGCCAATGTACGAGCAACGAATGTCTTTTAATAATTATCAGAAAGATCAGGAAGAGGGTCAACTCTTTGACGATTGCTAAGTAAGGACATTGCACATCTGCATTATTCATAGTTGAATTCACAATGCTCAAGAGGTGTGGAAAACAACAATGATTCATTTTCAGTGTCCATTTTGCAATGCTCAAAAGTGATGAGGCTAAATATGGGAATAAGATGGCAGGAAGGGGTATTGTGAGTCAGTTTAACTAACTCCTTGAATCCAGATAACTGGCTATACACAACATTCTCAGCTGTCAAAAGTAGTTTGCTATAGACAAAGGCTAATTTAATGTCTAGGCTTATCAAGGGAAAGTAAAAGGAAAGAATGTTCCATATATCTAGGTGAGGATGCTCGTTTCTTCTTTCCCTCTCTCCCTCTCTCCCTCCCTCCCTCCCTCCCTCCCTCCCCTCTCTCTCCCTCTCTCTCTCTCTCTTGATCCTCATCTGCATTTAGCAGTAAAAGAAAATTTTTGTATCTCAGGGTTGAAATGAAGGGTCCTTGGCGCTCTCTGAACTTGGTTGTTTTCTTGCAGACATTTCATTAGCCCAACTAGGTAACATCACCAGCACTGACAATATTATCTAGTTTGAGTAATGGAAATGACTGTAAGAAAGTCTTCAAAAGAAAAAAAAACAAGAAAGTCCAGTTGTCTCCTGAACAAAAAAGCATCTTTGGGACAACAATCACCTGGCCCAAATCAAACCTTCATCCCAACTGGAGACATTCCTCCAGACACTCCCCTCCAGGTGCAGGGCAACATGTCCTTGACTCTCTGAGAAAGAATGTTGTTGCGTCTAATCTACCTCACTATGAAATCCCCAAATTGCCAGGCACTGAATGTGGCAGCCTCGAAGCTGACACCATATGAGAAGAATAGTTGTCTAGTTTTTTTTCTTTTAAAGTCTCCAGCGATGGAGGACTGAAGGCAAGTTATTCCATTGGTTGATTGCTGTCACCATGAGGAAATTTCTCCTTAGTTCTAATTTGCTTCTCAATTTTCCCAACCATTCTTTGTATACTTTACCCGTGCTGGCACAGTGATTAGAATGCCGTATTGCAGCCTTCCATCCTTCCGAGTTTGGTAAAATGGGGACCCAGATTATTGGGGGCAATATGCTGACTGTGTAAACTGTTATGTATGCAGAGTTTAAAATGACTGGTTATTGTTGTAAAGTGTTTGAATTCATTGGTTGTAAAAGTGCGGGAAAACCCTGCACTCTGATTGGCTGGCAGCCGCAGCAGCCGGCTATAAATAGCTGCCATGGCTGAGCCAGTTGGGTCCGTTCTGAGCTGAAGTCACAATAAACTTTGAGTTGAAGCACTCCGCATCCTGCCTCTCTATGCGAACTTAACATAAACCACTTAGAGAGGGCTGTAAAGCACCATGAAGCGGTATATAAGTGCTATTGCTATAGTGATTTTTAACCACTTCTGCTAAACCTGCTACACTAGGTTCAAACGAGATTGGGGACTATATAATTCAGCATTTGGTACAAATTAATATGTCACATTAAAAGGCGTATCATAATTTCATTGATTTGGGAGTGAAAATATAAACATTTTGTTCAGCTGAGACTCAGGTTTAATATGATGCAGGGAACAACATTTAAGTAGCAAAGGAATTGGATTTTGGCATGGCGGATTATTTGTTTGACTTGCTTGGGCAAAAAGGAAAAAAAAACAAGGAAAGAAAGAAGAATTTAAAAATGCAGACATGGCAAAAGAAATAATTGCAGAGAGAGGGAGGGAGGGAGAGAGAGAGAAAGAGAGAGAGAAGACAGAAAGAGAGAGCACATTGCCCTTTCAAAGAGGATAATGGCCCTGCAAGAGCAAAGAAATTTGCATTAAAAGACCAGCTGTGCATTAGGTGTTGAATACAATAGGGAGTGACATAAATTATCATAGCAAGTAAATGGACATTTAAGAATTCTTGTGGGAGGCAGTTATCTTCCACCAGAATGGAATGGGGATTGTAGGTCTAGTTGGCTGTGTCTTTGCCTGTATTCACATTTAGCAGACAAGAAATTGGTCTATTTCTAGACTTTATTGAAGGTAGTGAACCCATCTTAGGGTTGATAGGATAGCAGTGTTCCAAGATCAAAGGGACTGCCACAAAGAATAGGAGGTCAACTTATTCTCCAAAGCCCCTAAAGATAGGACAAAATGCAATGGATGGAAACTAGTCAAGGAGAGATCCAACCCTTTAAGTTTCTCTGGCATTTTAATTCTGTTTGAAAATAGTTGGTTATAAGCTGATTCAACTGTAGCAAAATTTAAAAGAAATTAGATAACACCTTTGGAATGTGTATGGGGTAGATCATTGTCCCTATATCCAGTGGGGACAGTCCAAATTGAGAATATTCTGGCTGAAATTAAAAAAAAGTTGTTGTAAAACAGGATAAAATTGTGGGGTCTATGGAGCAAGTGGATTAGATATTTGACTGGGAATTTAGTTGAATCTATGAATTAAATCAGGGGTCTTCAAACTTGACAGCTTTAAGGCTTGTGGACTTCAACTCCCAGAATTGCTCCTCCAATCATGTTAGTTCAGGAATTCTGGGAGCTGAAGTTCACAAGTCTTAAACTTGCCAAGTTTGAAGACTCTTGAATTAAACTGACTTTCCAAAGTGAATCAGACAGTTGATTTGAATTGAGATGTCCAGCAAATTGGATGACTCTATTTCTGTGGTGCAGTAATACAGAACTTGGACTATAAGTGGCGAGATAAAGGTTCAAATCCAGCATCAACCATAGAAACTTGGCTGAGACATTCTTTAGGCCAACTCACAGGGTTGCCATGATGGAGAAATGTGGCTGAATGTTCTCAGGAGTTGCAAGAGGAAGTTCTTTCTTGGTGGGCAAACAGAGAGCACAGCTTGGAATGTCTGGTAGGCGGAAAGAGGAAAATGTTGGATCTTCCTTAGCAATTCACAGAATACTGTATAGTTATGCAGTAAAAGTCTTGTCTGTCTGTAAGTGAACAACAATAAAGGAACTACTCTGAAGTAACTCCAAGTATTTTTCTTGGTTCTTTGGGCATGACAGAAAACAAATACAAGAGACAGACCAGTGCATGACACCTTGAGTTGTAGAGGAAAAACAGGGTATAAATTTAGCAAACAAATGTAAATTGATGCATGCGGAAATGTTAATTGAACGGATGATTAACAACTGAAGATTTTAATTAGTTCCTTTATTTGATAGTTCTCCTCCATGAACTCAAGGTGTCTTCTATGTGTGAATGTAGATGGACTTCAGTAATTCCCCAAAATTATTTTTCTCTCAGTCTCTTAAAATCACAGTTCAGGACACACAATTTGTGAATTGTGAGATTTGGCAGGGAAAAGAACAGTCCAGACAAAATGTAAATTTATGGAGTTCATTGAGCAATGGCCAAGGGCTTTAACAGTGGATTACTGAAATCTGTGTAAGACAGGTCTGTCAATTGTTTTAATCTCCAATCTCTAATGACATCTCCAGACTTACAAAGTAGCAGGTTGCCTCTTAACAAGAACTGTCAAAATTTATTGTTGGACAATAATTTGTTGTTAACCACTGAATCTGCCAGTCATGATGATTCTGCCTGACCTGTTTTCAAATATTCAGGAATACATTTATATTTTTAAATACCATGCAGATCAGTTGCTCCCATGCCACCATGTGATCCACTCTGGGGATCATGAGATCCTAGTCCCTCTCTGCCACCACAAGATCCAGAAATGAAATATCCTCAAGCAGTTTCTAAGAGATTCATTCAGAGGCTAGTTCATCCAAATTCAATTCCAGATTTTTTTTTCTTCAAATCAAAGAGAGGTAACTTCAAACCATCATATGCCAGACTAAATCATCTGTATATTGTATTTTCTTCCTCACAGTAGCCAAACAAACTGAAATAGGAAGAGGGAGGAGTATTAGGTATGCTCACCAGCTTGAGTTGATGATGGTGATGATGATGATGATGATGTGGGATTAGAAAAAATCTAAAAGCTCCACTTTCTTTTTCCTGAAAAACTGCCTATCTCACCCAATTGAGTCTAAAAACTCTTGATTGTATGCAGCAGTAAAACATGTAGTGGGTTTTGGAAAGAGCATGGAAAAAAACCACTTGAAATATTCATGGTTTCCAATTCATAGGTTTAATTCATCTATACATATCATTTATACATTAAAGAAACCACTGTCTCATTCCACAAAGGAAACTTATTTTACTTGTTCTGCACAGGAGTAACTATAAAAAATAAAATAATGATAGGTAGCTAGGTAGATAAATAGAAAGATAAACAGAGATAAGAGAGACATAGAAGACAATGAGAGAGAGTAAATAGATAGGTAGATAGGTAGATAGATGATACATAGATGATAGATGGTAGATAGATGGTAGATAGATGGTAGATAGATGATAGATGATAGATAGATGATAGATAGTGGCAGCCAAAAAGCCAATACAATCCTAAATTGCATTAACAGAGGGATACAATCAAGATCAAGGGAGATACTATCACTCTATAAACCCTAGTAAGACTGCACCTAGAATACTGCATCCAGTTTTGTTCACAACATTATAAAAAGATGTTGAGATTCTAGAAAAATGCAGAGAAGAGCAACCAAGATGATTAGGGACTGGAAGATAAAACATATGAAGAACAGTTATAGGAACTGGCCATGGCTAGTCTAGTGAAGAGAAAGACCAGGGGAGACATAATAGAAGTATTCCAAAATTTGAGGGACTGTCACAGAGAGGAAGGAGTCAAGTTATTTTCCAAGGCACCTGAAGGCCAGATAGAAACTGATCAAATAGAGATTCAATCTAGAAATAAGTAGAAATTTTCTGACAGTGAGAACAATCAACCAATGGAACAGCTTGCCTTTGAGTTGTGGAAGCTTCATCACTGAAGGCTTTCAAGGGAGATTGGACTGTGATTTGTCAGAGATGGTGTAGGGTCTCCTGCTTGAGTGGGCGGGTTGGACTAGATGATCTACAAGGTCCCTTCCAACTCTGTTAATCTGTAAATTCCAGGAATTCTTGGAATTGAAGTCCACAAGTCTTATGCTGGCTGAGGAATTCTGGGAGTTGAAAACCACCTGTGTCCACCTAGGAAGCTAGATAGATTCAGCCTAAATCAGATTATTGCAGAATGAGAAGCTTGTCCAATGGTCTCCAAACTAGACAACTTGTAGACTTGTAGACTTCAACTCCCAGAATTCCTCAGCCAGCCATTCTGGCTGGGGAATTCTGGGAGTTGAAGTTGCCAAGTTTGGATACCCCTAGGCTTGTCACTAAACATTATGGGCTATAATCAACCACACTAGTCTAGAGCAGGACTGTCAAACTTCCTTTCCACCGGCTGGATGCGTCACACCCTGGCCATGCCCACACCCAATTTAGCCAAGGGGAAAATAGTCTTGATGTGTCAGGTGACGCTGCTATGATGACGTAAGTTTGACACCCTTGGTCTACAGGGAAAGTGACTGGCTGAAATCACAGCTAAAGAGAGAACCAGAAGATGGGTTTTCTGATTCCTACTCACTATATGATCCTTACTTACCCTGGCTCCAGCAGTGGGATCCTACCTCTTCCCCTACTGGTTCGGTGATCATGTGTGCACCTAACGTGCACGCACAGATCTCTACAAACCAGCTGAGGCCTGCAGTGCCAATCAGCTGAGAGGATAAAGAAGAGAAAAGCACAGGAGCAGGTGGGAGGGCCAATCGGCAGGTTCGGCTGGTTCGCCAGCTTCGCCCTTATTTGGACCGAGATGCCCTTCGAACGGTCACTCATGCGCTTGTCACCTCTAGGATTGACTACTGCAATGCTCTCTACATGGGGCTTCCCTTGCGGACGATCCGGAGGCTCCAGCTGGTGCAGAATGCGGCGCTGCTGGTTGTGATGGGGGTATCCCGATACTCCCATGTTACACCCTCCTCGCGGCTTGCATTGGTTGCCGGTTGCCTCCCGGTCGCCTTCAAGGTATTAGTTACAACTTATAAAGCCCTTAATGGCCTGGGTCCAGGGTACTTGCGGAACGCCTCCTGCCAGCATCAATCTCCGATCGCCCTGTTCGCTCTCATAGGAGAGGCCTCCTGGGGTGCCAGTCAGATATTGTAGGCTGACGGTCCCCAGGGCTAGGGCCTTCTCTGTGGGAGCACCTGCCCTCTGGAATCAGCTCCCCGTCGATCTCCGTTTGGCCCCTGACCTCCGCTCCTTCCGCCGGGACCTGAAGACTTGGTTGTTTCAACGGGCGGCCTTGAATGACCGGGGGTTGGGTTTATTTTAATTTATTTGGCTTGTTCATTGTTTAATCTTGTTTTATTGTAAATTTTCTCTGTTTTAATGTTAGCCGCCCTGAGTCCTTAGGGAATAGGGCGGCATACAAGTCGAATAAATAAATAAATAAATAAATCCTACACTCTTCCCTTCTTTATCAACTCAGCTGATCGTGGGAGGCTTTTTCCCTACTATCAGCTGATCATCAGAGGCTTTTTTGCTACAAGTTCAGCCAAACTGGTCCGAACCAGTAGCATACCACCACTGCCTGGCTCTTATACACATGTGTACATTCACAAACACTAACAAACACACACACAGAGAAAACAGTGGTTTCCCTATTGTTCTGCTTTAAGTCTTCCCTTAAATAAAGAAGCAAAGACTAGTTAAATACAACAATGCAAATATCAGAAAACCACTCATTAAGCTTTTCCAAGTGACAAAGCATGGGAGAAAGTAATGGAACACCTGGCCACCAAAAAGAAAAAACAAGCAACAACACCTGTGTTCTTTATCCTTATTTGAAGTCTGCAAGGTCAAAGCAAAGATCCATGGCTTTGAGGTAAAGGATTTCAATTTTGCAGAGGAAAAAAAAGACTCATATTATTATTTTTTTTGTTAAGAGTAGGATATAATGTTATCCAGAAAAGCACCAAAATGTTTGAGGGCCCCAGAAGGCTGAGTTTTAAAATACCTATTGTGGATCATCCCGGTAAAGATTTATGACTTAGGATAAACAGATCTATAGGCTATCAAAAAAGGCAGAGGCGTAACTGGAACTGAAGCCCAGACTGTGAGAAAAGCTGAAGTCCAAGAGAAACATTATAAAAGAAACAGGGCAATGAAAATCTATATATATATAAAAACCTGGGCAGTGTGTTATGGATAAGAGGATGAAGGTTCATTCCTGGAACAGAATATCTTTGCGATAGTGGCAAATATCTGTAGCTGGTGTGTAGGATGAGAGTAGATGTTTGTTATTCGAGCTTTCTGAACATTTCATTACCTGATTAGTTAACGTCTTCAGCAGAATTTAGGGAAGGTCAGCTTTAGTTTTCTTCTACTTATAAGCAGGGGTGGGCTTCAAGTTTTTTAGCAAGGGGCTCTCTGTCTTAGTGACTGGCTGGGTGAGAGTGACTCGGTGGTCATGTGACTGGGTGGGTGTGGCCAACTCAACGTCACTTCTTTGCCCTAATTACCTAAAAAAAGATATATACCAAAAATGTGTTTATTATTTCATGCATTCATTACTTAAATAAAAGGCTGGGTGAAACCAGGCTTAATAGCAGTGACTATGAAGAGGGATCTTGGAGTCTTACTGGAGTTTCTGGTGAGTTATGTGCTTCTTATTATTCAGGAATTAATCCCCTCGGAGGCTAGCGGCTATGTTATCTGATTTTCTCAATGGCTTCGCTGAGTGGATTGTTTATCTAGCTTGCAACACTTCTACTGGGTGTGAAATGCTCTTGGCTGAATGCCCAGAAGTTCAATTAAGCCTATTAAGAGCTTTCCCTTGCTGCTTGTCTTTCTGAGATTATTGGGGGTTCTCTGAGCCCCACAGAGTCTTAGCTAGGGGCTCTCCCGAGCCTCTGCAAGCCCACAGCAGCCCACCCCTGCTTATATAAGGGCTTTGTGTGGTCAATAGTGATGGAGAGGTCACACCAGGTGAGGGTCTTATGAGGGACATTGGAATCCTAGTAGACAATCACTTCAATATGAGCCAGCCGTGTGCGGCAGCAACCACAAAAAACTAATACAATCCTTGGTTGTATAAACAGAGACATATAATCAAAATCATGTCAAGTATTATTACTGCTTGATAAGGCCACATTTGGAATAGTGCATCCAGTTTTGGTCACCACATTACAAAAAAAAAAGATGTAGAGTCTTTGGGAAAAGTGCAAAGAAGAGCAATTAAGATGATTAAAGGTCTGGAAACAAAAACATATGAAGAACAGTTGCAGGAACTGGGTATGGCTAGTCTATAGAAAAGAAGGACTAAGCGGGGGGCATGATAGCAGTATTCCAGTATTTGAGAGGTTGTCACAAAGAAGAGGGGGGGAAGGGTCAACCTATTCTTCAAAGTACCTGAAGGCAGGACAAAAAACAATGGATGGAAACTAATCAAGGAGAGAAGCAACCTGGGATTAAGGAGAAACTTCCTAACAGTGAGAGTAGTTAACCAATGGAATGGCTTGCCTTCAGAACTACTTCTTCTTCTTCTTCTTCTTCTTCTTCTTCTTCTTCTTCTTCTTCTTCTTCTTCTTCTTCTTCTTCTTCTTCTTCTTCCTCTTCCTCTTCCTCTTCCTCTTCCTCTTCCTCTTCCTCTTCCTCTTCTTCTTCTTCTTCTTCTTCTTCTTCTTCTTCTTCTTCTTCTTCTTCTCCTTCTCCTTCTCCTCCTCCTCCTCCTCCTCTCCCTCTCCCCGTCCCCCTATCCACCCTGAGAATGTTACCTAGTTTGGGTCATGAAACATCTGTATGAAAACAACCAAGCTCAAGACCACCAAAGACCCCACGGTACAAGGGGAAACTATAGCAGAGCTCTTTTATATGATCATCCTGAACACGTGGATCACCTTCCACAATAAAATGGATAGGAATCACCCAGACCTGATTGGGAAACTTCTTTGTTTTACCAGATAGCATGCCATTCAGAGGAAACAGACCTCTGCTGTGAAGATGGTAGCTCTTCCATGTTCTTCTGCTCATAATCGGATCATTGATTAAAACTCTTTATAGCTGTCTGCCAACATGTCCTTTCTCTTCCGTTGATGTTTAGGTAAAAAATAGAGAAAATAAAAAGGCAAGAAGAATACTAGAATTGTCTCATTCCACAAAGCAAATACATTTCAAATTCTGTTTAGAGTTTGGGGCAAGTCCCACTCAACCCATAAATGAATTAAAAATTAAATAAAATATACAAAGGAATCAGAAAAGAAGTTCCTAAATCAGTAAAACCACCTTTATTACATTATAAAGGGGGCATTTTTTGATGTTTTTAATGTTTTTGATGTTTTAATTGGTTGAGTTTTATTAACATGATTTTATATGTTTTAATTAACATAATAAGGGACCTTGAAGGTCTTCTGGACCAACCACCTGCTCAGGCAGAAAACTCTATACCATTTCTGACAGATGGCAGTCCAGTCTCTTCTTGAAAGCCTCCAGTGATGAAGCTCCCACAACTTCTGAAGGCAACTGCTGTTCCATGGGTCGATTGTTCTCACTGTCAGAAAAATTCTCCTTATTTCTAGGTTGAATCTCTCTTTGATCAGCTTCCATCCAAGAGAGGACTCCTTAGAGAAGACCCTGATGTTGGGGAAGATGGCAGGCAAAAGGAGAGGATGAGATGGTTAGATAAAGTCAGTGAACATGAATTTGGGCAAACTTTGGTAGGCAGTGGAAGACAGGAGGTCCTGGTGTGCTAAGGTCCATGGGTCATTAAGAGTTGGACACTACTAACAACTGAACAACAACAGTTTAGCCTCTGAGACCAAAAAGAGGTCATTTTGGTGGCACCATCTGCCTTAACCTCTGCCCCTGGGGAAGTCCTACTTAGCGAATGCAACTAGTGAAATCCTGATGTTCAAATTCCAATCTCATATGAACCTAAATCTTCTCCTGCTAAATAAGCAATCCTTTGAAGTTCAGCTCACCAGCCAGAAAAACAATGAAAGTGAGGAAGTGATTATAATGCATGTGTGCATTTAAATTATACAAAAGAAATATACCAAGGGGAGGGTGTAAATGAGGAAGCTGCCCAGAGAGACTAGAGAACTGATTGCATGCCTAACAAGTGGAATATTTATAGGGCATTATTCATAGTAATAACTTAGCTTTTCATTGTGGTCCTTCCATGGGGGAAGGCAAAAGGAATCTATGCATTGCCAACCACTTACTTTTGTAAAAAATAAAAAGGACAAAAAGATATTCTGTATTTGAAAGGAATGTTCTATTAATCCACTATCCAAGATAGTGACTACCTTGTGAACATAAACTAGAGATGGAAAAATCTCACTGGAGTTTCTTTTGAGGATCTTCTGTTTGAGATTAGGAGAAATTCATTGTAGATACATGGGTGATGTCTGGACCAAAATGCAATTTATGAAAGCATCTCAGAGAAAACCATCCCTAAATCTCAAGAAAATAGAGAGACAGTGAGTGAGTGAAAAGTGCATTCAGTCTTGTAGAATTCTATGATAATAGCATAATACAATAGTATGTATAGGCATGGCTTTGATTCTGTAGTCTGGTCTTACTTGAATGTCTGACAACAAGAATTGCAGTGGCACAGTGGTTAGAGTGCAGTACTGCAGGCTACTTCTGCTGCCTGCTGGCTACCTGCAATTTGGCAGTTCAAATCTCACCAGGCTCAAGGTTGACTCAGCCTTCCATCCTTCTGAGGTGAGTAAAATGAGGACCCAGATTATTGGGGGCAAGAAGCTGACTCTAAACCACTTAGAGAGGGCTGTAAAGCCTTGTGAAGTGGAATATAAGTCTAAGGGCTATTGCTATTGCTATTATGCTAAATTAAACATTCCAATTTGATCTAGTGGTTATATAGCAGGATGGACTGTGAGTTCTAGTCCTGCCTTGGGAAAAAAGAAGGCTGGGTGACTTTGGGTCAATCACCAGGAGACAGAGAATTCTAGTCCTGTAGGATATGACCAGGCTGAGCCCAAGGAGAGGTCAACTGTCTCGAGTCCCTTCATGTGCACAAGAGATCAAAGTCCAGCCCACCTAGAATTCCATTGACTGTTAACTACCACCAATTTCCTTTGACTGTTAGTAGTTCAGATTCTTCTTTAGAGATAGCATGGAATAAACTTGCACTCATTTGAATAATTCAGGTTCCTGATTTCTTGCACCTGACAAATTCTGCCTTAGGCATGGCCACTGGTTGGGTGACTTTGGACCAATCACCAAGAGATATTGAGTTCTAGTCCTGCCTTGAAATGAATGAAAGTTGCCATTTAGGATCACCATCACCACCATCATCATCATCATCATCATCATCATCATCATCATCATCACCATCATCACCACAACCACCACCTCCTCCTCTTCCTCCTCCTCCTCTTCAAGGCCATTTGGAGGTTTATCTGTGCCCTCCAGGTCATCTGAATGATAAATCTCCAAGTGGCCTCAATGACTCTCAGAGGGAATACTAACGACCAGATGACTACAAGGAATCTAAATCCTTCCATCCCCCACCATTCAGTCAGAACTGAAGTAGCTTCTTGGATGAGAAATGAAATGTCTTCAAGGAAAAACAAAGTCCAATTGTCTTTTGTAAAAGCACTTTTGCGACATCCATGACCTGGATGATTGGGAATCTCCATAACCATTGTTTTATACACCTTTGATTTTATATGGATTGGCATCGTCAATCACAGAACACACCAGTGGTGTCCTGCCATTTAGCATTGACTAAGAGAAGAGAGAGAGAGAGAGAGAGAGAGAGAGAGAGAGAGAGAGAGATGTGCCACCTTGTTAATTGAATCAGAATGCCTGCTAATCTCTGCTGGTCCTAATTTGATATGAAAGTTACTAATATGACACGACTGCAAGATTGTATTAGGGAACAATATGTCTTGATATGGTAAGAATGCTAATAGAATATAACAAAGGGATGGTGCTAATGTGTTAACGGATAAGATATTTCTAATGAGATATGAGAGACTACACAGAGGAAAAAATACATAAATATCTCTTCTATGAACTTTCTCATTGCAACATTAACCTCCTTGGCAAGAGACATGGCTGGATGGCCTTTTGATCCCATTTTGAGCATTTAGGTTTCATTTATCATGTGGTTCCGCCAACACATAAAGTGCTCCAGGCAACAGAGCATGTTGCCGAAGGAAGAAAAGAGGCAAGTTAACAGGTTAAAGAAGCTGAGGAATGGCTAAATGATGGGTTACATGTAGTTCTGTGTTAAGGTGAACATCCACCTTCTGTTTGATCGTCCCAGATCTAGAGAAATGATATTGGAAAAACACATCAGTCCAAACAGGTTGTCAAGGTTCAACGTTGACAGTTCTACATGGCATGGGTGGGCATCCTGTGGGCTGTGGGAAACCTGTGGCCCTGGACAGCTAGCAATGCAGCTCCACAAGAATGTAAACTTGTAACATTATGTGATTTATGAGGGATCCTTGGTGCTTTCTGAGGTTGACCCCTCATTTCAGCCCTGGGGTACAAATATTTCCTCTGTTATTATGTGATGATGATGTTGTTGTTGTTGTTGGTGGTGGTGGTGGTGATATTTGTTCAGTTGTGTCCAACTCTTAGTGATTCTATGGACCAGATTATTTGACATATTTTGATCTTGCCCTGCTTCTTTGAGTTGTTCTATGTCAGGGGTCTTCAAACTTGACAGCTTTAAGACTTGTGGACTTCAACTCCCAGGATTCTTCTCCAGTCATGTTACCTCAGGAATTCTGGGAGTTGAAGTCCACAATCTTAAACTGCCAAGTTGAAGACTGAACAAGGAGAAATTTAACCTGAAAATAAGGAGAAACTTTCAGACAGTGAGAACAATCAACCAATGGAACAGCTTGCCCTCGGAAGTTGTGGGAGCACCATCACTTGAGACTTTCAAGAAGAGACTGGACTGCCATCTGTCAGAAATGGTGTAAGGTCTTCTGCTTGGGCAGGGGGTTGGACTAGATGACCTACAAAGTCCCTTCCAACTCTGATTATCTGTTATCTGTTATCTGACCCTTGTTCTATTCTCTGACTCAGGTCAGGTTTGATGTCTACGGAGATTCTCAGTCATCCAGGTCAAAGGTGCTTTTTCAAGAGGCTACTGGACTTTTTCTCCTTCTCCTTCTCCTTCTCCTTCTCCTTCTCCTTCTCCTTCTCCTTCTCCTTCTCCTTCTCCTTCTCCTTCTCCTTCTCCTCTCTCCCTCTCCTCCTCCTCCTCCTCCTCCTCCTCCTCCTCCTCTCCCAAAGCAAAACACAGCATAACGTCACATATTCAATATATGAATTTCTGTTTTCCTCCTCTCTACAGATAATCACACCTGGTTGACCTTAGCTTACTCCAGAAGCTACAGGCAGCATGGTTAGTAATTCCATAGGACATACTTCTTGGATACATTGAAAGGTAAAGAAAGATAAATTTAGAAGAAAGTGGCAAAAACAACTTCCACAGCTTTGCTAAGAAAATTGCAGGGATGCAGATATCAACATTTGAGTTCAAACCGAGGTAGTCATTCGTATTCACATGTAGATGTCAGAAAAAGGCATCATTCAAAGCTGCAGCTAGACAGAAGAATGTTCATGCATTTTCTCCCAACCAGCCTTTATTCAATGTAATCAACAAGAATTGTCTTATCAAATTATTTCAGGAAAATAGAATGTGGGTGAAAATTTTCTGATTACCATTTCCTGTGATGTTACTGTCTTTGTTTAATTATGAGGTGACTGTCTTTCATTATAAAGTCATTTCATTGGGGTCCTTGGTGCTGTCTGAGCTTGACTGTTTTCTTGCAGACGTGTTGTGAACCTACTAAGTAACATCATCAGTGCTAGAAGGGAGTGGGATTTGTGGAGGGGGGAGGAGAGAATGTGAGTCCTAGTGCTCTCTGAGCTTGGTTGTTTTTTTTGTTGCAGAGTTTCATTACCCAACTGGTAAACATCATCAGTATTAGAAAGGAGTGTGTTTTGCTCTCTGTTTATAACACATGACTTGACTCATCAGGTTCATGGGAGTGTTCTTGGTAGTATTTTTATTAGCATATTGTTTACTGCTTTTTTGATAAATGAAAGATGATAGATAGATACAATAGATAGATAGATAGATAGATAGATGATAGATAGATGATGGAGATAGATAGAAAAGATGAATAGATACATACGATGAATGAATGAATGGAGATAGATAGATAGATAGATAGATAGATAGATAGATAGATAGATGAATAAAATGGAGTTGGTTATAGATAGGTGAGGAGAGAGATGATAGGTGATAGGTAGGCAATAGATGGATGAATGATAGAACAGAGAGAGAGATGTATGTGTGAGAGACAGAGGTGGTATTCAGCAGTTTCTGACCAATTCTGAAGAACCAGTAGCAGAAATTTTGAGTAATTCGAAGAACCAGCTCTACCTCTGACTGGCCCAGCCCCCATCTAGTCTCTCCTGAGTCCCAGCTGATCGGCTGGGTCTTCTTTATTGCCCTGCACAGGAGAACAGAGGTGAAAGCAGGTTAGTGGGGTGGGGTGGGGTGGAAATGGAGATTTTACAGTATCCTTCCCTGTTATAACCACCAAGCCACACCCACCAAACCATGCCCACAAGACAGTAGTAATTTTTTTGAATCCCACCAGTGGTGTGTGAGAGGAGAAAGAAAAATCAAATTCATGTGAAATTATTAATACCACTTTATACTGCCTTGATTTGCTGTTGTTTTGTACACTGTTGACTTTTTTTTTTTAATTACATTTATATCCCGCCCTTCTCCGAGACTCAGGGCTGCTTACAATTTTGGATACAACCCAATGTGCAAGCAATAGCCTTCATTCCATTGTATATGCCTGCTTATTACTACGCGGCATTGTTACAAAGTCAGCTTATTGCCCCCAACAATCTTGGGTCCTCAATTTACCTACCCCGAGAGGATGGAAGGCTGAGTCAACCTTGAGCCTGGTGGGATTCGAGCCTACAGTAATTGTAGACAGCTGGATCTTAAGAGCAGGCATTTAACAGCCTGAGCCACCAAGGACTCCTACAGAGACTTGGCCTCTCTGTGTTGTTAGCAGTGTTTTTGGTGGTTCCTTATATGTTGTTTACTGTTGTATGTTGTTAGTATTTCCTTGATTGGGGGTTGTTGACAGCTAGATTGTTGGTCCAGTTTTCATCTTGGTTTTCCTTTCTGCTTATCCAGGTGTTCATGGCTGCCAAGGATGTGTTTTGGTTAGTTGTCTTATGATTATCACCTATGAATGTGTATATCAAACTAGATGTTCATGTTGTCCTTATTACTCTAAATCTAGAAGTGTGCAATTTAGAAGATACAAGCCACATCAACCCAGAATTGGAAGGTTTGGAACTTTTCACTCTAAAATGCCTTTATTTGGACTTTGGGGTTTTTTGGTCTATGAAGGAACTAATGAAAGATGCCATAAGCTGCTTTCACAATATCATAAATCATTTTATGTTGTGTGGGATCCTGATTTCATTAGCAAACTAGGTAACATAATCAATGCAACATCACCTACCTTGATGATGTTACCTTTCAGTAATGAGATGTTTGCCAGAAAATCACCAAGCTCAGAGACTTAAGGACCCAACAGACCTTCTCCTTCACCTCCTTCCTCTTCTTTTTCTCTTCTTCTCCTCTTCCTCTTTGTCTTCTTCTCCCAGTTCTATCTCCTCCTCCTCCTCCTCCCCTTCCTCCACCCCACTCCCTTCTACCACTGACAACGTTACTTTCTTGGGTAATGGTCTCTGAGAAAACCAAGTTCAGAGAGCACCACAGACCCCACAGTTCAACCCTGAAATATTGCCTTCTATGATCTCTGAATGCCAGCTGGGACATAGCTTTTCCTTCTTGCTTTGATAGCATTATTTTATAATAATAAAAATGGAAGATTTGATAGAAGAAATATTTACCTTACACCACGATGTGCAGCTATTGACTGGCATTTACCTTAGTAAGTCATGCATATTTTAGACCTCTCCACGGAAAACAGGAACAAGCAAGCAAACACATAATATAACGTGGGGAAATGGGATAGAAAAACCAGCTTTTCTTCTGCTTTGGCAAAATAAGGAATGCAGAGTCCTGTAGTCTTTTTCTACCTCAAGCAGCTTTTCTTCAGATTCAGAGAAAAAAAAAATGACTTATCAGCATTCCTCCCCCTCAGCTTTAGTTTTAGTTAACACTTTTAAATTAGCAAGTATAACAAAAGGATGATGGCAGAAGGTTCATGTATTTATGTATTTTTTTTTAAAAAAATCACTGAGGTTTATCTTGCAGAGATTGTGTCATTTCTGTTCATCTCTTAGCTTACGCAATAGTGAGCTACCGCAAACTTGCTAAGACTGTTCTGTTATTTGCATGACAATTGACAATGATTTCTTAACTCAGACATTCTGAGGAATTAAAAGACCCTGCATAGTTTACAGATTATACATTAACAGAGTTGGAAGGGACCTTGTAGGTCATCCAGTCGAACCCCTGCCCAAGCAGGAGACCCTATACCATCTCTGACAAAAGGCAGTCCAATCTCTTCTTGAAAGCTCCAGTGATGAAGCTCCCACA
>CM019149.1:303953666-303969384 GCA_009733165.1 Naja naja
CTCTCTCTCTCTCTCTCTCTCGATCCTCATCTGCATTTAGCAGTAAAAGAAAATTTTGTATCTCAGGTTGAAATGAAGGGTCCTTGGCTCTTCTGAACTTGGTTGTTTTCTTTTGCAGACATCATTAGCCCAACTAGGTAACATCACCAGCACACAAATATTATCTAGTTTGAGTAATGGAAATGACTGTAAGAAAGTCTTCTCAAAAAAAAAACCAAGAAAGTCCAGTTGTCCCCTGAAAACAAAAAGCATCTTTTGGGACAACAACCTGGCCCAAATCAAACCTTCATCCCAACTGGAACATTCTTCCAGACACTTCTCCAGGCAGGCATGTCCTTGACCTCTGAGAAAGAATGTTGTTGTGTCTAATCTACCTCACTATGAAATCCCCGCCCCCAAATTGCCAGGCACTGAATGTGGCAGGCTTCCTCAAGCTGACACCATGAGGAAGAATAGTTGTTCAGTTTTTTCTTTTAAAGTCTCCAGCAATGGAGGACTGAAGGCAAGTTATTCCATTGGTTGATTGCTGTCACCATGAGGAAATTTCTCCTTAGTTCTAATTTGCTTCTCAATTTTGATAATTTTGATTTAATTGTTTTTTAATGTATTTATTGTTCTTGCTTTTTAAGCCGCCCGAAGTCTTCGAGATAGCATATAAGTTCAAATAATAAATAAATAAATAAATTTTCCCAACCATTCTTTGTATACTTTACCCGTGCTGGCACAGTGATTAATGCCGATAAGACTAACTGCTGTGCAGTTCAACCCTGGCTCAAGATTGACTCAGCCTTCCATCCTTCCCGAGTTTGTAAATGAGGACCCAGATTATTAAAGGCTGACAAACTGTAAAACTGTTATGTATGCAGAGTTTAAAATGACTGGTTATTGTTGTAAAGTGTTTGAATTCATTGGTTGTAAAAGGGAAAACCCTGCACTCTGATTACTGGCAGCCGCAGCAGGCAGCCGCTATAATTAGCTGCCGCGAGCTGAGCCAAAGGTCCGTTCTGAGCTGAAGTCACAATAAACTTTGAGTTGAAGCACTCCGCGTCCTGCCTCTCTCATGCGAACTTAACACTGGCGACGAGGATGGGATCTCCCTGAAGAGAAGGCAGAACAGAGAAGTGAGATGGCTGCGCTGAACACCCCCAGCTCCCATTTGACCCGAAGAATGAAGACTGGGAGTCGTATGCAGATCGGTTTCAGATGTTTTGGAAGGAAGCGATCTGGCCGCCATTTCTGAGCAGTGAAGAGGGCGTTTTTCTCACATATTATGCGTCCGGCAGTTTTCAAGATGGGCGGCATTAGCAGCAGCAGATGAAGGTAATGGCATGGCCTGATCTAGAGAGGCTTTTAAGGGCACACTATGCACCCCAAGTATCATGCCTCATTAAGAGACATGAGTTTTATCGCCACGATCAGGGGAAGACGAAAGCATAAATGACTTCGTGCAAGTTTAAGAGACATTGGGGTGCATAATTCAGCAGCTTAGAGGAGGCCATGCATGATTGTGTTGTTTTGGGCCTTAAAGACAAGGTTTTGCAGAGCAAATTACTGATAACCAAGATCATGCTGAAAGAAGCCATAGAGGAAGCATCTTCAGAAACCACCAAATCCTCAGCAGCAGCCATGAGAAAGATGAACAAGACTACGGGCCATTCAGATGGGGAAAGACCACTACAACTCATTTTGATGAACTTGAATCTGAGTCAGAATACAGTGGAGAAGAAGAAGAAATCAACAGACTCAGAATGGAGCGGAAAAGAAACGACCTGAGAAGGAAGAGGTGTGATTTCCACTGCATAGGTTGTGGGGAAACCACCCCGCACTGAATGCAAGTTCCTGGACACCATTTGCCTCCGATGTGAAAAAGAGGGCACCTTGCAAGAGTCTGCAAATCATCCAGAACTCCAAAAAGTTTGCTACAAACAACAAAGACAGAGAAGTCAAGCCAAACAACACCAGTGAGAAAATGGGGGCAACACAGAAGCAAATGGAAGGAATGAAACTCATCAAACAGTAACTATTGGTCATTCTTCCTCTTTAAATAACAGGAAAGTGCATGTCAAGGTATTCATTGAAGGAAGGCCTTGCCAAATGGAAGTGGACTCAGGTTCATACTTATCCATGGTGTCATGGGACACTATTCAGAGACTGATACCAGACATTCAGAAGACTCACTTCAAGAAGCAGGCATTAACTCTTAAAGACTACCAAGGAACAAGATTCCAGTAGTTGGAACAAGAGAATTCAATGTGAAGTTCAAAGGTCACATCAAATGCCTACCCTGACCATCGTGGATAAAGATAAGCCCAAGTTTGCTGGGGCTAGAATGGTTCAACCCGCTGGGCATCAAGTGACTGGCATCAATCATAAGCAACACTGAGTGGGAAGAGTCTTTGAAGTCTGAGTTTCCAGAGGTCTTCAGCGACGGATTAGGCAAGTACTTGGGGACCCCTATCACATTTAACCTAGATCCCAGGGTACAACCAATCAGATTAAACCCAGAAGAGTACCCTTTGCATTGAAGGAAAAATTGATGAACAATTAGATAAACTTATAGCCCAAGGGTGCTGGAGCCCACAGACCACTCCAGGTGGGAAACACCCATAGTCACACCAGTCAAGGCTGATGGTTCCGTGAGAATCTGGGATTACAGGGGACATTGAACCATGCTACTACAGCAGAGCATATCCTTCCAGTGGTTCATCATTTATTACATTCTCTCTGGGGCACAGTCTTCACCAATTGGACCTGGCCCAAGCATACCAGCAGTTAACAGTAGATGATCTAACTGCAGAAGCCCAAACCATTGTAATCCATTGAGGTGCATTCAAATGCAAGAGGTTACAATTTGGAGTAAGTGTGGTGCCAGGCATCTTTCAAAGCCTCATGGAAAGGATGTTACAAGGGTTGCCTTATTTTGATGATGTTTTAATCTCTGCGGAAAATGACACTCAGTTACACGAGAAACTCAGAGAAGTTCTAACCAGGTTCAAAAGCGGGTTAAAAGTCAAAAAAGAAATGCACTAAGAACTGACAAAGTAGAATTCTTGGGTTATATGATTGATAAATATGGCATCCACCCCACAGAAGCCAAAGTTTAGGCAATCAAAGAAGCCCCCAGGCCTAGATGCAAAACTGATTTGCAAGCATTCCTGGGACTTATCAATTTCTATCATATGTTTCTACCTCAAAAAGCAACCACTGAAGAACCCTTACACAGATTACTGGATAAAAAATCTGCATGGGTCTGGGGCACAAAGAAGAAGCTGCATTTAACAACATCAAGAGACAAATCACTTCTGATTGTGTCCTGATACAATTTTCTGATAATTTACCTGTAGTATTGACTTGTGATTCATCCCCTTTTGGAGTGGGGGTGTTGAGCCACATGCTTCCCAGTGGAAGGAAGCCCCTATTGCATTTACTCGCACTTTGACCAAAGCAGAGAGAAACTACAGTCAACTGGACAAGGAAGCGTTGGCTATTGTGGCAGCAGTCAAGAAGTTCCATGAGTATGCATATATGGGAGAAGGTTCACCATTGTTACAGATCACAAACCTCTTTTAGGCATTGTAGCAGGGGATAGACCAATGCCCACCATCCTGTCACCAAGAATGCTGAGATGGACTGAATTTCTTGCTTCTTATTCATATAAACTCATTCACAGACCGGGAAAAGACATTGGGCATGCAGATGCTTTGAGTCGCTGCCCACTTCCTTTGCACACTGAGGACCCTGCTCCTGAAACTTACACCTTTTTCCTAGAAACTGTTGCCAAACTTCCAGTTCATGCTGCTGAAATTGCTAGAGAAACTGCCAAAGACACTTCATTGGCTCCTATTGTGGCTGGATTAAAAGGTTGGCCACTGCATGATCTACCTCAAGTTTCCCAACCTTTTAAATCCAGACAAACTGAATTATCTGTCTTGAGGGGATGTATTTTGTGGGGTAACAGGGTGGTTATTCCTGCAAAATTGCAGAAAGAGGTTTTGGAAATGTTACATGAGGGTCATCTGGGTATTGTCAGAATGAAGGGATTGGCCAGGAGTTATGTATGGTGGCCTGGTATAGACAAAATGGTTGAAAACTGGGTTGCATCCTGCCCAAACTGTCAGCAAGTAAGGCCTGCTCCACCCTCGCCCCCAAACAAGAATGGGAATGTCCTAGGGTCCATGGTCCAGGATTCACATTGATTTTGCTGGCCCTACCAGAGGGCACACTTTCCTTATTGTGTTGATGCATACTCCAGATGGTTAGAGGTTATCCCCATGGTCTCCACCACTGCAGACGCTGTTATCAAACAACTTAAGAAACTTTTTGTAACTCATGGGTTACCTGATGTGCTTGTTTCTGACAATGGTCCTCAATTTACTGCTAATCTTTTTGAATCATATTTAGCGCAGCAGGGTATCAGACACGCCCTTACTGCCCCTGGGCATCCTTCGTCTAACGGCTGGGCTGAATGCATGGTATGTTTTACCAAGGAGAACTTCCAACAATTGGGTCCAGGGGACATCACTGAGAAAGTTGAAAAACTACTCAGTATCCAACACATCACTCTAGTCCATCCACTAACTAACTCCTGCCGAGCTTTTGATGGGGAGAAAACTCAGGTCTACCCTAGACCGCCTTCACCCACTTACACCCAAGCACCTCTAGATTCCACCAGCAAAACTCGCACATTCACTGTGGGTGATTCTGTTTATGCTAAGAACCTTGTGGGTGAACCACTATGGATTCCTGCTGAGATAACCCAGGTTACAGGCCCCAGGTCTTACAGGGTTCAAACTGAGGATGGTGTCTTGTGGAGTAGGCCCATAGACCAGTTATGGTCCAGACTGCCTCTGGAGCATCGCCCTTGCTCCTCTCTGGATCCCATGCCCTCAGCCTCTTCTAGGAGGGAAGGGGGAGATAATGGAGGTGATGAGCAAGTAAGAATCAACCCCATGTGTAACGAGCTAACACGACAGGAACCATCCCAAAACCTGTCAGGGTGCCAACAACCATTTTTACAAATGGAGGATTGCACATCATTACCAGACTTAAGGGATGACACTGGGCTGGAAATGGTTTGGGAGGAGAGACCAGGTTGTAGTAACCAAACAGGTTCTAACAGTACAAGAAATCCTAATAAGGGAATGTTGGCAGATACATTTCCTTCCTCACAAAGTGAGATTCCCAAAACACCTGAACCACGCAGGTCTCAATGTACCCGTAAGAGCCCCATCTATCTACAAGAGTATATTAGATAGATGGGGTTTGAGTATGGACCAAACCTAGTGGGGAGGGGTGTTATGTATGCAGAGATTAAAATGACTGGTTATTATTGTAAAGTGTTTGAATTCATTGGTTGTAAAAGTGCGGGAAAACCCTGCACTCTGATTGGCTGGCAGCCACGGCAGCCGGCTATAAATAGCTGCCATGGCTGAGCCAGTTGGGTCCATTCTGAGCTGAAGTCACAATAAACTTTGAGTTGAAGCACTCCGCGTCCTGCCTCTCTATGCGAACTTAACATAAACCACTTAGAGAGGGCTGTAAAGCACTATGAAGTGGTATATAAGTGCTATTGCTATAGTGATTTTTAACCACTTCTGCTAAACCTGCTACACTAGGTTCAAACGAGATTGGGGACTGTATAATTCAGCATTTGGTACAAATTAATATGTCACATTAAAAGGCGTATCATAATTTCGTTGATTTGGGAGTGAAAATATAAACATTTTGTTCAGCTGAGATTCAGGTTTAATATGATGCAGGGAACAACATTTAAGTAGCAAAGGAATTGGATTTTGGCATGGCGGATTATTTGTTTGACTTGCTTGGGCAAAAAGGAAAAAAAACGGAAGAAGAAAGAAGAATTTAAAATGCAGACATGGCAAAAGAAATAGAGAGAGGGAGAGAGAGAGAGAGAGAGAGAAGACAGAAAGAGAGAGCACATTGCCTTTCAAAGAGGATAATGGCCCTGAAGAGCAAAAAAATTTGCATTAAAAGACCAGCTGTGCATTAGGTGTTGAATACAATAGGGAGTGACATAAATTATCATAGCAAGTAAATGGACATTTAAGAATTCTTGTGGGAGGCAGTTATCTTCCACCAGAATGGAATGGGGATTGTAGGTTTAGTTGGCTGTGTCTTTGCCTGTATTCACATTTAGCAGACAAGAAATTGGTCTATTTCTAGACTTTATTGAAGGTAGTGAACCCATCTTAGGGTTGATAGGATAGCAGTGTTCCAAGATCAAAGGGACTGCCACAAAGAATAGGAAGTCAACTTATTCTCCAAAGCCCCTGAAGATAGGACAAAATGCAATGGATGGAAACTAGTCAAGGAGAGATCCAACCCTTTAAGTTTCTCTGGCATTTTAATTCTGTTTGAAAATAGTTGGTTATAAGCTGATTCAACTGTAGCAAAATTTAAAAGAAATTAGATAACACCTTTGGAATGTGTATGGGGTAGATCATTGTCCCTATATCCAGTGGGGACAGTCCAAATTGAGAATATTCTGGCTGAAATTAAAAAAGTTGTTGTAAAACAGGATAAAATTGTGGGGTCTATGGAGCAAGTGGATTAGATATTTGACTGGGAATTTAGTTGAATCTATGAATTAAATCAGGGGTCTTCAAACTTGACAGCTTTAAGCTTGTGGACTTCAACTCCCAGAATTGCTCCTCAATCATGTTAGTTCAGGAATTCTGGGAGCTGAAGTTCACAAGTCTTAAACTTGCCAAGTTTGAAGACTCTTGAATTAAACTGACTTTCCAAAGTGAATCAGACAGTTGATTTGAATTGAGATGTCCAGCAAATTGGATGACTCTATTTCTGTGGTGCAGTAATACAGAACTTGGACTATAAGTGGCGAGATAAAGGTTCAAATCCAGCATCAACCATAGAAACTTGGCTGAGACATTCTTTAGGCCAACTCACAGGGTTGCCATGATGGAGAAATGTGGCTGAATGTTCTCAGGAGTTGCAAGAGGAAGTTCTTTCTTGGTGGGCAAACAGAGAGCACAGCTTGGAATGTCTGGTAGGCGGAAAGAGGAAAATGTTGGATCTTCCTTAGCAATTCACAGAATACTGTATAGTTATGTAGAAAAAGGCTTGTCTGTCTGTAAGTGAACAACAATAAAGGAACTACTCTGAAGTAACTCCAAGTATTTTTCTTGGTTCTTTGGGCATGACAGAAAAGAAATACAAGAGACAGACCAGTGCATGACACCTTGAGTTGTAGAGGAAAAACAGGGTATAAATTTAGCAAACAAATGTAAATTGATGCATGCAGAAATGTTAATTGAACGGATGATTAACAACTGAAGATTTTATTTGATAGTTCTCCTCCATGAACTCAAGGTGTCATCTGTGTGTGAATGTAGATGGACTTCAGTAATTCCCCAAAATTATTTTTCTCTCAGTCTCTTAAAACCACAGTTCAGGACACACAATTTGTGAATTGTGAGATTTGGCAGGGAAAAGAACAGTCCAGACAAAATGTAAATTTATGGAGTTCATTGAGCAATGGCCAAGGGCTTTAACAGTGGATTACTGAAATCTGTGTAAGACAGGTCTGTCAATTGTTTTAATCTCCAATCTCTAATGACATCTCCAGACTTACAAAGTAGCAGGTTGCCTCTTAACAAGAACTGTCAAAATTTATTGTTGGACAATAATTTGTTGTTAACCACTGAATCTGCCAGTCATGATGATTCTGCCTGACCTGTTTTCAAATATTCAGGAATACATTTATATTTTTAAATACCATGCAGATCAGTTGCTCCCATGCCACCATGTGATCCACTCTGGGGATCATGAGATCCTAGTCCCTCTCTGCCACCACAAGATCCAGAAATGAAATATCCTCAAGCAGTTTCTAAGAGATTCATTCAGAGGCTAGTTCATCCAAATTCAATTCCAGATTCTTTTTTTCTTCAAATCAAAGAGAGGTAACTTCAAACCATCATATGCCAGACTAAATCATCTGTATATTGTATTTTCTTCCTCACAGTAGCCAAACAAACTGAAATAGGAAGAGGGAGGAGTATTAGGTATGCTCACCAGCTTGAGTTGATGATGGATGATGATGATGATGATGATGTGGGATTAGAAAAAAATCTAAAAAGCTCCACTTTCTTTTTCCTGAAAAACTGCCTATCTCACCCAATTGAGTCTAAAACTTTGATTGTATGCAGCAGTAAAACATGTAGTGGGTTTTGGAAAGAGCATGGAAAAAAACCACTTGAAATATTCATGGTTTCCAATTCATAGGTTTAATTCATCTATACATATCATTTATACATTAAAGAAACCACTGTCTCATTCCACAGAGGAAACTTATTTTACTTGTTCTGCACAGGAGTAACTATAAAAAATAAAATAATGATAGGTAGCTAGGTAGATAAATAGAAAGATAAACAGAGATAAGAGAGACATAGAAGACAATGAGAGAGAGTAAATAGATAGGTAGATAGGTAGGTAGGTAGATAGATGATACATAGATGATAGATGGTAGATAGATGATAGATGATAGATAGATGATAGATAGTGGCAGCCAAAAAAGCCAATACAATCCTAAATTGCATTAACAGAGGGATACAATCAAGATCAAGGGAGATACTATCACTCTATAAACCCTAGTAAGACTGCACCTAGAATACTGCATCCAGTTTTGTTCACAACATTATAAAAAGATGTTGAGATTCTAGAAAAAATGCAGAGAAGAGCAACCAAGATGATTAGGGGACTGGAAGATAAAACATATGAAGAACAGTTATAGGAACTGGCCATGGCTAGTCTAGTGAAGAGAAAGACCAGGGGAGACATAATAGAAGTATTCCAAAATTTGAGGGACTGTCACAGAGAGGAAGGAGTCAAGTTATTTTCCAAGGCACCTGAAGGCCAGATAGAAACTGATCAAATAGAGATTCAATCTAGAAATAAGTAGAAATTTTCTGACAGTGAGAACAATCAACCAATGGAACAGCTTGCCTTTGGAGTTGTGGAAGCTTCATCACTGAAGGCTTTCAAGGGGAGATTGGACTGTGATTTGTCAGAGATGGTGTAGGGTCTCCTGCTTGAGTGGGCGGGTTGGACTAGATGATCTACAAGGTCCCTTCCAACTCTGTTAATCTGTAAATTCCAGGAATTCTTGGAATTGAAGTCCACAAGTCTTATGCTGGCTGAGGAATTCTGGGAGTTGAAAACCACCTGTGTCCACCTAGGAAGCTAGATAGATTCAGCCTAAATCAGATTATTGCAGAATGAGAAGCTTGTCCAATGGTCTCCAAACTAGACAACTTGTAGACTTGTAGATCAACTCCCAGAATTCCTAGCCAGCCATTCTGGCTGGGGAATTCTGGGAGTTGAAGTTGCCAAGTTTGGATACCCCTAGGCTTGTCACTAAACGTTATGGGCTATAATCAACCACACTAGTCTAGAGCAGGACTGTCAAACTTCCTTTCCAGCTGGATGCCACACCCTGGCCATGCCCACACCCATTAGCCAAGGGAAAATAGTCTTGATGTGTCAGGTGACTGCTATGATGACGTAAGTTTGACACCCTTGGTCTACAGGGAAAGTGACTGGCTGAAATCACAGCTAAAGAGAGAACCAGAAGATGGGTTTTCTGATTCCTACTCACTATATGATCCTTACTTACCCTGGCTCCAGCAGTGGGATCCTACCTCTTCCCCTACTGGTTCGGTGATCATGTGTGCACCTAACGTGCACGCACAGATCTCTACAAACCAGCTGAGGCCTGCAGTGCCAATCAGCTGAGAGGATAAAGAAGAGAAAAGCACAGGAGCAGGTGGGAGGGCCAATCCTACACTCTTCCCTTCTTTATCAACTCAGCTGATCGTGGGAGGCTTTTTTCCTACTATCAGCTGATCATCAGAGGCTTTTTTTGCTACAAGTTCAGCCAAACTGGTCCGAACCAGTAGCATACCACCACTGCCTGGCTCTTATACGCATGTGTACATTCACAAACACTAACAAACACACACACAGAGAAAACAGTGGTTTCCCTATTGTTCTGCTTTAAGTCTTCCCTTAAATAAAGAAGCAAAGACTAGTTAAATACAACAATGCAAATATCAGAAAACCACTCATTAAGCTTTTCCAAATGACAAAGCATGGGAGAAAGTAATGGAGCACCTGGCCACCAAAAAGAAAAAAACAAGCAACAACACCTGTGTTCTTTATCCTTATTTGAAGTCTGCAAGGTCAAAGCAAAGATCCATGGCTTTGAGGTAAAGGATTTCAATTTTGCAGAGGAAAAAAAAAAGACTCATATTATTATTTTTTTTGTTAAGAGTAGGATATAATGTTATCCAGAAAAGCACCAAAATGTTTGAGGGCCCCAGAAGGCTAAGTTTTAAAATACCTGTTGTGGATCATCCCGGTAAAGATTTATGACTTAGGATAAACAGATCTATAGGCTATCAAAAAAGGCAGAGGCGTAACTGGAACTGAAGCCCAGACTGTGAGAAAAGCTGAAGTCCAAGAGAAACATTATAAAAGAAACAGGGCAATGAAAATCTATATATATATAAAAAACCTGGGCAGTGTGTTATGGATAAGAGGATGAAGGTTCATTCCTGAACAGAATATCTTTGCGATAGTGGCAAATATCTGTAGCTGGTGTGTAGGATGAGAGTAGATGTTTGTTATTCGAGCTTTCTGAACATTTCATTACCTGATTAGTTAACGTCTTCAGCAGAATTTAGGGAAGGTCAGCTTTAGTTTTCTTCTACTTATAAGCAGGGGTGGGCTTCAAGTTTTTTAGCAAGGGGCTCTCTGCCTTAGTGACTGGCTGGGTGGGAGTGACTCGGTGGTCATGTGACTGGGTGGGTGTGGCCAACTCAATGTCACTTCTTTGCCCTAATTACCTAAAAAAAGATATATACCAAAAATGTGTTTATTATTTCATGCATTCATTACTTAAATAAAAGGCTGGGTGAAACCAGGCTTAATAGCAGTGACTATGAAGAGGGATCTTGGAGTCTTACTGGAGTTTCTGGTGAGTTACGTGCTTTTTATTATTAGAATTAATCCCTGGAGGCTAGTGGCTATGTTATCTGATTTTCTCAATGGCTTCGCTGAGTGGATTGTTTATCTAGCTTGCAACACTTTTACCGGGTGTGAAATGCTCTTGGCTGAATGCCCAGAAGTTCAATTAAGCCTATTAAGAGCTTTCCCTTACTGCTTGTCTTTCTGAGGTTATTGGGGGTTCTCTGAGCCCCACAGAGTCTTAGCTAGGGGCTCTCCCGAGCCTCTGCAAGCCCACAGCAGCCCACCCCTGCTTATATAAGGGCTTTGTGTGGTCAATAGTGATGAAGAGTCACACTGGTGAGGGTCTTATGAGGACATTGGAATCCTATAGACAATCACTTCAATATGAGCCAGCCGTGGCCTGCGGCAACAACAACAAAAAAACTAATACCACAACCTTGGTTGTATAAACGAACATATAATCAAAAGGACTCCTCGGGTGTGATGGGCGGGCTTAATGCCCGCAAGGTTCCCATTACAAGCCTTTTCTGTAGCGCGGTCCCCTGACCTTTGAACCAACTGCCTTTGGGGCTCCTCAGCCCCGATCTCCGCTGCTTGAGTGGTTAAAGACCTGGTTATTTGACCAACCAGACTATGACCCCCCCCTTATAGAGGATAGTTTTAGGTTTTATAATGTTGAACTTATAATTTAATTTAATTGTTTTTGAGGATTTATTGTTCTAATGTTTTAGTTGTACCTTCTTGAGTCTTCGAGAGATGGAAGCAGCATATAATTCAAATAATAATAAATAAATAAATAAAATAAAATCATGTCAAGTATTATTACTGCTTGATAAGGCCACATTTGGAATACTGCATCCAGTTTTGGTCACCACATTACAAAAAAAAAGTGTAGAGTCTTTGGGAAAAGTGCAAAGAAGAGCAATTAAGATGATTAAAGGTCTGGAAACAAAAACATATGAAGAACAGTTGCAGGAACTGGGTATGGCTAGTCTATAGAAAAGAAGGACTAAGCGGGGGGCATAATAGCAGTATTCGAGTATTTGAGAGGTTGTCACAAAGAAGAGGGGGGGGAAGGGTCAACCTATTCTTCAAAGTACCTGAAGGCAGGACAAAAAACAATGGATGGAAACTAATCAAGGAGAGAAGCAACCTGGGATTAAGGAGAAACTTCCTAACAATGAGAGTAGTTAACCAATGGAACGGCTTGCCTTCAGAACTTCTTCTTCTTCTTCTTCTTCTTCTTCTTCTTCTTCTTCTTCTTCTTCTTCTTCTTCTTCTTCTTCTTCTTCTTCTTCTTCTTCTTCTCTTCCTCTTCCTCTTCTCTCTCTCCTCCTCCTCCTCCTCCTCCTCCTCCTCCTCCTCCTCCTCCCTCTTCCTCCTCCTCCTCCCTCCTCTCTCCTCTCCTCCCCGTCCCTATCCACCCTGAGAATGTTACCTAGTTTGGGTCATGAAACATCTGTATGAAAACAACCAAGCTCAAGACCACCAAAGACCCCATGGTACAAGGGAAAACTATAGCAGAGCTCTTTTATATCATCATCCTGAACACGTGGATCACCTTCCACAATAAAATGGATAGGAATCACCCAGACCTGATTGGGAAACTTCTTTGTTTTACCAGACAGCATGCCATTCAGAGGAAACAGACCTCTGCTGTGAAGATGGTAGCTCTTCCATGTTCTTCTGCTCATAATCGGATCATTGATTAAAAATCTTTATAGCTGTCTGCCAACATGTCCTTTCTCTTCCGTTGATGTTCAGGTAAAAAATAGAGAAAATAAAAAGGCAAGTAGAATGCTAGAATTGTCTCATTCCACAAAGCAAATACATTTCAAATTCTGTTTAGAGTTTGGGGCAAGTCCCACTCAATCCATAAATGAATTAAAAATTAAATAAAATATACAAAGTAATCAGAAAAGAAGTTCCTAAATCAGTAAAACCACCTTTATTACATTATAAAGGGGGCATTTTTTGATGTTTTTAATGTTTTTGATGTTTTAACTGGTTGAGTTTTATTAACATGATATGTTTTAATTAACATAATAAGGGACCTTGAAGGTCTTCTGGACCAACCACCTGCTCAGGCAGAAAACTCTATACCATTTCTGACAGATGGCAGTCCAGTCTCTTCTTGAAAGCCTCCAGTGATGAAGCTCCCACAACTTCAAGGCAACTGCTGTTCCATGGGTCGATTGTTCTCACTGTCAGAAAAATTCTCCTTATTTCTAGGTTGAATCTCTCTTTGATCAGCTTCCATCCAAGAGAGGACTCCTTAGAGAAGACCCTGATGTTGGGGAAGATGGCAGGCAAAAGGAGAGGATGAGATGGTTAGATAAAGTCAGTGAACATGAATTTGGGCAAACTTTGGTAGGCAGTGGAAGACAGGAGGTCCTGGTGTGCTAAGGTCCATGGGTCATTAAGAGTTGGACACTACTAACAACTGAACAACAACAGTTTAGCCTCTGAGACCAAAAAGAGGTCATTTTGGTGGCACCATCTGCCTTAACCTCTGCCCCTGGGGAAGTCCTACTTAGCGAATGCAACTAGTGAAATCCTGATGTTCAAATTCCAATCTCATATGAACCTAAATCTTCTCCTGCTAAATAAGCAATCCTTTGAAGTTCAGCTCACCAGCCAGAAAAACAATGAAAGTGAGGAAGTGATTATAATGCATGTGTGCATTTAAATTATACAAAAGAAATATACCAAGGGGAGGGTGTAAATGAGGAAGCTGCCCAGAGAGAGAGACTGATTGCATGCCTAACAAGTGGAATATTTATAGGGCATTATTCATAGTAATAACTTAGCTTTTCATTGTGGTCCTTCCATGGGGGAAGGCAAAAGGAATCTATGCATTGCCAACCACTTACTTTTGTAAAAAATAAAAGGACAAAAGATATTCTGTATTTGAAAGGAATGTTCTATTAATCCACTATCCAAGATAGTGACTACCTTGTGAACATAAACTAGAGATGGAAAAATCTCACTGGAGTTTCTTTTGAGGATCTTCTGTTTGAGATTAGGAGAAATTCATTGTAGATACATGGGTGATGTCTGGACCAAAAATGCAATTTATGAAAGCACCTCAGAGAAAACCATCCCTAAATCTTAAGAAAATAGAGAGACAGTGAGTGAGTGAAAAGTGCGTTCAGTCTTGTAGAATTCTATGATAATAGCATAATACAATAGTATGTATAGGCATGGCTTTGATTCTGTAGTCTGGTCTTACTTGAATGTCTGACAACAAGAACTGCAGTGGCACAGTGGTTAGAGTGCAGTACTGCAGGCTACTTCTGCTGCCTGCTGGCTACCTGCAATTTGGCAGTTCAAATCTCACCAGGCTCAAGGTTGACTCAGCCTTCCATCCTTCTGAGGTGAGTAAAATGAGGACCCAGATTGTTGGGGGCAAGAGGCTGACTCTAAACCACTTAGAGAGGGCTGTAAAGCACTGTGAAGTGGAATATAAGTCTAAGGGCTATTGCTATTGCTATTATGCTAAATTAAACATTCCAATTTGATCTAGTGGTTATATAGCAGGATGGACTGTGAGTTCTAGTCCTGCCTTGGGAAAAAAAAGAAGGCTGGGTGACTTTGGGTCAATCACCAGGAGACAGAGGATTCTAGTCCTGTAGGATATGACCAGGCTGAGCCCAAGGAGTGGTCAACTGTCTCGAGTCCCTTCATGTGCACAAGAGATCAAAGTCCAGCCCACCTAGAATTCCATTGACTGTTAACTACCACCAATTTCCTTTGACTGTTAGTAGTTCAGATTCTTCTTTAGAGATAGCATGGAATAAACTTGCACTCATTTGAATAATTCAGGTTCCTGATTTCTTGCACCTGACAAATTCTGCCTTAGGCATGGCCACTGGTTGGGTGACTTTGGACCAATCACCAAGAGATATTGAGTTCTAGTCCTGCCTTGAAATGAATGAAAGTTGCCATCATTATCACCAATCATCATCATCATCATCATCATCATCATCATCATCATCACCATCATCACCACCACCTCCTCTCCTCTTCCTCCTCCTCCTCTTCAAGGCCATTTGGAGGTTTATCTGTGCCCTCCAGGTCATCTGAATGATAAATCTCCAAGTGGCCTCAATGACTCTCAGAGGGAATACTAACGACCAGATGACTACAAGGAATCTAAATCCTTCCATCCCCCACCATTCAGTCAGAACTGAAGTAGCTTCTTGGATGAGAAATGAAATGTCTTCAAGGAAAAACAAAGTCCAATTGTCTTTTGTAAAAAGCACTTTTGCGACATCCATGACCTGGATGATTGGGAATCTCCATAACCATTGTTTTATACACCTTTGATTTTATATGGATTGGCATGCGTCAATCACAGAACACACCAGTGGTGTCCTGCCATTTAGCATTGACTAAGGAAAAGAAAAGAGAGAGAGAGAGAGAGAGAGAGAGAGAGAGAGAGAGAGATGTACCTTGTTAATTGAATCAGAATGCCTGCTAATCTCTGCTGGTCCTAATTTGATATGAAAGTTACTAATATGACACGACTGCAAGATTGTATTAGGGAACAATATGTCTTGATATGGTAAGAATGCTAATAGAATATAACAAAGGGATGGTGCTAATGTGTTAACGGGATAAGATATTCCTAATGAGATATGAGAGACTACACAGAGGAAAAAATACATAAATATCTCTTCTATGAACTTTCTCATTGCAACATTAACCT
>CM019149.1:303981149-304039430 GCA_009733165.1 Naja naja
TATAGCAGGATGGACTGTGAGTTCTAGTCCTGCCTTGGGAAAAAAGAAGGCTGGGTGACTTTGGGTCAATCACCAGGAGACAGAGAGAGAATTCTAGTCCAGGATATGACCAGGCTGAGCCCAAGGAGAGGTCAACTGTCTCGAGTCCCTTCATGTGCACAAGAGATCAAAGTCCAGCCCACCTAGAATTCCATTGACTGTTAACTACCACCAATTTCCTTTGACTGTTAGTAGTTCAGATTCTTCTTTAGAGATAGCATGGAATAAACTTGCACTCATTTGAATAATTCAGGTTCCTGATTTCTTGCACCTGACAAATTCTGCCTTAGGCATGGCCACTGTTGGGTGACTTTGGACCAATCACCAAGAGATATTGAGTTCTAGTCCTGCCTTGAAATGAATGAAAGTTGATCATCATTATCATCATCATCATCATCATCATCATCATCATCATCATCATCACCATCACCACCACCACCTCCTCCTTTCCTCCTCCTCCTCTTCAAGGCCGTTTGGAGGTTTATCTGTGCCCTCCAGGTCATCTGAATGATAAATCTCCAAGTGGCCTCAATGACTCTCAGAGGGAATACTAACGACCAGATGACTACAAGGAATCTAAATCCTTCCATCCCCCACCATTCAGTCAGAACTGAAGTAGCTTCTTGGATGAGAAATGAAATGTCTTCAAGGAAAACAAAGTCCAATTGTCTTTTGTAAAAGCACTTTGCGACATCCATGACCTGGATGATTGGGAATCTCCATAACCATTGTTTTATACACCTTTGATTTTATATGGATTGGCATATGTCAATCACAGAACACACCAGTGGTGTCCTGCCATTTAGCATTGACTAAGGAAAGAAAAGAAAGAGAGAGAGAGAGAGAGAGAGAGAGAGAGAGAGAGAGAGAGAAGAATGCCACCTTGTTAATTGAATCAGAATGCCTGCTAATCTCTGCTGGTCCTAATTTGATATGAAAGTTACTAATATGACACACTGCAAGATTGTATTAGGAACAATATGTCTTGATATGGTAAGAATGCTAATAGAATATAACAAAGGGATGGTGCTAATGTGTTAACGGATAAGATATTCTAATGAGATATGAGAGACTACACAGAGGAAAAAAATACATAAATATCTCTTCTATGAACTTTCTCATTGCAACATTAACCTCCTTGGCAAGAGACATGGCTGGATGGCCTTTTGATCCCATTTTGAGCATTTAGGTTTCATTTATCATGTGGTTCCGCCAACACATAAAGTGCTCCAGGCAACAGAGCATGTTGCCGAAGGAAGAAAAGAGGCAAGTTAACAGGTTAAAGAAGCTGAGGAATGGCTAAATGATGGGTTACATGTAGTTCTGTGTTAAGGTGAACATCCACCTTCTGTTTGATCGTCCCAGATCTAGAGAAATGATATTGAAAAACACATCAGTCCAAACAGGTTGTCAAGGTTCAACGCGTTGACAGTTCTACATGGCATGGGTGGGCATCCTGTGGGCTGTGGGAAACCTGTGGCCCTGGACAGCTAGCAATGCAGCTCCACAAGAATGTAAACTTGTAACATTATGTGATTTATGAGGGATCCTTGGTGCTTTCTGAGGTTGACCCCTCATTTCAGCCCTGGGGTACAAATATTTCCTCTGTTATTATGATGATGATGGTGTTGTGGTGGTGGTTGTGGTGGTGGTGGTGATATTTGTTCAGTTGTGTCCAACTCTTAGTGATTCTATGGACCAGATTATTTGACATATTTTGATCTTGCCCTGCTTTGAGTTGTTATGTCTTCAACTTGGTTTAAGCTTGTAGGACTTCAACTCCCAGGATTCTTCTCCAGTCATGTTACCTCAGGAATTCTGGGAGTTGAAGTCCACAATCTTAAACTTGCCAAGTTTGAAGACTGAACAAGGAGAAATTTAACCTGAAAATAAGGAGAAACTTTCAGACAGTGAGAACAATCAACCAATGGAACAGCTTGCCTCGGAAGTTGTGGGAGCCATCACTTGAGACTTTCAAGAAGAGACTGGACTGCCATCTGTCAGAAATGGTGTAAGGTCTTCTGCTTGGGCAGGGGTTGGACTAGATGACCTACAAAGTCCCTTCCAACTCTGATTATCTGTTATCTGTTATCTGACCCTTGTTCTATTCTCTGACTCAGGTCAGGTTTGATGTCTATGGAGATTCTCAGTCATCCAGGTCAAAGGTGCTTTTTTCAAGAGGCTACTGGACTTTTCTCTCTTCTCCTTCTCCCTCCTTCTCCTCCTCCTCCTCCTCCTCCTCCTCCTCCTCCTCCTCCTCCTCCAGCAAAACACAGCATAACGTCACATATTCAATATATGAATTTCTGTTTTTCCTCCTCTCTACAGATAATCACACCTGGTTGACCTTAGCTTACTCCAGAAGCTACAGGCAGCATGGTTAGTAATTCCATAGGACATACTTCTTGGATACATTGAAAGGTAAAGAAAGATAAATTTAGAAGAAAGTGGCAAAAACAACTTCCACAGCTTTGCTAAGAAAATTGCAGGGATGCAGATATCAACATTTGAGTTCAAACCCGAGGTCATTCGTCAGATTCACATGTAGATGTCAGAAAAAGGCATCATTCAAAGCTGCAGCTAGACAGAAGAATGTTCATGCATTTTCTCCCAACCAGCCTTTATTCAATGTAATCAACAAGAATTGTCTTATCAAATTATTTCAGGAAAATAGAATGTGGGTGAAAATTTTCCTGATTACCATTTCCCTGATGTTACTGTCCTTGTTTAATTATGAGGTGACTGTCTTTCATTATAAAGTCATTTCATTGGGGTCCTTGGTGCTGTCTGAGCTTGACTGTTTTCTTGCAGACGCGTGTTGTGAACCTACTAAGTAACATCATCAGTGCTAGAAGGAGGTGGGATTTGTGGAGGGGGGAGGAGGAGGACTGTGGGGTCCTTGTGCTCTCTGAGCTTGGTTGTTTTGTTGCAGAGGTTTCATTACCCAACTAGGTAACATCATCAGTATTAGAAAGGAGGGTGTTTTTCTCTGTTTATGTACACATGACTTGACTCATCAGGGTTCATGGGAGTGTTCTTGGTAGTATTTTTATTAGCATATTGTTTACTGCTTTTTGATAAATGAAAGATGATAGATAGATACAATAGATAGATAGATAGATAGATAGATAGATAGATAGATAGATAGATAGATACATACATACAATGGATTAGATAGATAGATAGATAGATAGATAGATAGATAGATAGATAGATAGATAGAGATAGATAGAAATGGATTATAGATAGGTGAGGAGAGATGATAGGTGATAGGTAGGCAATAGATGGATAGATGATAGAGACAGAGAGATGTATGTGTGGAGACAGAGGTGGTATTCAGCAGGTTCTGACCAATTCTGGAGAACCAGTAGCAGAAATTTTGAGTAGTTCGAAGAACCAGCAAATACCACCTCTCCTGACTACCCAGCTCCTGAGTCCCAGACTTTTTTTTCCCTGCACAGGAGAACCTGGCAAGCTTAGTGGGGTGGGGTCTTCTTTTCCTCCCCTGCAAACCACAGCAGAACCAGAGGCCAGTGAAAGTTTTGAATTAGTGGTGTGTGAGGGAGAGAAATGGAAATTTGTAAGTGTTATACCACTTCCCCTGTTATGTGTTTTGTACAAGTTGACTTTTTTTAAACTATTTCCTGCCCTTCTCAAGCCATGCCTACACAGAACCAGTAGTAAAAAATTTTTTTGAATCACCATTGGTATGTGAGAGGGAGACAAAGAGAGAAAATCAAATTCATGTGAAGTGTTGGTCAACCTCTTTTATCCTGCCTTGATTGATTTGGCTTGCAGGTTTTGTACACTGCTGAGACTTGGCCTCTCTGTTGTTGTTAGCAGTGTTTTTGGTGGTTCCTTATGACTGTTGTTTACTGTTGTATTGTTTGTTAGTATTTCCTTGATTGGGGGTTGTTGACAGCTAGATTGTTGGTCCAGTTTTCATCTTGGTTTTCCTTTCTGCTTATCCAGGTGTTCATGGCTGCCAAGGATGTGTTTTGGTTAGTTGTCTTATGATTATCACCTATGAATGTGTATATCAAACTAGATGTTCATGTTGTCCCTTATTACTCTAAATCTAGGAGTGTGCAATTTAGAAGATACAAGCCACATCAACCCAGAATTGGAAGGTTTGGAACTTTTCACTCTAAAATGCCTTTATTTGGACTTTGGGGTTTTTGGTCTATGGAGAGGAACTAATGAAAGATGCACCATAAGCTGCTTTCACAATATCATAAAATCACATTTTATGTTGTGTGGGATCCTTGATTTCATTAGCAAACTAGGTAACATAATCAATGCAACATCACCTACCCTTGATGATGTTACTTACTTTGGTAATGAGATGTTTGCCAGAAAATCACCAAGCTCAGAGAGACTTAAGGACCCAACAGACCTTCTCCTTCACCTCCTTCCTCTTCTTCTTTTTCTCTTCTTCTCCTCTTCCTCTTTGTCTCTCTTCTCCCAGTTCATCTCCTCCTCCTCCTCCTCCCCTCCTCCACCCTCCCTTCTACCACTGACAACATTTCCTTGGGTAATGGAATGTCTCTGAGAAACCACCAAGTTCAGAGAGCACCACAGACCCCACAGTTCAACCCTGAAATATTGCCTTCTATGATCTCTGAATGCCAGCTGGGACATAGCTTTTCCTTCTTGCTTTGATAGCATTATTTTATAATAATAAAATGGAAGATTTGATAGAAGAAATATTTACCTTACACCACGATGTGTATTGACTGGCATTTACCTTAGTAAGTCATGCATATTTTAGACCTCTCCACGGAAAACAGGAACAAGCAAGCAAACACATAATATAACGGGGAAATGGGATAGAAACCAGCTTTTCTTCTGCTTTGGCAAAATAAGGAATGCAGAGTCCTGTAGTCTTTTTTCTTTTCTTCAGATTCAGAGGAAAAAAAAAATGACTTATCAGCATTCTCCCCCTCAGCTTTAGTTTTAGTTAACACTTTTAAATTAGCAAGTATAACAAAAGGATGATGGCGGAAGGTTCATGTATTTATGTATTTTTTTTAAAAAAAAAATCACTGAGGTTTATCTTGCAGAGATTGTGTCATTTCTGTTCATCTCTTTACGCCACTAATAGTGAGCTACCGCAAACTTGCTAAGACTGTTCTGTTATTTGCATGACAATTGACAATGATTTCTTAACTCAGACATTCTGAGGAATTAAAAGACCCTGCATAGTTTACGGATTATACATTAACAGAGTTGGAAGGGACCTTGTAGGTCATCCAGTCGAACCCCTGCCCAAGCAGGAGACCCTATACCATCTCTGACAAAGGCAGTCCAATCTCTTCTTGAAAGCCTCCAGTGATGAAGCTCCCACAACTTCCAAAGGCAACTTCTGTTCCATTGGTGGATTGTTCTCACTGTCAGAAAATCTCTCCTTATTTCCAGGTTGAATCTCTCCTTTTTTAAAAATTACATTTATATGTCCCTTCTCCGAGACTCAGGGTGGCTTTTACAATTTTGGGATGCAACCCAGTGCTCAGCAATAGCCTTCATTCCATTGTGTATGCCTGCTTATTACTGCTTGCGGCATTTTTTACAAGGTCAGCTTATTGCCCCCAACAATCTTGGGTCCTCAATTTACCTACCCCGAGAGGATGGAAGGCTGAGTCAACCTTGAGCCTGGTGGGATTCGAGCCTACAGCAGTTGTAGGCAGGCTTGAAGTGCAGGCAATTAACAGCCTGAGCCACCAAGGCTCTTTCGTTCAGTTTCCATCCATTATTCCTCTTCTGGTCTTCAGGTGCCTTGGAAAATAGCTTGACCTCTTCCTTTCTGTGGAAGCCCTTCAAATATTGGAAGACTGCTATCATGTCTCCCCAGGTCCTTCTCTTCACTAGACTAGCCAGGCCCAGTTCCTGCAACCGTTCATCGTCTGTTTTAGCCTCCAGTCCCCTAATCATCCTGGTTGCTCTTCTCTGCACTCTTTCCAGAGTCTCAACATCTTTTTTATAGTATGGTGACCAAAACTGGGTTCAGTACTCTAGGTGTGGTCTCACTAAGGCTTTATAGAGTAACATTAGTACTCACTTGATCTTGATTGTATCCCTCTGTTGTTGCAGTTTAGGATTGTGTTGGTTGATTTGATTGACCCTGGCTGATAGGAATAGAAAATCCTGGGTGCAAATTTGGGAGGGGAGTTGTCAGAGTTTTACTTGGCATTTAGCTGGCATACACACTCTTAAAATTAGGTGGAACTATGACAAAGAAGTGAAGCAGAGCAGGACAAAATTTCTGTCGGATAGGATTGCTTCTTAGTAGTGACAAGAACATTGTTTTAAAAAACCCAGTGAGAAAAGTGCCTTCCTGGTACCTTCTGTGGGGATTTTGTAGAACGAAGTTATGGATCTCTGTAGAAATGACTTTTGATTATGGGGTGCTGGGTGCTCCCTGAGCATGCTTGTTTTCTTGCAAATGTTTCATTACCCAACTAAGTAACATCATCAGTGCTAGGAAGGAGAGCTGTTTGCTCAGTTTCTATTCTGGTGTCTTGCCTGTTTGTGTGAGTCTTAGAGATTCTTTGGTTGGGCTGTTAAGCTGATGGCTCTTCCGCAGTTTCTTGACTGGGGGATTAATTTACTTAATTGTTGGTCTGAAGTTAACCTTGGAGTTAATCTATGTTGATCTGAGTGCTGATTACTGGTGAAGGGATGGTGGAGTCTTTTTTTGTCCTCTTTTGGGCTGGTTGATTCCCTCTCCCTCCTCCCTCCCTCCCTCCCTCCCTCTCTCTCGCTCTCCATAATCTATAGATGTTAATGTCTATGTGTCTATTGATGGCTGATTTGTCAGAGTGCCAGGCTTCTAGAAATTCCCTGGCATTTTGGGACTTGGCCCGGACTACGATAGTCATATTTTCCCAATTGAAACTATAATTAAATCTGTCTAGATGTTGTGAAATTAAGGAATTTTCATTGTGTCTTCTGACTGCCCAGTTGGTGTTCGTGGATGCGTCCTGCCAGACTTCTGCCTTTTTGTCCTCCATAGTGGTTGTTGCAGTTCTTACATTGTATGTTGTAGATCAGTGGTCGCCAACCAGTGGGCCAGGGACCATTGGTGGTCCGCAAGAAAATTTTGGTGGTCTGCAGAGAAATGTCACCCCCAAAGCACCCCCAAAGCAATTAATCCAGGCTACAAGGCTGTGCCTCCCACATGGCCTGCAGGAAGGCTTGAACTTGCATCACTTGCATTGCACAACATGAGATAGTGAGGGGAGGGGGAAAGGGTGGAGGAGGAACTTGCCCCACTCACCACGCACCTGGCCTGGCCACCGGCTTTTTTTCTGCTTTCTTCTTCTTTTTGGCTGCATCCATAGGAGCAGCAAAGTCTTTTTTTCTCTCTCTGCCAAACTCTGCCAGAAATGAGTCTTTCGGACCCTGCAAGGCATCCTGCTCCAAGAGGCTGCAGTGGTGCAGCAAGTCTCACAAAGACTCATTTCTGGCGGAGTTTGGGGGAGAGAAAGAAAGACTTCTGCTGCTTCTGCTGCTTTCCTTGCATGAAGCCAAAAGTCTCTCTCTCTCTTTTCTCTTCTCCGAGAACAGAGATGGAGATGGAATCCTGCGATCCCAAATAAAGAACAATCAATTGGTAGGAAAACGGGGTGGGAAATTTTCCTGCAGACTTTTTTTGGGGATTTTCCCAGGGTCTCTGGTCTGCAGGATTTAAAACTATGAGTTTGGTGGTTCCTGGGGTCCAAAGGGTTGGCAAACCCTGTTGTAGATGACTCCTGTTTTTTCTTCTTCTTCTGGGATTGCTGGGCCTTTCGATAGAAGAGAATATTTGTAGCTCAGGGTTGAGGTGTGGAGACCTTGGTGCTCTCTGAGCTGAGTGGTTTTGCAGGATTCAATCTGAGTCAATCACCAGGAAAACCACCAATGAAGGCAAATATACATGTCCCAGAGTAATATTGCAGAATTCAATCTGAGTTGGTCATTGGGACCAGAGGTTGTTCTTCTGAACCTTTGTTGGAACCCATCCTCAGAGAACTTCTCACTCTTCAAAATATGTGCACTGAGATGTCTTATGGATAGTGTCTATGGGTATTTATAATATTATTTATAATAATATTTATTATTATATACTTTATAATGCCTTGGTATACTGCATTCAGTTTTGGTCACCACAATGTAAAAAAGATGAAACAGCAACAAGAATGATTAGGGGACTGGAGGCTAAAACATATGAAGAATGGTTGCAGGAACTGGGTATGTCTAGTTTAATGAAATGAAAGACTAGGGGTAACATGATAGCAGCCTTCCAATATTTGAGGGGCTCCTACGAAGATGAGGGGGGTCAAACTATTCTCCAAAGCACCAAAAGGCAGGACAAGAAGCAATGGATGGAAACTAATCAAGGAGAGAAGCAACTTAGAACTAAGGAGAAATTTCCTGACAGTTAGAACAATTAATCAGTGGAACAACTTGCCTCCAGAAGTTGTGAATGCTCCAACACTGGAAGTTTTTAAAAAGATGTTGGATAACCATTTGTCTGAAGTGGTGTAGGGTTTCCTGCCTAAGCAGAGGGTTGGACTAGAAGACTTTCAAGGTCCCTTCCAACTCCGCTATTCTATTCTATTCTATTCTATTCTATTCTATTCTATTCTATTCTAGTGGTGCCTGGTTGTGTGTGAATTGTTGGTTGGGCTATGGATGAGAGATAATAGCTGTCCATTGACATTGGTCTAAAGAGAGGGGGGAAACATTTGCAAACTTCCAGATGTGTTCAAACATGTGTTCAACCACCAATCAGCTGCTTGTGCTAATCAGGCTGGGCTTACATGAACCTTGCCAAAAATGGACCCACCGTACAGCTTATAGTTAACTTTACATTGGGACAATTGGTCCCTGCACCAACTGCAAAAACATATTTAGATGAAATTGAAGTTTATTTATTTATTTATTTATTTATTTATTTATTTATTTATTTATTGATTGTATGTCACTCCTCTCAAGACTGGCGGTGCACAACTACTAAAACAACAACAATAAATACTTAAAAAGAAATTAAACTAATTTCACAAGCCCAAAAACATAAAAACTAAAATTTACAGTGGTTAAAATAATTAAGAAACCCATCCCCCCCAAGGAGGGTCACAGCCCCGATTGGTCAAACAACCAGGTCTTCAAATCATGGCAGAAGGTGCGGAGGTCAGGGGCCAGGCAGAGCCCCAGGGGCAGTTGGTTCCAGAGGTCAGCTCGGCCAGAATAGGTCGCTAAGTCGCCGGGGACTGCCAGTCGACATTGGCTTACACCGACGGACCGAGGAGTCCTTGTCTATGTGCTCGCGACAGTTGGCACTCGATATCAGCAGAGAAGACACTTCTAAATATTGAGGACCCATGTCGAAGGACTTTGTATAAAGAAAACCAGAACTTGAATCTCACCCGGAGTGCAACGGCAACCAATGCAGGCTGCAGGAGGGGAGTAATATGGGAGAATTGGGAAACTCCCATCACCACCCGTGCCGCCACATTTTGCACCAGTTGCAATCTCCAGATGGTATGCAAGGGCAGTCCTAAATAGAGAGTGTTGCAGTAGTCGAGTCTAGAGGTAACAAGGGTGTGAGTGACTGTGTGCAGGGCATCTCGGTCCAGAAATGGGCAAGCTGACGAACAAGGTGGGAGGCCACCTGGCAACTGCCCCCACCTGCTCCTCCAACCGAGCAGCTGCACATCCAGGAGGACCCCCAGATTCCGCAGCCCTATCCACAGGGGGCAACACCTTCCCCTAGGCCAGAGATGGATATTCCTGACTGGGCCGAGATGCCGGTATGCACAGCCACTCAGTCTTGGCCGGGTTGAGTCAAAAGCATTCCGCCATCCAAATCCGCATCGCATCCAAACACCGGGTCATCAGGGAGAGGCATCACTGATCTGGCTTGGGGTGAGATGTACAGCTGGGTGTCATCTGCATACTGATGGAATCTCACCCCAAAACCACGGATGATCTCACCCAGCTGCTTCATGTAGATGTTAAATAGAAGAGGGAGAGGACTGACCCCTGAGGGACCCCACAGAAAGCACCCTCGGGTCGCCTCGACCCCCCACCAACACCGACAGATGTGCCCGAGAGGTAGGAGGTGAACCACCAAGAACAGTGCCCCCCACTCCCAATCCCCTGATGCCGCAAAGGATACCATGGTCGATGGTATCGAAAGCCATTGAGAGATCTAATAGGACCAGGACAGAGGACAAACCCCGTCCCGGAGCCTCCAGAGATCATCCATCAGCATAACGGCATGCCGTGCTGTAACTGGGTCGGAAGCCCGATTGATACGGATCCAGTGTGTCCTTCATCCAGGAAAAGTGGAAACTGCTGAGCCACCACACTCTCAACAACCTTCACCAAAAAGCAAAGGTTGGAGACTGGATGAAAGTTGCTCCGGTCGGGTCGTCAGTCCAGGTTTTCTGAGAGGGTCTCACCACCACCTCCTTCAAGGCAGCAGAGGGAAAACACCCCTGTTAACGGCGCTGACAACTGCCCAGAGCCAACCGCAGGTGGCCTCTCCTGGCTGCATAAGCCAGCCAGGAGGGACACGGGTCCAACAAACATGTGGTGGAACTCCCCGCGTCCTGTCCACTTCATCCTCGAAACAGGATCGAACTCATCCCAGATCACACCGCCGGACTGCTTGTATCCCGCTCCCCAGACCACCGCAAATCAGAGGACAACCCGCCCAATTCAAGCGCAATCTTATCTGACAGATATTGACCAAACTCTCAGCCTTTCCTGTAATGGGTCCGCCTCCCCCCCTGCACGGAAGGAGAGAGCGGTAGCCCCAAACAGGGCAGCTGGGCATTATTCATGACGCTATGAGGGTGGGAGAAGAGCTCTCTTCTCGCCACTCATAGCTACCAGGTAAGTCCTAATATGGGCTCTTAGCTGGGCTCGATCAGATTGGGAGCCGGTGGACCTCCACCTGCTTTCTAAACCCTCCCGACGCCTTCCCAATGTATACCAAGGAGCTAATCTGGGATCCACGGCACTGACGGCATGTGAGGGATGCATGGGGACAACCTGTCAAGGGCATCTGACGCAGCCTGCTGCTGCTGCCGCCAGATCTCGGCAGAGCTGTGGGCAAGGGAAGAGGAAACCCCAGTTTCACTTCGCTTCTGGAACCACTCAGGGTCTCAGGCCTGGGACGAACCATCTAAGTGGTTCCTCATCCCAGCAGTGGGGGGCAGCCTGTTGGAAGACCAGCCGTAGGAGATAGTGATCAGACCAGGAACGGCAACCGCAAAAGTGGCTTGCCCTCTGTCGCCACTGTTCAGAGACAAAAATAGGTCAAGGGTGTCCCTCATGAGTCAGGCCTTGAATCAATAATCAGGCCCATGGCTTCCATAGAAGCCATGAATTCCTGGGCCAAACCTGACGCCACCCCCCAGGGAGGGCAGTTGACCTTTATGTATTCACTTATTTCCTCACCTGGATTTTGAACCTGTCTTGTGAGCTATATCTAAGGCTTCGTGGATATATGGTTCATAAATGTGATTCAAAGGCAACTAAACCGAGTCCCTGAGTCAAATTGACTTTCTAAATCAAATCGGAAAGTCCGTATGAATCGTCAAATGGGACTTCTCCAAAACCAGATGGGCAATTTAGAACAGTGAGTGCAAATACAATGCTTCTTTTCTTCTCAATCCCCTGAACCAAAGTGTGTTCATTTGAAAGTTTGAATGGAACTTTACTGATTTTTTCAGGTCTGCTTGAATTGTCAGGTGAAATCTATCATTCCAATGAGATTTTGTCTAATTGATTTACCAGGCTAGTAAATGATGCATTCTCTTGTTTAGATTTTAACTACAGATCAAATGCTTACCATATTTTTCAGCGTATAAGATGCACTTTCCCCCCACACACACAAAAAAAGTGGGTGGAAATATCCATGTTGTCTTATACAGCAAATGTTGCTGAAGCCCCACCCACCCACCACATCCTTTGGCTTCTGCCTCCCAACAATTTGCCTCCTTGCAGCAAACAGCAAACAGCCTGGTCATCTTCAGTGCAGCCTGATTAGCACAAGCAGCTGATTGGTGGTTGGATTGGCCTCCCGACGATCAGCTGCTTCAGGCTGCAGGGATGGTCATCACCTATTGCTGCCTCTGTGTGCCCTGTTTTTGCCCTCCACACACCCTGTTTTTGGCTCATTCTGGGCAGTGGGGATCAGGATGGGTGGAAAATGGGGCATGTGAAGGCTGAAAATGAGGCATGCAGAGGCCACAAATAAGATGCGGAGGCCAAAAATGGGTCACACAGCGGCAATAGGTGATAGCACTGAAACAGCTGATCATTGGAAGGCAGATCCAACCACCAATCAGCTGCTTGTGCTAATCAGGCTGTGCTGAAGCTAACCAGGCTGTTTGCTCTTTGCTGCAAGGAGGCAAATTGCTGGAAGGCAAGGGCAGATTTTTTTCTTGCTTTCCTCCCCCAAAGCTAGGTGCGTCTTATACTTCAGAGCATCTTATACTCTGAAAAATATGGTAATACTTTTACAGCTTGTTCTTTGCTGTTGTTGTTCAGTCCTTAAGTCATATCTGACTCTTCATGACCTCAGGGACCATAGTATGCCAGTTCCCTGTGTCCTCCACTGTCTTCCACAGTTTGCCTAAATTCATTACTTTGTTACTTCAATACTTTGTTACTTTGATGACGCTATCTGACCATCTCATCCTCTGCTGTCAACTTCTCCTTTGGCCTTCCATCTTTCTTAAGGGTCTTCTCTAAGGAGTCCTCTCTTTTCATTTGGTGGCCAAAGTATTTGAGCTTCAGCTTCAGCATCTGTCCTTCCATTTCCTTGAGGATCGACTGATTTGATCTTGAAGTCTAAGGGACTCTCAAGAGTCTTTCTCCAGTACCACAATCCTAAAGCATCGATTCTTCAGTGCTCAGCCTTTCTTATGATCCAACTGGTCCAATGAGTCATGGTGGCACAGTGGTTAAGTGCAGTACTGCAGGCTACTTCTGCTGACTGCCAACTGACTGTAATTTGGCAGTTCAAATCTCACCAGGCTCAAGGTTGACTCTGCCTTCCATCCTTCCAAGGTGGGTAAAATGAGGATCCAGATTATTGGGGGGGGACAATATTCAACACTTAGAGAGGGCTATAAAGCACTGTAAAGCGGTATATAAGTCTAAATGTCAGTGTTCCAGCTAACTCCTCATTGCAATTCAAAACTCAGAGACCATCCAAGTCCATCCAAGTAAGAGATTATTAGAGAAGTTATAGTGGAACATCTGGGGAAAACCCAAATCTGAAATCCCACTTTTTCCCCACCCACACTAAAACACACCCTGCCCTGTTCAGTGGCATTCACATCACATGGCTCAATCGATCTCCTGTCTCAGCTGCTGCCAAACTTTGGTCATTCCCCTCCATCCTTGATCTCATGTGAAAGGATCTTGTTATGTCTATATGTTCTGACCCACCAGCAGAGCTGGCAGCAGAGTCGACAGTGAGGAGGTTGAGATACAGGGGCCAGTCCTGGAGTCTGGGGAAAGCTCTGATGAGTGTTCTGCATTGGAGGCAGAGATGGGACCAGGGCCATCTGACAATTGTCAGCTGCCTTTGGAGTTGGAGATCAGTGGGGCCGAAGAACAGCTGGAGCCTATTCCCAATGTGCACATGCACAGAGCTGCCAGAAGAAGGGAACAGCTAAGGAACAAGGGTCGATTCGGGAGTATAGGCATAGGTGGATGGTGAATGGCCCCTCCCATAGGGAATAAAGAGAAGCGAAAGGGGAATGGAGTTTGCAGGAAACAATTAGTTCATTTAATGAGGGTGAAGATTTGCTCCTGACTCCTTGCCAAGTATTTTCTGCTACAATGTGGTGTTTGGAAGCTATCGGCTTGGCAACTTTCCAAGCCTGATAATGGTCTGTAGTTGTAAAATCTCTTTAAAAGACTGTTTGCAGGGACTTTGCTGGATGTGAATGAGAGAAATTAACTTTAGCCTAAATAAAAGGGTTTTTGTCGGGATGAGGAGCATGCTTCGTGATTTTGGGAAGCCTAGGTCTTCTCTACCATTCCCACAGCTTGCCCGCACCCCCCCCCAACCTTCATTCTGGCAGCCCTGTAAAGTCTGTCCAAAGATGAATCCAAGGCTGACTAACTGCTGTTTGCTATTGCTAACTCTCACAGCCATACATCATGACTGGGAAAAACATAGCTTTGACTATACAGATTTTTGTCAACAAGGGGATGTCTCTGCTTTTTAAAGTCAAGGTTTGTCATAGCTTTCCTTCCAAGGAGCAGGCATTTTTCAGGGCTGCAATCACAATCTGTGCAGTGATCAAGAAAATGTAATAGTCACCATTTCCATTTCTTCCCCTTCCATTCCCTTATATCATTGGCCTGGAATCCACACTGTATAACGGACATTAATACAATCGAGCAAGTCAAGAGGTATTTCATGAGAAGAGTACTCTACTCCTCTGTTCGCAAAAGAATACTTTATGCTACTAGGCTTGAAATCTTGGGCATGAGCAACCTAGAACTATACCACCTATAGTAGGATCTAAGCTTAGTACACAAAATTGTCTGCTACAATGTCCTACCCGTCAATGACTACTTCAGCTTCAACCACAATAACACATGGGCAAACAATAGATACAAACTCAAAGTAAACAACTCCAAACTCAATTGCAGAAAATACAACTTCAGCAACAGAGTGGTCAGTGCCTGCAACTCACTACCTGACTCTGTTGTTACATCCTCAAATCCCCAAAACTTTAACCTTAAACTGTCTACCGTGGACCTCACTCCATTCCTAAGAGGTCCTTAAAGGGGGCGTGCATAAGCACACCAGCGTGCCTACCATCCCTGTCCTACTGTTCCTATTTATCCATATATTTGTACTCATTTATTATGTATATACCTGTTTATTCTTATATGTTTCTATGTTATGTTCATACTTATACTTGTTTTCTCATACATGTTTGACAAAGAAACAAATAAAATAAAAATAAATAAATAAATAAAATATTTTCCAGGCAGTGATTTGACCAGATGCTATAACCTTAGGGAGGATTTTTTGGGTTTTTTTTTTTTAAATGTTGAGTTTCAAGCCAAGAGACTTGATCTTAATATGTTTTAAAAACATAGAAGCCATCTATCAATCTTTGGCTCACAGAACTGATATGATAATCACTTGAGTCCAGGAGACCACAGAAACATACTCAGCGCAAGATAGAAAGTCATGAGTCTACCAACAAACACAGACAATATTTTTTCCATGAGTGATTGTATGAAAACTGATTTGCTCTTTGGTTGAAGAGGTGATTCAGAATTCTTCCAAGGAAGGAAGCAGAGGTGGTATTCAGCAGGTTCTGACCAGTTCTGGAGAACTGTTAGAGGAAATTTTGAGTAGTTTGGAGAACCAGCCAATGCCACCTCCGACTGGAGATTTTACAGTATCCTACCCCTGCCACGCCCACCAAGCCACGCCCACAGAACCAGTAGTAAAAAAATTGAATCTCACCACTGTAAGAAAGGCATGGTGGTCATGTGTGACTTGATTTCCTAATTCTTGAAAGACACCAGTGGCTCTTTTCTTCTCTCTACAAAGGCTTTGGTGCCTAATAAAATTGCAGATTTGATTTCAGAATCTCTTTCTTCCTACGAAGTCTATTAAAAGCTCCTAATGAGTACTAAATCACAGCGTGGGCTTTTCCCTTTATCTGGAATGTCGTTTGCTTTCACAGCAAAAAAAATAAAATAAATGCCGCCTGTTCACTAACGTTGCATCAGGCACTACTTTTACACCAACACACATACGCACAGAAAAATCCTTTTTAGGTTAGCTAACAGTAGAAAGAAATGCATGTTTTTAACATTTGTTTTCCCATTTCTAAGAGAGAAGGTGTTACAGAATCAGAATGAATGAACTTTTTACTTGTCCTTTGTGTGTGTGTGTGGGGGGTGAAGTGTCAACTCAGAAGCAAACCTGGCTGGGGCCATTTTGTAGACTTCAGGGTTGCCACAGTGCAAAGAAGGGATAGGGAGGGAGAACATAGTTAGATGGGGGTTTGTAGCCAAAACAGAATTGTTTCCTGTAGGAACCAAGGACATTCCAACAGGTGGCTGGAAAGAGGAGGAGCACTGTAACCAGGCAACCAGCCAGCAGCTTGATTGGACAATGTGGCTGATTATTTGGGGAAAGAGGGAAGTTTCACTTTTAATCAGGTGAAAACCACAGGAACTTTCAGAGTCAGCTTTCATCAGCTTGTCCCAATATGATATTTTTGAGGAACTTGCCTGCCTCGGAGTTCTGCTTTCTGTAAAGTTATTACTTGGGAAGCCCCCTGACAAGGAAGCTTGCCTAGTCCTCCAAAATCCCATCCACTAGATTCAAGCGTGAAGAATCAGGACCACCTGTTCAGTTCCAGTCAAGCTGATTATTTGCTCATGCCTATATACAAGAACCTAGTCAACTAACGGTCAGCATGAAATTGGTGCTAGATAAGATTTGGCAGAATTCAAATGGAGTTGGACATAGATTCTTTGAGAAGAACATAATGATTCCAGGCTGATGCCCCTCTACACTGTTCTAGCTAAACAAATAATCCCTCAACACTGTAAAACTAAGTCTGCATTACTATTACTATTAATCCCCCATTCTTCCTTTCCCCCATATCCTCCCACTTGTGACTGTAACCTTGTTGCTTGTATCCTAACGATTTTCATTGACTGTTTCCTAGTATGATTTGATTGCTTATTGTACTCTATGATTATTCTTAAGTGTTGTACCTTATGATTCTTGACTCTTGATGAATGTATCTTTTCTTTTATGTACACTGATAGCATTTGCACCAAGACAAATTCCTTGTGTGTCCAATCACACTTGGCCAATACAGAATTCTATTCTATTCTATTCTATTCTATTCTATTCTATTCTATTCTATTCTAATTTCAGAAACAAGATTTCCCACTACACTTTTGGGAGGTTTTCAGATCTGAGCTCCTACAATGGATAATTTTATGAGGAAGATGCTATCCATTCAGTCATGTTCTGACTCTTGATAATTCCATGGGCTAGATCTCTCAAAACATCTTCTGACCTTGCACTACTTCTTTGAGTTGTTCTACGCTCTGGCTGGTGTCAGCTTTGATGGTGCCCAGCCATCATGTTCTTTGGTGGCCTGGTTTCCTTTTACTGCTAACTCTTCCAAAAATAATTGCTTTCTCCAGTGAATTTCCCCGCGTGACATGGCCAAAATAAGTGAGACACAGTTTTGTGATTTTGCCTTCTAGTGACATGTGTAGGTGTTATGTGCTCTAATACTTGTTTTTTAATCCACCTTTGCTGTCCAAGAAATAGGCAGGATGGATTTTCTCCCTGTCTTCCTTTTTGAAGGTCCAGCTTTCACCATCATAGGTAGCTACAGGGAGCACAATAGAGCAGACTACCTACACTTGGTTGCCAGGCTGATGTTCTCGCTTTTCCATATTCAGCTCAAGTTCATCATTGCTGCATTTATCTATACTCTGCATGAATCAGTCATTTTTTGGGGGGGGGGGTGAACAGAGAGGGGGGGACTCTATCTGTTCTCCTTAACACTTTCTTTGCATGGAATTGGAGATTAGTGTGGCACGTGACAACGAGGAGATCGGTTGAGGAATAGGAACATAGTTATTTCACTCTCAAATTCCACTCGCTTTTATTTTTGGCTACCAATTGATGTAATTTGGGCAGATCTATTGGTATTTCAGCTCCGCTCTGTTTCCATCCACCACATTATTACAAAATGACTAAACAGTGGGTGGCTATGAGAGATTACTACTGCAACAAGCTTACGGATTGGTTTTATTACCTCACCATTGTGCAAACAAACAGCTTCTCTCTTTGCCATACATATTTATAGGCCCTCAGTACTTTTATCTCAGGTAATTCTGATGTGACAAGCGGTTTTCAAATAACAACCAGTTTCATACAAGTTGCTCACAGTTAGAGAAGGAGACAGTTGGAAAGATAATGATAAAATAAAGGAGGTGTTTTACTTTTCATCAGAAACCTCAAGGCCCCTCACCATAAAGACTTGGGGTGATTTGCATTCATTGGGTGGGCTGAGAAAAAATGAGTGATTTTGTGTGGTTTGGGCTGATAAGGAAACCATGCTGGAGTTCTCCGGGTACAACAGTGGAAACGTTGTTGTCTACAGTCTGGTGGAATCAAAAGCCATTGTAAAGTTGTAGTTGTGCCTTTTCCAGACCTCAGGTTTCAGCCAGTAGATTAGATGCAGAGAGATAATAGATTAAGGTGGTGGAGAGAAAGAGAGAAAGAGGGAAGGAGAGAGAAAGAGACAGAGATACACACACAGAGATAGAAGAGAGAGATGGGGGAGAGAGAGGTGGAGGATGGATGATGAACAGATAGGTAAATTGATTGATACATAAAGTTATTGGAGGCTAAATTATACAATGAATGGTTGCAGGAACTGGGCATGGCTAGTCTGGGGAAGAGAAAGACCAGGGGAGACAGGATAGCAGTGTACAAGTATTTGAGGGTCTGCCACAGAGAGGAAGGGGTCAAGCTATTTTCTAAAGTGCCTGTAGGCCAGACAAAGAATAATGGATGCAAACTGAACAAGGAGAGATTCAACTTGGAAATAAGGAGAAACTTTCTGACAGTGAGAACAATCAATCCATGGAATAGAAGTTGCTTTCAGAAGATGTGGGAGCTTCATCACTTGAGACTTTCAAGAACTTTCAAGACTGGATGGCCATCTGTCAGGAATGGCATAGGGTCTGCTTGAGGGGGATTGGACTAAGTGACCTACAAGGTCCCTTCCAACTCTATTAATCTGTATCTACTGAAATTCAAAAATCCCTTTTACATCCCTTTCTTCAACAAAGACACCTTTACAATCAGTAGTTGTATTCTTGGACCAGGAAAAGTTCTGTCCTTTAAGCTATTGTTTCAGAGGTTTGATATAAAGGGAGGTATTCCAATAGAAGATAATATTTGTAGCTCAGGATTGAACTGTGGGGTCCTGGGTGCTCTCTGAGCTTGGTGGTTTTCTTGCAGTGGTTTCATTACTCAACTAGGTATCATCATCAGTGCTGGAAGGAAGTGGAGTTTCCTCTCTGATTAGATACAAGTGGGTTCACAGCCTGTTTTCCTTGGGAGGAGATTTGCAGAAGTAGAACATCCAGGTTCAGTCTCAGTTTTGTTCCATATAGCATCAACCTTGTGAATTCTCAAGCTTCCTCTTTCCGCCAAGTATTCAAAATGGACAGTGATTCATACATACATACATACATACATACATACATACATACATATGTTTCGAAAATAAGACACTGTCTTATATTTTTTGGCTCCCAAAAACACACTAGGTCTTATTTTCGGGTAGGTCTTATATATGTATATATATATATATATATATATATATATATATATATATATATAAATGAAAAAAACACTTACCATATTCATGTAGAACAATGTACATTTATTCATGAACAAATCGCATACCATGTTTCCCCAAAATAAGACACTGTCTTATATATTTTTGGCTCCCAAAAACACACTAGGTCTTATTTTAGGTAGGTCTTATTTTTGGGGTAGGTCTTATTTTCAGGGAAACACAGTACATACATAGATATTATGTATGTACGTATTATTTATATGTATGGTGTAGGTATATAAGCAATGGTGGGATTCTGCCAGTTCGCACCGGTTCATGTGAACCGGTTGTTAAATTACCCACTCACCCACCCTGCTATCAAAGTAGATCCTGGGCATTTCGCTGCAATGGAGAAACAAGCAACAGAGCAGCTGGCACAAGAGAAGGAGAAGGCCATTTTCCCTCTTTCTTCTCCCTGCTCCTTCTCCCTTTGTGCTGGCCACTCCATTGCCCATTTCTTGTAGCGCAGCACCCAGGATCCACTTTGATAGTGTGGGTAATGTAACAACCGTTTTGCCCCATATCAGGTTGGCCATCACAGAAGGCTGGTCCCACATGTGTGGCAGAGCTGGAGGATGGGGATGGGCCAAACTTCCTACAACAATCAACTGACCTTGAGTGAACTGGTTGTTAAATTATTTACATCCCATCACTGTATACAAGCAAATGTATATGTGTGTTATGTATGTGTTTGGTAGATATGCACTTTAGCTTTGGAACAGGCAACAGAATTTCATTTTTAATGTGGGCCAGTGTGCTCACAGTAAAAAAAAAATGACAATAAAATTTATCAGTGCTAGTAAGGAGTAGGTTTAGCAACAGAAGTTGTGGGCTCACTTAGTCCTAAGTCAAGGGCTACCTCTGTTTGGAGTTTATGGAATTAAACAAAACAAAACAAAACAAAACTACCCAAGCCACCATTTCTGGCTGGCCCACAAGCAGAGCTAAAATGTAATTAGTGAATTTCTAAAAAAATAAAAAAAAGTGAAGCAATCCTACAGCCCCACATCAGAAAGCGCTGATGGAACATATATAAGGCGTCGTCAAAGCCTTTATTTAAATAGGGGTTACAGTCCTAATAAAACACAAAGGGAAAAGGGGCAGAGGGCTTGGAGACAGGTAATGAAAGAAAAAATTAAACTCATCCAATTACATCTGGGGAAAAAAATCCATTACCTATAGCAGTGAAAGGACAGCCCGGAGAAAATTCAGATGCAAAGCTAATAATGAAGGCAGTGCGTCCTTTCAACGGATTCTAAATGAGGTCTAATTTTCTTACATCCACCATTCCCAAACTATATAAATTTCAACTAAGCAGAAAAAAGTGACATGCTAGCACAATTGTTATTCCAAACAGGCCCAGCTGCTTGTTCACCTTAATTAGACCTAATCCCAAAACGAAGACAGACTTTCCTTCTTTCCTGCAATGAGATCATCGGATTTGCCTCAACTTTTCTAATAGGTTTTGCCCTAACCTTTTGGCAATTGTCATTTTTTTCCTTTGACATTCTAATGGAAATTGAAGAGCCGGACTTCACCCAGGCCCAACCGCTTGTCGAGTTTTCCTAAAATGTCAAAGGATTAAGGGGAGGTAAAGGAATGGAGTGGAACAAGCGACTTGCAGAGTGAAAGACATTGGGTGAAAAAGCAGAATTCAGCAAGTTATAGGATGAGAGTTGACCAGGCTGGCTAATGAAGCTGAAATAACAAAATAACTGTGGGGTCTTCGATGCTCTCTGAGCTTGGTTGTTTTCTTGAAGACATTTCATGATCCAGTTAGATAGCGTCATCAGTGTTAGAAGGGAATGAGGTTTGTGCTCTGTTTATGTACAGTACCTTGCCCTGTCAGTGTTGATGGGAGTGTTCTTAGTGGTACCATGACGTGGGTATTGTTTATTGTTTGATTGTTGGTCTAGTGTTAAGAGAGACAGACAGACAGAGAGAGGATAGATAGATAGATAGATAGATAGACAGACAGACAGACAGACAGACAGATATGATATGATATGATATGATATGATATGATATGATATGATAGATAATAGATGATAGGTAGAGGCAGGCAGGCAGGCAGGCAGGCAGGCAGGCAGGCAGAGATAGATAGATAGATAGATAGATAGACAGACCTTTCTTCTTGATTTTTCATAAGTATACAGATGATAGACAGACCCAGAATATTTGAAGCTGAGGATTGAACCATGAGATCCTTGGTGCTCTCTGAGCTTGGTTGTTTTCTTGCAGACATTTCATAACCCAATTAGGTAGCATCATCAGTGCTAGAAGGGAGTGGGGTTTGTTCTCTGTTTGTATATAGTAGTTTGCTCTTGTCAGTGTTGGTAGGAGGGTTCTAAATGGTTCCGTGATGGGGGTATTGTTTATTGCTTGACTGTTGGTCCAGTGTTAAGACAAACAGTCAGACAGAAAAGAGAGGATAGTAGGTAGGTAGGTAGGTAGATAGATAGATAGATGATAGAGATAGATAGATAGATAGATAGATAGATAGATAATAGATAGATAGATAGATAGATAGATAGATAGATAGTTAGATAGATAGATAGATAGATAGATAGATAGATAGATAGATAGATAAATAGACAGACAGACAGACAGACAGACAGACAGACAGACAGACAGACATCAATAGAGTGAATATTTGAATCTCAGATTTGAACTGTGGGGTCCTTGGTGCTCTTTGAGCTTGGTTGCTTTCTTGCAGACGTTTCATTACCCAACCAGATAACATCACTCCCTTCCCACCATGGAATCCCTGGCCAAGGTATCCAAACAACATCTGAAGATGCACTGATGCTGTTATCTAGTCTGGCAATGAAACCTCTGCAAGAACATAAGCAAGCTGAGAAAGCACCAAAGATCCCACATCCAAACAAAGCAAAGGAAAAGTTAAAGTTGCAAATTTCTTTTTTCCTTTCTTAGCAAAATGTAACAAACAACCCTCCTCTTCACTACTTTACATTTTTAATCTCTGTAGCTATAATTGTCTATCTGACTGGTCTTTCCCCAAGGTCCTTCTGGTGGACATCTTCTCATTGTGGTTCATAATCTCCTTATTTGGCTTAAGATACACAAAGATAAAAATCACAAAACTGTGTCTCACTTGTTTTGGCCATGTCAAGCTGGGGGAATTCATTGGAGAAAGCAATTATGTTTAGAAAAAGGAGTAGTAAAAGGAAACCAGGCTGCTAAAGAACACAGTGGGTGGACACCATCAAAGCTGACACCAGCCAGAGGATAGAACAACTCAAAGAAGTAGTGCAAGATCAAAAGATGTGGAGAAACCTGGCCCATAGAATTGCCCAAGACTTGGACATGACAGAATGGATAACATCATCACCATCATGTCAAGATGTCCTTCATAATTCTTCTTGTATCCCATCTGTGTAATAATGGCATGTTGCTTAACACTGATAAGATAGCTCACTGTTAACAGAAACAGAATAACAGAATGCCAGAGTTGGAAGGGACCTAGTCCAACCCCCTGCTCTGGCAAGAAACCCTATACCATTTCAGACAAATGGTTGTCCAGTCTCTGCTTAAAAACTGTTTAAAAGTGTTGGAGCATTCACAACTTCTAGAGACTAGTTGTTCCACTGATTAATTGTTTTCACTGTCAGGAAGTTTCTCCTTCATTCTAGGTTGCTTCACTCCTTGATTTGTTTCCATTTGTTGCTATTTATTTATTTATTTATTTGACTTGTATGCCACCCCCTCTCCCGAAAGGACTTGGGGCGGCTCACAATTAAAACCGATACAATAAATTAATTATCTAAAATAGAATTAAACCAACCAAGCCAAATTAAACTAAAACAGATTATAAAAACAACCCCCAAGAGGAGTCAGCACAGCGCAGCCTGCTCAAATAACCAGGTTTTCAAGTTGTGGTGGAAGGTGTGGAGGTCAGGGGCCAAGCGGAGCCCCAGAGGTAGTTGATTCCATAGGGCGGGAGCCGCCACAGAATAGGCCCTCCCCTGTGTCACTGCCAAACGACACTGGGTCGCAGATGGCACGCTGAGGAGTCCCTGCCTGTGAGCTCGTACAGGGCGGTTGATATTCGATGCCGGCAGTAGTCGTTCCCGTAAATAGCCCAGACCCATGTCTCGTAGGACTTTGAATGTCAATACCAAAACCTTGAATCTCATTCGGAGGGCAACCGGCAACCAATGCAGGCCACGCAGGAGGGGTGTAACATGGGAGAACCGGGAAGCTCCCATCACAACCCGCGGCAGCATTTTGCACCAGTTGAAGCCTCCGGATGGTATGCAAGGGCAGTCCTAGATAGAGAGCGTTGCAGTAGTCAAGCCGAGAGGTGACAAGTGCCTGAGTGACCATGTGTAGGGCATCTCGGTCCAGGTATGGGCATAACTGGCAAACCAGCCGGACCTGGGCAAAGGCCCGCCTGGCCACGGCTCCCAGCTGCTCCTCCAACCTGAGCTGTGAGTCCAGGAGAATGCCCAGATTCCGTGCCCTGTCCATGGGGGGCAACACCTCTCCCCCTATGACTGGGCCGAGATGTCTGTACACACAGCCACTCTGTCTTAGCCAGGTTGATCCAAAGCATGTTGCTGTCCATCCAGATCCATACCGCATCCAAACAACGGGACATCACGGAGAGGGCATCACTGATGTGGCCTGGGGTGGAGATGTATAACTGTGTATCATCAGCGTACTGATGATACTTCACCCCAAAGCCACGGATGATCTCGCCCAGCGGTTTCATATAGATGTTGAACAGGAGGGGCGAGAGGACTGACCCCTGAGGGACCCCACAAGTGAGAGCCCTTGGCGTCAACCTCTGCCCCCCTGCCAACACCAATTGCGAGTGTCCTGAGAGGAAGGAGGCGGACCACTGCAACACAGTGCCTCCCACTCCCAACCCCCCGAGACACCCCAATAAGATACCATGGTAGATGGTATCAAAAGCCTCTGAGAGATCTAACAGGACCAGGACAGAGGAAAAACCCCTGTCCCGAGCCCTCAGGAGATCATCCATCAGTGCGACCAATGCCGTCTCCGTGCTATACCCGGGTCGGAAGCCCGATTGGTACGGATCCAGGTAGTCCATTTCCTCCAGGAAAAGCGGAAATTGCTGAGCCACCACACTCTCAACAACCTTCGCTAAGAAGTGAAGGTTGGAGACCGAATGAAAGTTGTTCAATTCAGCTGGGTCCAAGGCAGGCTTCTTCAGGAGAGGCCTCACCACCGCCTCCTTCAAGGCAGCAGGAAAGGTACCCTCCCCCAGAGAAGCATTGACCACTGCCTGGAGCTAGCCGCATGTCACCTCCCTGGAGGCGTAAACCAACAAGGAAAGGCATGGGTCCAACAAACATGTGATGGAGCTCAGCCGTCGCATAATCCTGTCCACTTCATCCTCAGAAACAGGATCAAACTCAGTCCAGATTGCATTAGCTAGACCACTTGCACCCTCGGCATCAGACCACTGCAAATTGGAGTTCAACCCCTCCTGGATACGAGCGATCTTATCCTGCAGGAACTGACTAAATTCCTCAGCTCGACCCCACAAGGGATCCACTGCAGCCCCCGACTGAAGGAGGGAGCGGGCGACCCCAAACAGGGCGGCTGGGTGGTTTCCTGTGGATGCTATGAGAGAGGAGAAATAAACCCTTCTCGCCGCTCTCATAGCTACCAGATAGGTCCTAATATAGGCTCTCCACTGGGCTCAGTCAGACTCGGAATGGGTCGATCTCCACCTGCTCTCTAGACCCCTTCTCCATCGCTTCATCTCCCGGAGCTCCTCGGTATACCAGGGAGCCACATGGGATCTGCGACGGGTAAGGTGATGCATGGGGACAACTCTGTCAAGGGCCTCCACGGCCCCCCATTGCCAGGTGGCCGCCAGGGTCTCGGCAGAGCTGTGGACGAGGGATGTAGGAAAAACCCCCAGCTCTGCCTGGAACCGCTCTGGGTCCATCAGGCACCTGGGGCGGAACCACCTAGGAGGCTCCTCATCCCAGCAGTGTGGGGCAGCTTGTCAAAAAGCCAGCCATAGGAGATAATGATCTGACCATGGTATGGGGTGGATAATAGGATCGCCACCCCCCAGATCATTACACCACTGCTCCGAGACAAAAACCAGGTCGAGCATGTTGCCCCCATGGCTGCCATGGAGGTCATGAATTCCTGGGCCAAAGCTGACACCGGCCCGAGAGAGGGCAGGTTGAAGTCACCCAGAACAATAAGTCCTGGGAACTCCACCGCCACACCCGAGATGGCATCAAGCAGCCCAGGCAGGGCAGCTGTCACATAGCTGGGAAATGTATGTGAGCAGTAAGCCCATCCGACTCTTGAACCCACATCTCAAAAGGAGGGCTTCACACCCGCCTATCTCCAGAACAGGGACCTCCCTTGGAATCAGGGCTTCTCGAATAACAACAGCCACCCCCCACCCCTTCCCTGGGCTCGTGGCCAGTGCAACACCCAAAAACCTGGGGGGCATAGATTGACTAGAGGGACTCCTCCCTCTGGGCCCACCCAGGTCTCAGTGATACAAGCCAGGTCCACGGCCTCCTCCTCGATTACCTCACAGAGGAGGGCTGCCTTATTAGCCACGGACCTGGCATTAAAGTACACCAGCCGGAGTCCAGGGGCCCTAGATCCCGGGTCCCCAGGGCATTGGGAGGAGGCATCGGGTCAGATCATGCCACCGCATAAAGACATCGGGGGCATGCTCCCTTAACTTGATCTGGCCCCACACCTCGTCGTCCCCTGCTGAACCCAACCACCCTGGAGATCGCCGCTCCCACCCTGCCCTCCAGGGCCCCATCGCCCCCCTGCACACACCCCATGACCCCAGTCTGGGCTGCGCTGAGTCCCCTCCTCGCTACCCACCCCCTCCCTAACCCCCTTAAGAAATGGTCTAAAAACTGAATCAACAAAGCCCCACCAGCCCTCTTATTGCCCCTCCCAAGACCCCAACCCCTCCCCGCGCTGTGCCATCTCTCAGGGTTCCATAACCTGTCCTTGAGATAGGCCATCGAAAGTCCAGAAGGCCAAACCCAGGAGAGAGGGCACTCCCTTAAGGCCTGTAACTCTGTCAAGGAATAGGTCTGGATCTTGTAATGATGGAATATCTGGGGGAATAGTTTGTAGTTGAAAGAAAAGTCCGACTATTACAGATGTTAAAGGTGTTAAAAATGATAATAGCAGCACCCAATGTGGTCCAATTAACCGGCAACCGGGAGGTCCAAAGTCATACATCAGGACTGCCCTCTCGCAAAAGTCCTGTGGGGCGATGGTAAAATCCCGTGCTTGGACCAGCAGCCACCGCGCTCTCACCACAGGGCTCTCCGAGAAGCTGATGAGGACAGATGACACAAGCCAGGCCAATTTAAAGGGGAAACGGCATCCCCACCGTGCTGCCCTCTCACCGCAGCAAATCGGCAGGGGATACCCAAAAACCCCACACCAGCATCCATCAGGTGAAGAGGAGGGAGGGGAGGCACAGTTCACAATCCATAACCAGGCAAGGATGTAGCAGGCCAAGGAAAGCAAGGCAGACAGAATAAGGGAGCGGGGGGTGGGGAAGAGAGGGCAGACAGAGCCTCCAACCCACTGCCAGAACTGCCAGGAGGGGCTGCTCACAGACCAGGTGGTAGGATAGATGGTAAGATTGATGGTACAGGGGGACCAAGACCGGCTGCAACCTCGGGCCAACACCACCTTCACCTCTAGGCCCAACGAGACCGCTCGCCGATCCGCCGTCCCCAACCTCACCACCCTGGTCACTGGTGCCGTTGTCATCCGCGCCCAGGCCTCCCAGAAGGCTTTTGTCCTGCCTTCTGGTCCTCTGGAAAATAGGTTGACTACCTCTTTTTGGTGGCAGCTTCTTAGATCAGGGGTGTCAAACTCAAAGCCTGTGGGCCACATTCAGCCTGTGTGGCACTTAAATCTGGCCCATGGGGCCAGGCCAGAAATTTTTGGCCCACGCAGTCAGCAGAGTTCTTCAGGAGAACTGGATTGGACTGTATTACAATTAATGTAGTCACAAGTAAGTGCCTGATCTGGATAGAAAGCAAGCAACATCCTATGTTAATACTACATTTTAATGCCAGTTTTTACATACCGTCGGTCCACTTAAATCTACAATCAACAATCTATAACTGACAGCCATTTCTGTTTACTATCCTGGAAATTTACCTCTGCTGTTAGATCTTGTATTATCATGTTTGTCAGCTTTGGAAGCCAAATTCTACGCTGCCACATAACCTAGGAGAGTGGAAGGGGGTGATTTCAACTAAGTAGCTTTAAGTAGACAAAATAAAATTCTTTGTTAGGTCAAGGTCATTGAGTATGGTGCAGGATGAAATAAGGATCTTACTTTTGGATGGATCGTGATTGGGCCATGTGATGTGATGACGACCAAGGGGGGATGGATTTGTAGTTTGAGAAATTGTGGAAAGCCGAAAAAACATTTAGATTCAGGATTCCACAGCTGTGCCAGGTGCTATTCTAATAAAGGTACGTTTGAGATACGTTTGTCTCAGAGTTACTGATTGGAATGGAGGTTTGCTGGAATGCTGACAATGTTATTTATGCTACTGTATTTTTATTATTAGTTGAATACTAAAAATACAATTGTATAAATGGCTTTCCTGCCAGGAAAATGGGGTATACATTTAGAAATAAAAAGTGTCAAATGTCCACCATGAGCACGCCCACCCAGGCCATGCCCATTATGGCCACACCCAGCCACTCTGGCCCTCTGTGGTCAAACATAACCCTGATGTGGCCTTCAATGAAATCAAGTTTGACACCCCTGCCTTAGATATTGAAACAGTGCTGTTATGTCCCCTCCTACTTCTACACTTCAGTGGACTAGACATAGCTCATTCCAGCAGCCATTTTTTAATATGTTTTAGCCTCCAGTCCCCTAATCATCTTTGTTACTCTTCTGTGTGCTCTTTCTTGAGTCTCAACATACATTGTGATGATCAAAGTTCTTTATAGCACAAGATACTTTCTTTGCATGGAAGGAGTGTAATATTAAGACGATATAGTTTGATAAATGGGCAGATCGTCAAACAGAGAGATGAGCAGACAGATTAGAAATATGCAAACTCTCCATTAACGATCACAGACGCATCTGGAATGCGGATCATTTTGTAGTTATCCAATAGATTATTACCGTTATCATTTTTTATTCTTTAAGAGAGCAATGATTCACCAGCAAAAACAAAAAACAAAACGAAAAAAAAACCCACAAGACTTGCACAATGAATTCATTACAATTTTGTGATCCTGTGCATTTCTCTTTGGGGCTTTTAAACTTCATGTGTTACCATCGCTAATAATTAACCTTGCTCAATAATTTACACTTTGAAACATTAATGATGCAGATGCAATGAAGGGAGGGGGTGGGAGAGAAGAAACATATTGATGCAACTAATTAAATAAGAGTAAAATTGTATAAAGTTTCATTATAACTGTAATGGATTTGTCAATGGAGTAATATCGCAAGATGCATTACTGTGTTGACAAATTAAGTTCAAATTATGTCAGCCCAGTTTCTCTTTTTATAGCGGTTCCTTCCGCATAATTTCTCATTTTTTAGATATAAAAAGTAGGGGGGGAAGATTAAACTTTTCTTCTTGATTTCTCATAAGTATACAGATGACAAATTGGTGTGCTGCAGCCTTTCGCTGCCTCTGTTTGGGCCTAATGTTTAATTGAAGGGGAATAATTTACGGTATTTAATTGGCTTTCACCAAAGTTAATTTGATACTGGAGATAAATGGAATTCTAAAAGAAGCAGCTACCCATTGGTAGAGTTTTACTTAGATAAGCAGGTAATTAAACTTACCTGCAGCCCAGAACTTTTAATATTTCTCATTTTGAAAGGTTTTTTTTTTTTTTTGGCTGCAGGAAATGTTAGCCTTATCAAAATGGGGGTGCTTCTACCATATTGAAAAATGTGTTAGCCCCTTTGTTTCTCTCTAATCGAATCATTTTTTAAAAAATCTCATCTCTATCAAGTCCCTCCAATGCAACTTGCCCACAATTATCTCTGCTTTGATGATCATGCAACTAGATCACTGCCATGTGCTTACGATGGGAGAGGGAGAAGTTGGGAAGGGAGAGAAGGGGGAGGAAGAGAGGAGGAGGAAGAGGAGAAGCGGAAAGAAGCAGGGAAGAGGAGGAGAGAAGAAGAAGAAGAAGAGGAAGAAGAAGAGGAAGAGGAGAAGAAGATTGTAAATGGCAATTTTCATTCATCTTGTGGCGGGGTTAGAATTCACCATCTTCTGGTGATTGGCCGAAGGTCACCCAATCAGCTTTTGTGCCTAAGGCAGAACAAGAAATCAGGTACAAGAAATCAGGTGCCCAAGTTATCAAAATGAGGAGGAGGAGAAGCAGAAGCAGAAAGAAGGAAGAAGGAAAAAGAAGGAAGAAAGGAAGAAGGAAGAAGAAGGAAGAAGTGGTGGCTCAGTGCACACACACCTCAACTTGCATGAACAATGACCCAGCATGCACATGCATGCAGCTTGTCTTGTATGACTTGTTAGGGTTAGGATTAGGGTTCCAAATACGCCATTGGCCAGTAGAGGACCATGGCCCAGGATTTAGGGACTCCCCTGATGTAGGGCTTTGAAGGTGACACCCAACATCTTGGATCTGACTCAATTTAAATCAGATCATGTCTTGTTGATCTTTGGTCTTAGACTTTATGTCTTCATATCAGAAATCTGACCACCCATTTTAGCCTTTGCCCTGACCTACAGCATTATATTTTTTAGTTTGGACAAAATCATCAAGCGACAGTGATCAGAGATGCCTAATCCACATCAAACCATGCCTGGCAGTCTTTGTTTGTTTGAAGGAAAGTTCTCGACTTCAATGAGTAATTGGTACCATTGTTGAATGGCCTTACTACCTAGATGATGTTTCTAATAGTAATTGGTCTGTATTGTAATTTCAGTCCACTGTCCTCTGTCCTGAATTCTAGGAACGAATGAATGAAGGTCTTAGCCTCCTTCAAGATGACAGCTTTCCTGATATTGGAGGAGTGTAATTATATCCCCCTTAATGTTCTCAAGCTGAACCTTTCCAGACCCTTCCAATACTCCTCATTGTTCTCAGTTTTTAATACCCTGATCATCATTACCTTTCTTTGCCCTAAGTTTGCCTGCATCTTTAAGAGCAGAATGCCAACATTGAGAATGTCTAGATTTCACATTTCAAAATGAAAAAGGTCTTCTGCAGTCACGACATAAGCCTAAGATTGAAAAACAGGCTTGTCTGATGCTGCATCTTTTCTATCCTGCTCTATGGAGTGAAGAGTTGGTCCCGGACAGAAAGCCACTTGAAGAGACTAGAAGCATTTGAAATGTGGGTTTACAGGTGGCTGTTACGTGTAAGTTATAAATAAAAAGAGCCTTGGTGGTGCAGGCTGTTAAACACCTAGCACTTAGTTCCAGCTGCCTGCAATTAGTGCAGGCTCGAATCCCACCAGGCTCAAGGTTGACTCAGCCTTCCATCCTCTCGGGGTAGGTAAATTGAGGACCCAAGATTGTTGGGGGCAATAAGCTGACTTTGTAAAAATGCTGCTTAGTAATAAGCAGGCATATGCAATGGAATGAAGGGTATTGCTGAGCGCATTGGGTTGTGCTCCAAAGATTGTAAGCCACCCTGAGTCTCCGGAGAAGGCAGCATATAAATGTGAATTTAAAAAAAAAAGTTGGGTTCACAAAAGCAGAAACGAGGAGATGATAAGCCACCTAGGAAAGCCAAGGGAGATCATCAAAACCATAAAAAAGCCAAAGTTAGAATGTTTTGGACATGTGATGCGGCACCCCAAAAATAGGGCAGACTACACTTAATCCTCCAAGGAAAGATCGAAGGCAAATGAGGTCCAGGCAGAAGAAGAACATCATGGCTTCAAAATCGAAGGGACTGGTTTGGACAAAACTCAACAGCAATTTTTGGTGCGGCTGTTGATAAAAATAGGATTGTCAACATGATTGCCAATGTCCAGTGACGGATATGGTAGGAGAAGAGGAGCGGGGGAGGGGGTGGAAGAAGAAGAAGAAGAGAAGGAGGAATATTTCACATGATAAAGATAGAACTAATTCACTAAAATAAAAGCAATCAGCTGATTGATAAGCAAGATGGGCGTTAGATGACATTGCTTTGGAAACCATGGTAGGTATCTCCAAATTTCGTCTTTAACTCTTGTTGTGTCAAACCAGTTTGACAGGGGTGTCAAACTGGTGGCCCAGAGGCCAGATGCATCATACACAGGCCATGCCCACTATAGTTCTGCAAATGGGGAAAACATGGCAAAACATCACATGATGGCAACATGACACACAAGTTTGACGCCCGTGCTGTAACCGTTCTTCATATTTTTTAGCCTCCAGCCCCCTAATCATCTCAGTTGCTCTTCTCTGCGCTCTTTCCAGAGTCCGAACATCTTTTTTATATTGTGGTGACCAAAACTAGATGCAGTCTTCCAACTATGGTCTTACCAAGGCTTCATAAAGTAGAACTAACACTTCACATCAGAGGTGCTATTTAGCAGGTTCTGTCCAGTTCTGGAGAACAAGTAGCAGAAATTTTGAGAGTTCTGAGAACCAGCAAATACCACCTCTGACTGGCCGCGCCCCCATCTATTCTCTGCCTCCTGAGTCCCAGCTGATTGGTTGGGTCTTCTTTTCTTGCCCTGCACAGGAGCTGGTAATCAGGTTAGTGGGGTGGGGAGGGAATGGGGATTTTGCAGTAACCTTCCCCCAGGAGTGGGGAGGGAATGGAGATTTTACAGTATCCTTCCCCTGCCACGCCCAACAAGCCATGCCCACCAAGCCCACAGAACCAGTAGTAAAACAATTTGAATCCCACCACTGCTTCACATGATCTTAATTCTATCCCTCTGTTAATGTAACCTAGGATTGCATTGGCTTTTTTGGCAGCTGCAGCACACTGCTGGCTCATATTTAAGTGATGGTCTGGAAGGACTCTGAGATCCCTTTTGCAGTTACTACTATTTAGCCAGATATCACCTATTCTATGCCCATGGATTTGACTCTTTTGGTTGTATTGATCTTTAATGTTGCATATATTTCCTTGTTCCGTTGCTCTGGTGTTATTCTCACTGATCCATAATATTGTCTTTCCTTCACTTCTCCTTCCTTTCTATTTTTGGTGTCTAGGTTTCTTGTGCCTTGTTCTGTTTAAATCATATTTTCATGATATTTTTTTATTTTATTTTATTTTACATAGCCCCAGGTGTCTGGCAAGTGGAAGGTACACTTTATAATTTTAATTAAAGACATGAATATAGCTCCAGGTACATAGGTACATAATTGAGAGACTGCCAATATGCTTGTTAACCAAAAAAAGTTAGTTTTAGTTATCAAAGTCTTTGAATGCTTACCTTTGATGAGAGTTTGCAAATATTAACAGGGGACTATTAACATGGGGCAAAAGCACATCACAATTTGAATCAAAAGGGATTATGGACATTATACCATCCAGTTGAACAGTTCTTCACATTTCTTGGTTTTTCTCAGAACTCCGACGATGTTCCCAAAACAAAGGGATAAATTGCATCTTTTCCCAATTATTTGGCACTAAGGGTTTAAGCATACTAGGGGTGACATGATAGCAGTGTTCCTATATTTGAGGGGCAGAGTTCTCCACTCCTGTACTCATTGCAGAATACCTTATGCCACCAGACTTGAAATTCTAGACCTAGAAAACCTAGAACTACACTGCCTTTGGTCTGATCTAAGTATAGTATATAAAATCATACATTGCAATGTCCTTCCGGTCAATGAATACTTCAGCTTCAACCATAACAACACAAGAGCACACAATAGATACAAACTCAAAGTAAACCGCACCAAACTTGATTGCAGGAAATACGACTTCAGCAACAGAGTGGTCAATGTCTGGAATACTCTACCTGACTCTGTGGTTTCTTCCCCAAACCCCAAAAACTTTAACCTTAGACTGTCTACTATTGACCTCACCCCTTTCCTACGAGGTCTGTAGGGGCGTGCATAAGCACCAACGTGCCTACCGTCCCTGTTCTATTGATTCTTTTTATTTTTATTTTTCTTATATGTATCCATTCCATGTATTCATAACTATGTTTATACTTATACCTATTATCTTGTAAGCGATTGACAAATCAAATAAATAAAATAAAATAAATAAATAAATAAATAAATAAAGAAGGGGGGCAGCCTTCTTTAGGGGTTACATTTGAGTTGTAAATGCAGAGAACTTCATTTTGCAGCACCATTTTGAAAACATAATTGAGCAGTGTTCTACTGAGAAGAAATATTTCCCCCCTCGGAGGGAGGAAGAGGAGAAGCAGAAGGAAGGAAGGGAGGAGGAGGAGGAGAAGAGGAGGAGGAGGAGGAAGAAGAAGAAGAAAAAGAAGGAGGAGGAGGAGGAGGAGGAAAGTTTTGTTTTTCTGTGTCTAAAGAGATGGGGATTCTTCTAAAAGAGGCTCTTATGCAGATATTAACTCACAAACTGGTTTGAAACAAGATGGATGGTCCTTTGGAAAAAAAACACTAATCCATTTAGGATTTAGAAAATTAAAATCAGTCTCTTGAATTAATCCTTGTCTAGAGCAAGTCTAGAATATCTTTTGGGATTAACAAATTTTATTGAGAGGTAGAGGCTTATCTCTTAATACAACTGTCAGTCTGAAAAGGTACTAATGAACTCTGGGTTTTGGCACTGTAGACCAATACAGCTCTCCTATTATAGTGCATCAATCCTACAAACCAGCTGGAAACAGCTGTGGGTCTCCCCAAATCCATGTGATAGGATTCAACTACTAAGCAGTGTAATCACCTCATTTGGTACTAACCTCCTTCCTCCTCCTCCTCCTCCTCCTCCTCCTCCTCCTCCTCCTCCTCCTCCTCCTCCTCCTCCTCCTTCTTCTTCTTCTTCTTCTTCTTCTTCTTCTTCTTCTTCTTCTTCTTCTTCTTCTTCTTCTTCTCTTCCTCCTCCTCCTGCTTCTCATCTTAAGCACATGACCGCAATCTAGTTGCATGGTCATAAAGCAAAGACAATTGTACTAACCTGATGATGTTACTTAGTTTGGGTAATGAAACGTTTCCAAGAAAACAACCAAGATCAGAGAGCACCAAGGGCAGCCATATACGTTTTCTTGATGAATAAATAAACTTACTGTTCTATTTAACCATCTCTTGCTTCCTTTATTAATCCAATCTTCTTCTTTGATGTGTCTGCTCTTCTTTTTTTTAAATAAATTCTCTTATCTTTTATAAATGAAAGTGTTCTTTTGGCGACAAAACCAAATGCCATTTGTTTGGCAAAAGGCAGTGGCAGAACTGAAAGCAGAACTCTTGCTACTTGGATCTAAAACCTGTTATCAGATTTATAACCAACCTTCCAAATCTTCTCAGCAGGACATCTGCTTGTAGAGATCCAAATATGGAATGACGCTTCAGGATTGCAATTTTTTTTCTGCCAAGCAAGTTCCATTTGGAATCCAAACCGGGGAGGTGCGATGTATCTGAAGAAGGTTGCCATGGTACACTTGGATGGAATCACACTTCACTCATGACTGTTCTGGATGTCCAAATACTTTTTTGTTTTGGATGCCATATGAAGCTGAGTCCACAATTTAATCTGGAACGGAGCTCTCTGAAGGAGACACCCCTTTGACTTGCATATGGAACCAAAAACATGGGTGATTGGCACCAAAATCAAGTGAACCAACTCAAGAACTCTAAGGACGAAAGAAGAGAGAGAGAGAGAGAGAGAGAGAGAGAGAGAGATGGAAAAAGGAAAACTTGTTTATGAGATGAAGGACAGACCATCTGTTGTTGATGGTTAGATCTTCCGCTTCCAATTTTCATTTGAACGTTATTGCTCTTTTTCTAGCTGGGTAATGAAACATCATTTTCCATTGCACTTAAGAGTTCAGATTAATAAGAAAAAGACAGAGGGGAAGCATGAATCTGAACAATCTGAATTACAAAACTGTTGAAAGGGAAAATTAGCTTCCCAATAAAACCTAAAAACAGATATTTTTTTTAAACTCCAAGGATTAGTACGGTTGTGTCCCTCCAAAACTGTTGGGTTATGAGATGTTGGTGTGGCCTCATTCAATGCTTTCTATCCCTTTTTGTCCCCTAAACTTCAGCTTCCACATTTTGTAATTCAAGCAAATGCTGTTTTATCATGAGCTGGGGCTACAGAGTATGGATTTACAAAGCTTTGAATGGGTGGGATGCTTTGATTCAATGATACTTTCAGAAGACTGCTTCAGAAGGCAGTGTGACCCCATCATCTCTTTTATATGGAATAATCCCTGGTTGTTTATGGTAGATCTTCCAATTGTTTAAAAAACATGGAAAAAACTCAACCTTCCCAGCAACCAACTCTCAGAGTAACAGGAAACAAATCTAACAGGAAGGGAGGGAGGGAGGCAGGAAGGAAAGAAGGAAGGAAGGAAGAAGGGAGAGAGGAAAAAAGGAAGGAAGTGAAGGAAGGAAGGAAGGAAGGAAACCCAACCAAAAGTGGCAAGGCAAGCTTCTATATATATAAAGCAGTAGAAGAAGTTATTCTTCCATCACTGATGATGCTATCATGCCAGGAAATAACCTTCATTGGTATTTTGAGCAATTTATAGACATCTCTAGACATAAGTAGCAAAGAAAGTGGAGACCATTTTACAACTTCTGGTTTATTGGGAGAGGGGGTGTCATTAAAAAAAGTTGGTAACCTCTTTGGATCCTAGTATCTGGCCAAATGATTTTGTGAGTTGCAGATTCCCATTTATTTGATCATCTACAGGTCATCCTTCACTTCAACCAGAGCAGAGAAGAGCAGAAAAAATGATGAGGGTCTGGAGGCTAAAAGATATGAAGAACAGTTGGAGGAATTGGGGTTCTCTAGTCTGTTGAAAAGAAGGACTAGAGGTGACATGAAGGCAGTGTTCCAGTGTTGGAGGGGCTTCCACAAAGAAAAGGGAGGGGTGTCAACCCATTCTCCAAAACACCTGAAGGCAAGACAAGATGGATGGAAACTGGTCAAGGAGAGAAGCAACCTGGAACTAAGGAGAAATTTCCTCACAGTAAGAACAATCAACCAGTGGAATAGATAACCTTCAGAAGCTGTAGGTGTTCAATCACTGGAGGCTTTTAAGAAGACCATGGACAGCTCTTTGTCTGGAATGGAATAGAGTCTCCTGCCTGAACAGGGGGTTGGACTAGAAGACCTCCAAGGTCCCTTCCAACTCTGTTAATCTGTTAAATACACTTCCTGGAGAATTTCACCAAATCTCCTGTCCAAAAGACCCTCAGAGACTCTCTGCATGCAGATGAATGTTGTATGCAGATGTGTGTTCATTCTTAATTAAAATACACCACCTACCCAATTGATCAACTGATTAACAAATCACCTGCTAAATAATAAAGGGGGCCATGAAACACAATAGCAGGAATTCAGTTTTTCCTTAAAGACTCCGACAATGAAACCTCATTGAGTTTTCTTTACAGGCCGATGGGAAATAACCAGGGAATAAAGGAAAAGAAAGAAAGGAAAAGAAAGAAAGAAAAGAAAAGAAAAGAAAAAGGAAGAAAGAAAGAAAGAAAGAAAGAAAGAAAAAGAAAGATAGGAAGGAAGGAAGGAAGGAAGGAAGGAAGGAAGGAAAGGAAAAAGGAAAAAGAAAAAAGAAAGAAAGGAGAGAGAAAGTGAAGGAAAGGAAAAAGAAAGGAAGGAAGGAAGAAAGGGGAAAGAAAGACAGGAAGGAAGGAGGGAGGGAGGGAGGGAAGGAGGGAGGGAGGGAGGGAGGAAGGAAAGAGAGAGATCACTTTCCTATCGCCCTGTTCGCTCCCATAGGAGGGGCCTCCTTGGGATACCGTCGGTCAAGCATTGTCGGCTGGCGGTTCCCAGGGCTAGGGCCTTCTCCGTGGGAGCGCCTGCCCTCTGGAATCAGCTCCCTGTGGATCTCCGTTTGGCCCCTGACCTCCGCTCCTTCCGCCGAGACCTGAAGACCTGGTTGTTTCAACAGGCCGGCCTGGAATGACCCAGGGAGAGCGGCGAGGGTTTTAATTTTTTAATGTTTTAATGTATTCGACTTGTTTTATTTAATTGTTTTTTATTGTAAATTTGTTCTGTTTTAATGTTCGCTGCCCTGAGTCCTTAGGGAGTAGGGTGGCATACAAGTTGAATAGATAAATAAATAAATAAATAAATAAATAAATAAATAAATAAATAAATAAAAAGGAAAAAGGAAAAAGGAAAAAGAAAGGAGAGAGAAAAAGAAGAAAAGGAAAAAGAAAGGAAGGAAGGAAGGAAGGAAGGAAGGAAGGAAGGAAGGAAGGAAGGAAGGAAGGAAGGGAAAGGAGAGGAGAGGGGAGGGGAGGGGAGGCGAGGCAAGGCAAGGCAAGGCAAGGCAAGGCAAGGCAAGGAAAGGAAAGGAAAGGAAAGGAAAGGCAAGGAAAGGAAAGGAAAGGAAAGGAAAGGAAAGGAAAGGAAAGGAAAGGAAAGGAAAGCTTGTTCCCCAATATATCATCATTCCTAGAAGCCAGCCTGAAATGGTCATTATGCTAAAAAATGAATAAAACTCTTTTTTTCCTTTCCAAATTAAATTTTAATGTTGCAGAACTTTACATGATCCTGGAACATAAATAAATATGAGGCGACAACTAAATATTTTCCCCAGCTAATTATGCCATTAGTACCAAAAAAGGATGTAAAGTACATGAGAAATAATGTTGCTGAAGACTGAAGCGAGGGCAGAAGGGGTAGGTTTTCCATTATCATTTTGCTCTCCTCCCCAATATTTCAAATTTCTGATGTTGGGTTCAAGCTTCCCTTGCTAAAATACGAGGGAGTCCTCGACTTACGACCACAACTGAGCCCAAACATTTCTGTTGGTACATTTGTTCAGTGATCTTTGCCCCATTGTATGACTTTTCCTGCCTCAGTTGTTAAATGAATCCCTGCAAGTGTTGAGTTAGTGACAGTTAAGTGAATCTGGCTTCCCCGTTGACTGTGCTGGTCAGAAGGTTGCAAAAGGGGCTCCCATGACTATGGGACACTGCAACTGTCATAAATTTGAGTCAGTTGCCAAGTGTGTCATGCCCCTGGTGGAGACTGACACTGAGTCAGAGGAGGAACAGCTGACAAGGAGTGGAAATGTGGCTCTGGAGGTTGTGGAGGAAACTGGGGAATGGCAGAGGCCACCTGAACTTCCCCTATCCATCCTAGGGCACGCAAGGAGGAGAGGATAAGGGAGAGACATGGTCTACTGTGGAGGAGAGGGCCTTGATCCTTTTCATAGGCTGCAGCTGTGACAACTGGATAAGAGGATGGACATGCGTATGGGCAAGTGCTGGAAACAAAGTGTGGAAATATCTCTAGTTTATTGTTCCCTTCTGAGTTTGGCGTCCTTCCCAGTGTGTGCTCTGTTATCTGTGGACATCCTCCAGCCCTTATCTTGTCTGGTTTGTGTTGTTTTTTTACTCTTTATTATTTAAATGGCATTTCCTCCTTCTTGTAACTGCTTGTGTGGGAGTTTGTTGTCTTCAGTCAAGGATATTTGGAGCTTGGAAGCAAAGTGCAGGAATAAAAGGGGCTTCACCTGCTTTTTTGTGACTGTGTTTATTTTGTATCCCACCCTGGGTCATCACAAAGTGTCTGAATTGTGATCACATGACCACGGGGTTGCTGCCATGCTTGTAAATATGAAAAGTGGTCATAAGCCTTTTTTTTTCAGTGCTGGTTTTAACTTGGATGTAACTGATGATGTTACCTAGTTGGGTCATGAAACGTCTGCAAGAAAACCACCAAGCTCAGAGAGCACCAATGACCTCACAGTCCTCCTCTTCCTCCTCTTCCTGCTCCTTGTTCTATTCCTCTTCCTACTCCTCCCCTTTTCTTTCTCTACTCCACACACCTCAGTCCCTTCTATCAGTGATGATGTTCCCTAGTTGGGTCATGGAATGTCTTCAAAAAACTACCAAGCTCAGACAGCATCAAGGATCCCAAAGTTGTCCTCCTCCTCCCCCCCCCATTTTCTTTCCCCACTCCAGACACCTCATTCCCTTCTTGCAGTGATGATGTTATCTAGTTGGGTAATGAAACGTCTGCAAGAAAACCACCAAGCTCAGAGAGCACCAAGGACCTTACAGTCCTCCTCTTCCTCCTCTTCCTGCTCCTTGTTCTACTCCTACTCCTCCCCTTTTCTTCTCTACTCCTTACACCTCCACTCCCTTCTTAACATTAACATTAATACTAGTCCATCAATCAAGCAGTAAACAATATATCAATCAAGAAACCAGCAAGAAAGCAATCCTTCTACCAACATTGTTAGGGCAAGCCACTTGTATATAAACAGAGAGCAAACCCTGCTACCTTCTAACACTGATAATGTCACCTAATTGGGTCATGAAATGTCTCCAAGAAAACAATGAAGCTCAGAGAGCACCATAGACCTCACAGTTGAACCCTGAACTGCAAATGTTCTCTTTTATTGGTAGGATGACATGGCAACCCACTTGTATCTAATCAAAGAGGAACCTCCACTCCCTTCTAGCACTAATGAAGTACCCTAGTTGGGTCATGAAACATCAGCAAGAAAACCACCTAGCTCAGAGAGAACCAAGGCCCTAAACATTTCAACCCTGACCTACAAATAGTCTCCTTTATCACTACGGATATTTTTTTTTCATACAACCCCACTTGACAAAACCACAGTCAGTTCCAGCACATTGGTTCCGCCTGTGCCTGCCTCTTGATTTCATTGGAGTTCATTCTCACCTGCTCCTTTTTTTTGATCTTTTAAACCCTGTCTTCACTTTGTATTTCATTTTCAGTGAGCTGCTATTAGTAACAACTTCATCTCTCAGCGGTGACCTTTCTCAGATGGGAAGATGTCTGGCGTTGCAGAAACTCCCTTAGCTTCAAAAATCACCAAGCTCCTCTTGGCTCAGTCAAGCTGAGGAAGATGCAGGCTGGTTTCATGCCAAGGATGTCCAGCAGCTAGTTTTACAGAGGGAGGGAGGGAGGGAGGAAGGAACAGGGAGAAAAGGAGTGAAGGAAAAAGGAAAAAGGAATGGATGGATGGATGGATGGATGGAAAGGAAAAGGAAAAATAAAGGAAGGAAGGAAGGAAGGAAGGAAGGAAGGAAGGAAGGAAGGAGACAAAAAGATAGAGAGAGTCAAAAAGGAAGAAAGAGAGATGAAGGGAGGAACAGGAAGAAAAGGAGCGAAGGAAAAAGGAAAAGGAAAAAGGAATGGATGGCTGGATGGATGGAAAGGAAAAGGAAAAAGAAAGGAAAGAGACAAGAAGATAAGAGTGAGAAGGGAAGGGAGGGAGAGGGAGGGAGGAACAGGAAGGGAGCAAAGGGAAAAGGAAAAAAGAATGGATGGATGGATGGAAAGGAAAAGGAAAAATGAAGGAAGGAGAGAAGAAAAGAAGGAGACGAGAGAGAGAAATTCAGAAGGAAAGGGAGAGAGAGGGATGGAGGAACAGGAACAAAGGGAGTGATCAAAAAGGAAATGGAAAAAGGAATGGATGGATGGATAGATGGAAGGAAAGGAAAGGAAAAGGAAAAACAAGGATCGGAAGGAAGGAAAATGGGAGTGAGGGAAGAGGAGGAATAAGTGAGAATGAAAGAATTGAAGGGAGGGAGGGTGGGAAAGAAAGAAAGAGAAAGAAAAAAGGATGGGGGATGGAAGGAGTGAAGAAAGGATGAAAAGAAAGGAAAAGGAAAAACAAGGAAGGAAGGATGGAAGGAAGCAAGGGAAGGAAGAAGGAGGGAGGGAAGGGGGAGGAAGGAAGGAAAGAAAGAAGGAAGGAAGGAAAACGGGAGTGAGGGAGGAGAGGAATAAGAGAGAGAGAGAAAGGAGGGAGGGAGGGAGGGAGGAAGAGAAAGAAAGAGAAAGAAAGAAAAAAGGAAAGGAAGGAAGGAAGAAAAGAAAGGAAAAGAAAAAAACAAGGGAGGGAGGAAGGAGGGAGGGAGGGAGGAAGGAAGGAAGGAAGGAAGGAAGGAAGGAAGGAAGGAAGGAAGGAAGGAAGGAAGGAAGGAAGAAGAGAAAAAAGACATGTCCCAGCCTGCACGTAGCTGGGCTTTGATTCGCTGGCAGAAACTTTTCCTCATCCTTCCCAGTTGAGCCCTTGCCAGAGAGCCATTCAACACAAACCTACAGGCTCTGCATTCTGTCCGTTCATATGAATGCTGTCATTTTTTAGGCCACTTAATAACCGGAGGCGCTGGGCATGGCCTTCGCTGACCTTTTTGGGAAGGGAGCAACGGTGCGATTCAACTGGTGTAACAACCTGTTCGGTGATCGCATGCTTTGTGCAACCGGTTTGGTGATCGCTGCTTTGCGTGTGTGCACACCATTTTAATACCCCATTTTCAGCTATAATACTGTTCAGAGTTTTGCAGCATTAATTCAGTGCCAGAAAAATAAACACCGATGGCTGATGCTTCATTTAACATCTTTATAAACACAATAAGTAGATTTTACAAACCAATTGTAGATTTCTCCAACATGGAGCAAACTCAGACAGAAACATATTGCAAGTTCAGAGCAGAGCTCCAGTCTTCAGCCAGTAAGCAAGCAAGCAAGTTACTCTTTTACTTTAGATCAGCAGGCAAGCAAGAGGAGAGAAGCAGTTTCATCTTCAATAGACAGACTCAAAGCTCAACATAGCTGCAGAGCTGCAGAGCTTAATATAGAACCACACCTAGGCTACTTCTAGTTTCAGTTTCCAGCCTAGGCTACTTTTAGTTTCAGTTTCCAGCCTAGACTACTTCTAGTTTCAGTTTCCAGCCTAGACTACTTCTAGTTTCAGTTTCCAGCCTAGACTACTTCTAGTTTCAGTTTCCAGCCTAGACTACTTCTAGTTTCAGTTTCCAAAACAGTCCTCATTGGCTGACTTAGTTGCTATGCCTATTCATTGGCTGACCTTGTTACCAAGCTCTATTCCAGTTCCTGAATATACTCTGATGAATAATTACCTTCTGCTGAAGCCCCAGTGAGTAAAACAACTGCGGTGTGGCAAAACTGCTCTGCCACGCAAATCCGCTGTGCTCCAAAACAAGGAAATAAAGCACAGGAAAGAGCAGGGGCAGGTGGGCAGGGCCAAATGATCACCAGAACAACCGGTTCTCCTGAACCAGTCCGAACTGGTAGAATCCCACCCAATGCCAGATTTTGGAGCGAAAATTCACATTTTAAGGACTTAACTCTGCCGTTATCGCTCACTGGTAGAAATAAGTCCCAAATCGAGATCATTTGTCCTTCCTTCCTATCTATCTATCTATCTATTTATTTATTTATTGTTTGGACTTATATGCCACCCTATCTCCCGAAGGACTCAGGGTGGCTCACATCATAAAAACAACTCTTTTTCATCATGTTTCAATAAATACTGGTAGTCCTCGACTTATGACACTTCATTTAGTGACCATTTGAAGTTACAACAACACTGAAAAAAGTGATTTAGGACTGTTTCTCACACTTACGACCGTTGTAGCATCTCCATGGTCACTTGATCAAAATTCAGACTTTTGGCAATTGACTTGCATTTACTGACACTCTTTTCTTTTCTTCTCTTGTCTTCTCTTCTCTTCTCTTCCCTTCCCTTCCTTCCCTTCCCTTCCCTTTCCCTTTCTCTTTCCCTTCTTTCTTTTCCTTTCCTTTCCCTTTCCTTATCTTTTTTTCTTTCTTCATAAAAGAAATGAAACTTGGTGATGTATCTGTGGTTCATCTTTCAAAGACAGGGATAGACCCGTGTGTGTGTGTGTGTGTGTGTGTGTATGTGTGTGGTCCGTTTGGGTATTAAAAAAGAAAAAAAAACCAGACTCCTCATGCCAAGAATCTGCCAAGTCTTGCTGTAGCTGCCTCTCCTGGCACTTTCTTTTTAAGCAGAATGAAGTACTGTGGTGTAAACAACACATTTGTGGCACAGCTGAAGGGATTCAGGATGCCTGAGGCTCTTCTCATTCTTTTGCCACCTGGGAGTTACTAGGGGGATTGTCTGCTTCTGACATCAACATATTCTGCACACTCTGGACTGCCAGTTTTTGCTAGGGAAAAAAAAAACATCCACCAAGCATTTTTTTTTTTTACTTCCCCATCCCTTCTATCATTGTCCCCCTCTGACCTTCTCCTTTTGGTCTTCTGGTGACTTTCAAACCTTCACATTTGCAAAATAACCAAGTTGGAAGGGACCTTGGAGGTCTTCTAGTCCAACCCCTCACACAAGTAGGAGACTCTATACCATTGCAGACAAATGGCTGTCCAGTCTCTTCTTAAAAACCTCCAGTGTTGGAGCACTCACAACTTCTGGAGGCAAATCATTCCACTGGTTAATTTTTCTCGCTATCAGGAAATTTCTAGTTCTAGGTTGCTTCTCTCCTTGATGTGGCAACCCCTCAAACATTAGAACATTGCTATCATATCAGCCCTAATGCTTATGATAAAGACATCTTCAGGTTGAGCTTGGTTCCTGGTTATTTAAGGCATGTATTTCCTTGACAGTCCTTCTTTTCACTAGACTTACCCAATTCTTGCAACTTTTCTTCATATGATCTAGCCTCCAGCCTCCTAATCATTTTTGTTGCTGTTTTCTGCACTCTTTCCAAAGTCTCTACATTTTTTTAGCAAGGGGCTCTCTGCCCTAATGAGTGGCGGGGTGGGCGTGGGTGGGTGGGCGTGTGACTGGGTGGTTGTGGCCAACTCAATGTCGCTTCTTTGCCCTAATTACCTAAAAAAAAAGATATATACCAAAAAGTTGTTTATTATTTCGTGCATTTAATTCTTAAATAAAAGAGTGGGTGAAACCAGGCTTAATAGCAGTGACTGTGAGAGAGATCTCGGAGTCTTAGTGGAGTTTCTGGTGATTTACGTGTTTCTTATTATTTGGGAATTAATCCCCTTGGAGGCTAGTGGCTATGTTATCTGATTTTCTCAATGGCTCTCCCTTGGAGACTCTGAGTGGATTGTTTATCTAGCTTGCAACACTTTTACAAGGTGTGAAATACTCTTGGCTGAATGCCCAGAAGTTCAATTAAGCCTATTAAGAGCTTTCCCTTGCTGCTTGTCTTTCTGAGGCTATTGGGGGCTCTCTGAGCCCTGCAGAATCTTAGCTAGGGGCTCCCTTGAACCCCTGTGAGACCCCAGCAGCCCACCCATATAATATATGTATTATGGTGACCAAAACCGTATTCTAAGCGTGCTTTTATGAAGTCTTCATAAGGCGGTACTCATATTCCGCATGCAAGAAAGAGCCTGGATTTTATTCGCTCCATCTTGCTCCCCCTTACTTGCAAAATTCTCTTCTCTCACCTTCCTGAAGTTGTGTTGCTATCCTGTAATCCTAGATCTACCTGGCTGGTTTTCATACCCCACCAGGCAGAGGCTCTTGGCTGCCAATGAGGCATTCCAAACACGAACAGCCATCAAAGAATAAATGGGCAAACTCCCCACGAAGGAAAAGTTTGCATATTGGCCAAGTCACTCACTGTCAGCAGGCTAGCGGGAGGTCCTTTTCAGACTGCTAGCAAGCAGCAAGAAGGGCTGCTGTTCCAAAAAAGAAAAAGAAAGAAATGGAAAAAAAGAAAAAGAAAACATACAGATCTGCTCCGTGGTGTTTACCGAATGTCAGGCTGAAGGCATCACAGGGGGAGAAAGCCGTGTCTTAGAGACAGAAGAACATGCAAAATATAAATTTTGGAGCACCGACAACTTAACTGCTCTTCCTAAAGCTGACAGGAAGGCAGTTTGGAGACAGAATTTGCTGGGCTTCCAAGGATTGTTGTAACTTCACAGGATAAAAGTGATGGATGGTGGGAGCTTCTCCACCTTATAACACAGAAGAACATCAGAAAAAAAGCTGAGTGTGAATCAAGACCACATGAAGCATTACTGCCACTTTATAATGCCTTGGTAAGGCCACACTTGGAATGTTCCATCCAGTTTTGGTCACCACAATATAAAAAAGTTGTTGAGACTGTGCGGACCTCTCCCTCCCCTAATCCTAGAGAATGAAGTGTTTTAGGGAATATTAAAATAGGCAGAATATTATATTTCCCCTAAAGGAGAAATGGAGAAATGTGTTCTTAAAGTCAGAAAGCAGCCCCAGTCTTCCTGCCTTAAGAAAACAGCTTCAAGCAGAAGCATGAAGAAGCTGGTCTTTAGGAATGGAGATTTTGTATCCATTCATGAAAGACTGGGCCAATCTGTTCATAAGCAAAGATACTCCAAATAAACAGCATAATTAGGGAAGCCAAAGCTGATAAGATTAGCTCACCTAGGATTTGCATTCCCCCTTTTGCTGGTAGAGTCAGCCATGACCCCTATATGACCCCATGAGAATCTGGCAACACCATGAAAATATTAAACGGCACATTCTTACACAGGAACAGACATCTCAACTGTAAAGCCCCAAAGAATGTATAAAAGCCCACCTATATCAACCCCATTTTGTCAGCCACCCCAGAAACATGTTGCTGTCACTGAAATTTCTGGAAAACCAAACAAATAGAAACATTCTTTTCTTGCAGCCAGCCTCCATTTTATTTCCAGAGTCTTTCTCCTAGCTTGGAACTGGATGGGATTTTTCTTCCAACAAGACTCTAGAAAAGTTAGAATTTGCAGCAGAAATTCAATCTAGAAAGCACACACAGATGACTGATTCAGCAGGATTCAATAACTTCTTTATATACATAATAATATATGAATAAAATGTACAATACCAATATAAGTTCTTCCAACATGGTAGAGAGTTACAGGCAAAAACACAAGCAGCAGCTTTGAGCAGAAATCAGTTTACTTTCAGTTTCAGTTTAGAGCTGAGAACAGGAAGCTAAGCCACACCCTCAATTCAGCTCCCATTGGCTGACTTTGTTAACCATGTCCCTGCCAGTTCATGAATATTCTGACAAGAAAGAGTGCAGAGAAGAGTAACAAAGATGATTAGAGGGCTGGAGGCTAAAACATATGAGGAACAGTTGCTGGAATTCAGGATGTCTAGTCTGATGAAAAGAAGGACTGGGGGTGACATGATAGCAGTATCAGTGGGGCTGCCACAAAGAAGAGGGGGTCAAATTATTCTCCAAAGCACCTAAAGGCAGCACAAGAACCAATGGATGGAAACTAATCAAGGAGAGAAGCAACTTAGAGCTAAGGAGAAAACCATCTAAATTAACTTAATTGCATGTGTTCAGCAAGAAGACAGATATTTTTGGTGATAACCGTTTCAGACATTAAAAATGAGCAGAAATATTTATATGCTGTGGTATATTCTGAGTAGGCTTGAAAAACAAAACAAAAAATGAAAAAGTCATTAAGAGGTGACTAGATTAATTCCTGCCTTTTAGTGTTTCTAAGCTGCCCAGGGTTGCCTCTAGGCAAGATGGGTGGCATACAGCCAATACATAAATAAAAAAAAAATTCAAAACTCTCCTGAAATTTAATTTTTATACTATGTAATGGCTACGCATGGGCTAAACTCTTTTATCTTTTTTTGCTTGTTCTCCCCCAGCCCCAAATTCAGATTATCTCTACGTATTTTGTCACAAGCCTTTGGGGGAAACTATTCGGTCCATGACTTATACAATAGGTACTCTTTATTCCTAGTCTATACTGTAATATTTTATTTATTCATTTATTGGATTTCTAACCCGCCCCATCTCCCAAAGGACTCGGGGCAGCGTACAATCATAAAACAATACAAAATATACAATTAAAAAATTATTAAATGAGAAACCCAATTAAAAGCTAAAAACAATAAAACCATCGTCTAAAACTCCCCACCCTCAGCCCAGGTCAGCACATTGGAACAACCAGGTTTTGAGGCCCCGGCGGAAGGAACGGAGGTCAGGGGCCATCCGAAGGTCCAGGGGGAGCTGGTTCCACAAGTTGGATACTCCCACACAGGAGGCCCTGCCCCTAGGGGTCACCAGCTGACATTGTCTGGCTGACGGAACCCCAAGGAGGCCCACTCTGTGAGAGAGCACAGGACAATGGGAAACAGTTAGTGGCAGCAGGGTCTCCCATAAATATCCCGGTCCTAAGCAATGAAGCCATGAATAATACATATTCTATGGTTTCAGGATGACTTGAGTTCATCCTTACACATTTTTCACTAAATCTCAAGTAAATTGTCCTGTTTTAGGTAACCATTCAAGAGTTGCATTAAATATGAAAGAGTTTTATTTTTATTAATTTGTATTCCATGTTTTCTATTCTAACAAATAACTCAAGGCAGTGAACATATTCAAAACATCCTTCTTTCTTTCTGTCTTTCTTTCCTTCTTTCTTTATCTTTCCCTCCTTCCCTCCCTCTCTCCCTCCTTTCTATCTATACTCCCACAATCCCCTCCCTCCATCCCTCCATCTCTCCTTCCTTCCTTCCTTCCTTCCTTCCTTCCTTCCTTCCTTCCTTCCTTCCTTCCTTCCTTCCCAAGTGCCTAATTGTTTGGTTTTTTTCTCTTTAAAATATGATTTCATCATGGCCTTTTTCTTTAAAACCAATCTGCTATGATGATTATTAAGGGGGACATAATAAACTGTAATTAATTGTACCAGAAATATGTATAGTTTTAGTTTGCGAATTGCTTTCACTTTTACTTTTACTTTTGGTTAAAAAAAAAATGCTAAAGTCATTCCTCTACTTATTTATTGTTGGTGTGTTTTGTTTAGTACCGTTGCATCCTGTTGGAAACCACTATGACTGTTGGCACTTTTCAAGGTGTAGAGAACATAACTAAAACAAGAAATAGTAAATCCCAATAAAATCTGAAAGCTGTTCAAAAAAAGGTAAACCAAGTACATAAAATGAGAAGACATATTTTACCAATGTAACAAAGCCCTGAAACTATAGATAAATATGGGCCAAAGATTTTTATTTTATGTCATACTATTTGGCTTTTTGTGAAATGTGTTATCCCTGGAATGTCACTGTTTTCTTCCAGTCCTACTAAATGATGCAAAACCCATTTCTTCTAAGGGGCTACCATAAAGAAGAGGTGGCCAACCTACTTCCCAAAGCACTAGAAGGCAAGACAAGAAAGAATGGATGGAAACTAGGAGAGAAGCAATCTTGAATTAAGGAGAAATTTCCTAATGAGAGCAATTAACCTGTGGGACAGTTTGCTTTGTGAAATTGTGAGTGCTCCAACACTGGAACTTTTAAAGAAGAGATTGGACAGCCATTTGTCTGGGATGGTATAGGATATCCTGCTTAAGCAGAGGGTTTGCGCTAGAACAGGAGTCAGCAACCCAAATGCTCTGGAGCCACATGTGGCTCTTTCATCCCTCTGCTACAGCTCCCTGTCACTCAAAATATGCCTTACAACCGCCAATGTGCGACACCCACTGGCACACGATTTATTGAGCTTTTTGACCCCTGGTAGGCCAACCATGGATTAAATCCAAGAAAATAAAAGTTTCAGAAGAAAACAGCATGTTTGGGAGAGGTGTTGCCCCCTGTGGACAGGGCCCGGAACCTGGGAGTCCTCCTGGACTCACGGCTCAGTTTGGAGGAGCAGGTGGGGGCCGTGGCCAGGGGCCTTTTGCCCAGGTCCGACTAGTTTGCCAGTTACGCCCATATCTGGACCAAGATGCCCTTCGCACGATCACTCATGCACTTGTCACGTCCCGACTCAACTACTGCAATGCTCTCTACTTAGGACTGCCCTTGCATACCATCTGGAGGTTTCAGCTGGTGCAGAATGCGGCTGCACAGGTTGTGATGGGAGTTTCCCGATACTCCCATGTTACACCCCTCCTGCGCGAGCTGCATTGGTTGCCAGTTGCCCTCCGGGTGAGATTCAAGGTGTTGGCATTAACATTCAAAGTCCTTCACGGCTTGGGTCTGGGGTATTTGCGGGACCGTCTCCTGCCAATATCGAATATCGATCGCCCTGTGCATGCCCACAGATGGGGACTCCTTGGGGTGCCGTCCGTGAGACAGTGTCGGCTGGAGGTGCCTCGGGGAAGGACCTACTCTGTTGCAGCTCCCACCTTGTGGAACCAACTACCTCTGGAGCTCCGTTTGGGTCCTGATCTCCTCTCTTTCTGCCGCAATTTGAAAACCTGGCTGTTTGAACAGGCCGGGCTGGACTGACCTCTTGGGGGAGGGGGGTTAAATTAGTTTTAAATTAATTTTAGTTATTAGGCTTGTTTAAGTTTAATTCTTTTTTAAATATTTATTGTTGTATTTTAATTGTGAGCAGCCCCGAGTCCTTTTGGAGAGGGGGTGGCATACAAGTCCAATTATAAATAAATAAATAAATAAATAAATAAATAAATAAATAAATAAATAAATAAACTACATAGGCTAGTTTCGTGGCAGCTCAGGAAATAGTCAGACACGGGAAGAGTTTTATGGCTCCCGGTGTTTTCTTTTCTGTGGGAAATGGGTTCCAAATGGCTCTTTTGAGTGTTTAAGGTTGCCGATCCCTAGACTAGAAGATATCTAAGGAACCTGCCAACTCTGTTATTCTGTTATTCTATATTCACACAGAAAGAGATAGACATAGATGCAGACACAGAGACATCTATAAACTCCAGCTCTCTGAAGATAGATTTTTGACCACAAAGGTTTATTTGTTTTAAAAGTGGTTATTAAAGGTTTGTTAACATTTTCTGTGCAATTGTAAGATGAAAAATCAATAGACAGGAAAGGTGGCAGTAAGGAAATTATATTTAATAATTGCAAAAAAAACCAAAAAACCTAAAGGAAGAATGTGAGAATCTTCTCTTTATAGCCTAAATCAAACAGTCCAAAGAAATGGTACAAATACATACAGTTTGTACATCTCTAACAACAATGCTGTCTGGGGACCATTTAAAAAAACAAACTGAAAATGTTGTTACAAGAAGTAAACAGTGGGGTCCTTAGGGCTCTTCTGTTTTTCTTGTAGACGTTACATTACCTAACTAGGGAACTTCATCAGTGCTAGAAGGGAGAGGAAAGAATTAAGCATGTAGGGGAAGTACATGGAAAATTTACCTCTAGAGAAGAAGAATGAGGCCATTTAGAGGGACCTGCATTCCCTATGCCTCCAGGCTCAAAATTTTGGGCCCGGACAATCTGGAACTGCACCACCTGTGGTCTGATTTAAGCATAGTTCACAAAATTGTCTGCTATAACATCTTGCCTGTCAATGACCTCTTCAGCTTCAATCACAATAATACATGGGCAAACAACCGATACAAACTCAAGGTAAACTACAAACTCGATTGCAGAAAATACAACTTCAGCAACAGAGTAGTCAATGCCTGGAACACCCTACCTGACTCTGTTGTTATAGCCTCAACCCTTCACAGCTTCATCCTCAAACTGTCTACTGTGGACCTCACCCCATTCCTAAGCGGTCCTTAAAGGGGACGTGCATAAGCGCACTAGCGTAACTATCGTCCCTGTCTTACTGTCCCCATTTATCTGTATTTACTTCCTTTGGTCTTGTTTATGTTCATACTTGTTATCTTGTACATGTTTGACAAATAAATAAATTTGAAGAAGTCAGAAAATCAATTCTGAAACAGTAAGCTGAATTAAGAAACTTAAGAGCCATGCATGCTGGTCATATATGAGCCAGCAATCTAAGAATCTAATGAAAAGATAGCTGAAATGCCATGTGATGAAATGTGACTTCTAAAGGAAAGAAAAGTAGAGTGGATAAGGAACTAGTTAGAAGATCCCTGTTGTGAGTTCCTTGGTGTTGTTGTGGATAGCCGGCAGCAGGTGTAGATGGCTGAGGAGAGCAAGGACTCAGATGAGGGGACAGGACCATTAGGGAGTGGACTGCTGCCTTCAGAGATTGTGGGGGCTGGCAGCAGCGATGAGGAGGTTCACAAGGAGCCTGTGCCAAATGCACATGCATGCAGGATTATTCACAGGAAAGAGCAGCTGCAACAGCACGGGAGACTCGGGAGTAAGGCTGCAAGGTAATGGCCCCTCCTTCAAGAAGATAAAAGCCAGCTGTGAAGAGAACGTTCATTGCAGGAAGCAAAGACATTTTGAAACTCAACCTCGTGGACATTACAGTATCTTAAGTTGGTATTTGAAGACTCTTGTGTTGTGAAGTATTTCTTATCTGTGATTCTTGGCAGTCACGTACAGTTTTGGCAAGGTTTGTGCTTATCAAAATTAATTAGTTGGCAGCAGCCTTTTAACCGGAGATTCGTAAGAATCATTAAAAGGTTTCTGTTCCCTTTGGTTATTATTTGTTTTATTGGAAAAGGGTTTGGGTCAGAACAGGTGCTCTTTGAGCTTGGTTGTTTTCTTGCAGATCTTTCACTGCCCAAATAGATAACATCATCAGTGTTAGAAGGGAGTGGGGTTCTGTCAACTGTCTGACTAGTGAACTCAAAATAAGGAAACACACTCGGGAGCTTTGAATTCCCAAAAATTAAAACTTTATTGGATGCACCATTTTGGTCTGAAGAATCAAAACTATCTCTGGTTTTCCCACATGAATGCTTGCTTAGTTAAACAATAGCTTCCCTTTCTCCCCATCCCGGATGATCACATTGCCCAATTATGAGACATCCTTTTGTTTTGGGAGCAGTCCATCTCATTCTCAAGGACTTGCCCTGGTGACCTTGATGGACTCTCACCAAACTCTCATGGTCCATGCACATGTGCTCAGCATTATGTTTTCCCCTTTCCTCCCGCACAGTTCATTGGCAAGTTGAAAAGTGTTAAGGCTGGAAAAAAGCAAAGTGATTCAATCTTGCCTGGTTTCTTCTAACACTGATGATGTTACCTAGTTTGGTAATGAAATGTCTGAAAGAAAATAACCCAGCTCAGAAAGGACCAAGGAACTCAAAGCTCCTCTCCTCCTCCTCCTCCTCCTCCTCCTCCTCCTCCTCCTCCTCCTCCTCCTCCTCTTCCTCCTCCTCCTCCTCCTCCTTCTCTCCACAAATCCCATTCCCTTCTCACACTGATGATGTTTACTTCATTCAGTAAACCATCTGCAAGGAAACCACCAAGATCAGAGAGCACCAAGGACCCCACAGTTCAATCCTGCACTACAATTATTCTCTTTGATTAAATCCTTATTTTTACTGACATTCCTGTCTTCCCCAATCCCTGTGGAACCTCCTAGACAGGGATCAATGGAGCAAGTGAGTACAACTGGCTGTGTCTCCATCCGTCTGTACTGCATAAGATATACCACAATTGATGAAGCCATTATAGGGTAACAGGGTCCATTCATGTTCTGTGCATGACATGGAACGTGTTATTCCTACAACGAACCCCGACCTTCAGATCTGTAACCAAATGCAGCTGTTCCTTCCTACAATACTGTAGAAAGTTAGCACCCACCTCTCTCCTAAAAAAAAAGAAATATTTTCAGAAAATATTAAAAAGGGAGCATATTATTATTATTATTATTATTATTATTATTATTATTATTATTTAGACTTGTATGCCGCCCTTCTCCCTAAGGACTCAGGGCAGCGAACATTTAAAAACCGTACAAATTACAATAAAAGTGAATTAAACAACTACAAGTCTAAAGCCAATTAAAATTAAAATTAAATTAAAACAACTAAAATAACCCACCCCCGGGTCAATCCAGACCAGCCTGCTGAAATAGCCAGGTCTTCAGCTCTTGGCGAAAGGAGTGGAGATTGGGGGCCAAACGGAGATCCACAGGGAGCTGATTCCATAGGGCGGGCGCTCCCACAGAAAAGGCCCTAGCCATGGGAACCGCCAGCCGACAATGTCTAACCGACGGAATCCCAAGGAGGCTCCTCCTGTGGGAGCACATGGGGCGATCGGAGTGTGATGCTGGCAGGAGACGTTCCCGCAAGTACCCTGGACCAAAGCCATTTAGGGCTTTATAAGTTGTTACTAGCACCTTGAAGGCAACCCGGGAGGCAACCAGCAACCAATGCAAGTCACGCAGGAGGGGTGTAACATGGGAGTATCGGGACACCCCCATCACAGCCCGCAGTGTGGGCAAGGGAAAAATGGAGAAACATACTCTTGGAAAGCAGCCCCTGTTATGTATGCAGGTTTGAATGTCATTGGTTAAGTTTGAACTGTTCTTGTAAAATGTCAGAAATGATTGGTTTAAAAAGTGCGGGAAAATCCTGCACTCTGATTGGCTGGCAACTGCGGCTGCTGGCTATAAGTAGCAGCCGCAGACCAGCCAAATTGGGTCTGTTATGAGCTGTAGTCACTAATAAACTCTTCACTGAAGCACTCCGCGTCTGACTCTTCATGCAAATCTAACAGCCCCCACCTTTCTTAACAGCCCTCAGCAGATGTCAGCACTTAAGCAATAAAGACATAGATAGCTGTATTCATAAGCAAATACCTTCACCCAAGGTAGGATTAGCCCTCAGTCACAATAGGAAGTTCCCAATGCCCCTTCATTGCATCAGAAGTCCAAATTTCAACAAACTTAGCTCAGATGACCTAAAGAGCCAGCTATGACCCCTACATAACCCCTACGACAGTCAATAGAATACAAGTTCCTGCACAGGAACAGGAAGCTCAAGCACAAAGCCCAATAGAAGGTATAAAAACCCATCACTCTCAACACCAAGCAGTCATCTGCCCAGAACCATCCATGTGCTTCTGCTTCATTATTAAACTATCTTTCCAATCAGCCTCCATTTTGTCTCCACTGCCTTTCTCTCTGCTTGGAACTGAACCAGATGGATATTTCTTCCAATAATACATATGAAATATGTATGAAACAGATTCAGTGATTTATGGAAACTAGGAAATGCCAGCCCTCTTTGGAGGGGAAAGGCAGGGTGGGCGGGGCCAGTTGGTCAGTTCAACTACCGGTTCAGTGAACCAGATGAAAATTTAACACCGGTTTTCCCGAACCGGTCTGAATCTGCTGAATCCCACCCCTGGTGGAAGGCTAATTTCAATACTATTTTCAGCCCTGAGGCCATTTCCCCCCTGGCAACTTCAGGGCTTCCACAGCGGAGATGAGTGGAGCAGTGGGAATGGGAGCAAGGAGATAGATAGCTGGGGGAATTGTAGCCAAAATAAAATTCTTTCCTCTGGGAACCAAGGACGTTCCTGCCAGGTGCAAGGAGATGGGAACTGAGACCAAGTGACCCTTGGACTGTGACCGGATTGGACCACATGATGGACTGCATGGGTAGGGAAAAGAAAACTTTACTTTTAACTAGGGGGAAACCCGAGAGGGGTTTAGAGTCAGCTTTCCCCAGATGGGCCAATATGACATGCCTAATAAATCAATACTTTGAGGAACATGCCTGCCTTGGCATTTTGATTCCGTTGGGTGTGTTAACTGGAACCCTGACAACTGTGCTTATTGTTCGTAAAATCCCACCCTTTGCCGGCAAGCTAGAAGTTACTTAATCAGTAAGTAGCTGGGTCTATGAATTTAAGGGAGCTTTTTCTCAATATAGGTAGGCTTCAACTTATTTCTTAAATGGAGCCCAGAAGTTCTGTTTGTAAACAAGACAGTGGTTTAGTGAATTTTGCCGCTTTTTACAACCTCTCTGGCCATGCTTGTCAAGTGAATTATGGCAGTTGTTAAATGAGTAACACAATTGTTGAGGGAAGCTTGAGGGAAATCCCCCTTGGCTTTGCTCATCAGAAGTTCGCAAAAGGGAATCATGTGACCTTGACAATGGTCACAAGAGTGAGTCTTTTGCCAACCATCTGTATTTTGATCACGTAACCATGAGTGAGATTCAAGGTGCTGGTATTGACCTATAAAGCCTTTCATGGCTTAGGACCAGGATATTTGCAGGGAGCCCTGTGGCCATCAACAGCTTCCCAATGTCCAGTGTGCTCCCATAGGCAGGGCCTCCTTGGGGTGCCGTTGGCCAGGCAATGTCGACTGGCAACCCCCTAGGGGTAGGGCCTTCTCTGTGGGAGCACCCACCCTCTGGAATCAACTTCCCCTGGAGCTACGGGTGGCCCCTGATCTTTGATCTTTCCACCGTGACTTGGCTTTTCTAGCTCGCCTACCCAGACTGATGAAGGGATGGGAATTTTTAGTTGTTAGTTTTGTTTTTAGCTTAATGAGATTTCTTATTCAATTTAATTCGGTTTTAATTTTTGTACTCTTCTTTTAATGTCAGCCACCCTGAGTCCTTCGGGAGATAGGGCGGCATAGAAGTCTCATAATAAATTAAATTAAATAAATAAATAAATAAATAAATAAATGGGGATGCAGCGATGGTCGTAAGCATGAAGAAAATAGTCGCAAGTCTCTTTTTTTAGGGCTGTTGTGTGGCCAACTAGGTAACATCATCAATACTAGAAGGGAGTGGGATTTGTGGAAAGGCGGAGGAGGAGAACCGTAAATGATCGATTTTAATGTGGCTCAGCGTTCTGTATCATATTTATATCTCGCAACATCTTTCTATTGTTCCCAAGAAAGTTGTTTAAATGAACGAAGGAGACTCTTGATTTCACCAAGTCATCCAACTCCGGTCCATCCCTTCAGGTGATCCCTTTGCCCATCCGATTCACAGAGAGGATCTATTTCTCTCCCTCCCTCTCTTCCTTTTGCAATTTTCAAGATGACAGGTTTTTTTTTTTAACGTTTCCCATCCTTAGAGGGAAACTGTCAGAAGGGAGAAATATTTCTGCTTAGTAAACTCGGAATTTGCAAAAGAGAAGATCCAGGAATTGCTTTTCATTTTGCTACGAAGCTTCCCTCGAATCTTCCCCAAGTGCTTAAATCATCTTGGCTGCCCCAATCCCTTTGGCAGTAAAATAAAAATCGTATTAAGCATTAAATTTTACACATAACGGGTATTTCTCATTGACAGAGAGTTTATGGAAGTTGTCAACGGCCGAGTTCAACTTATATGAAGGCAATCATAAGCTGAGGCCCTACAAATTGATCTAGTCAGAAAGGATGTCTGGAAAATTAACAAATTTATCATTTTGGTTTTAGTTGAAACTCACGTTGCCATTTCCCTCATTGTTGTTGTGGGCTGAATACAAAGAGGAACATTACACAAGAGCTGAGAAGGGGCTTCCTTCAAAGCTCTAATTTTAGAGGTTGGTTATAAAAGCTAGCAGCCGCTGGGATGTGGGGGGGCGCATTTACAACAGCAATGGCAATTAGTATGATATATTTAGTCATCTCTTTGACTCTCTGCCTGCCTACCTACCTACCTATTTATCCAGCCGGCTCTCTCTCTCCATCTAGTATCCATCCATTATCTATCACCTTTCTTTCTGTCTCTCTGCCCCTGTCTCTCTCTCCATCTATCTCTTTCTCTTCATCTTTCTATCATCTATTTATTCAGCTTTCCATATCCATATATATATATATATATATATGTAGGTCTTGGTGTATTCGGGTCTTGTCCCGTGTAAGGTTGAGAATACCTTGGCAACGTTTCGACGAAATCTCATCCGTCATCTTCAGGCTGGTGTCTTCAGCTTCGTTCTCCTGGGAGAAGTGTGTGTGTGGCTGTTTTTCCCTTTAAACTCTAGAGTTGGATGTGTTGTTACTTTTGATTGGTTTGTGGAGTTGATGTATGCAGATTGGATGGCTTTTTCCTGAGACCCTGTGTGGCTGAGGTGCTGGAGGTGTGTCTCTCAGCCTTTGTGTTGTAACGACCTGGGTAATGGGCTGTGTGATGACCTTCTGAGTTCTATTGTTGTGATGTCCTGGGTGTGGTGCTGTAATCTCCTGGGTCGTTGTCTGTGCTGCAACCTCCTGATGTTTTGTGTTGTGATCTCCTGAGTTCTGTGATGTAGTATCCTGGGTGGAAGGCTGTGATGTGGCATTCTGGGCCTTGGTTTGGCTCGAGTTTGAGGTCTGGCTATGTGTTTATAAGCGTGTGTCAGTTTGCTTAGTTTGGGGGTTGGAGTGGGGTGTAGCAGCTGGTGTTGCAGCCATGGTCTGGTTTCTGGATGGTGGTTGCCTTTCATCTGTGGCGTGGGCTTGGGTTTGAGTCTGGTGAAGGAGATTGGTGGTGGCATCATGTGTTATTTTGGGTCCGGTGTTGGTTTTTGTGGCTGGGACTCGCTTGTTGATTAGGGCTAGTTTCCAGATGTCTGGTAGGCGGGAAGTATCATCCCGTTTATTCATGTTATGGGGTGTTTCTCTATTTCGATGGCTTCCCTAATTATTCTCTTGTTGAAGTGTTCAGTATTGGAGATAAGTTTGGATCCCTCAAAATCAATTTCATGTCCTGTGGCTTTAAGGTGCTGGAAAAGGAGGAAGTTTTTTCTTCTTTTCTGACTGCGTTTTGTGTTCTGATGCGTATTTATTCTCCTGTTGGTTTGTCCAATGTATGTGGCTGGGCAAATTTTGCATGGTATTTTATAAACTCCTTGGTTTTCTAGCTGGATCTTGTCTTTGGGGTTTCTTAAGATGTTGGTTATTTTTTGATCAGTGCCAAAGGCTGTCCTGATATTGTGTTTGTGGAGAATTTTGCTGATTTTATCTGTGGTGCCTTTGATGTAAGGGAGGAGGGCGATGCCATTGTCCTGTTCTGTGTCTTGGTTTTGGGAGTCTCTTCGGATTAGGTTGGTGATTGTGCTTCTTTGGTCTCAGGAAAAAGCCATCCAATCTGCATACATCAACTCCACAAACCAATCAAAAAGTAACAACACATCCAACTCTAGAGTTTAAAAGGGAAAAACAGCCGCGATCACACACTCTCTCCCAGGAGAATGAAGGGCCTGAAGATGACGGATGAGATTTCGTAAAACGTTGCCAAGGTTTTCTTCTTCAACCTTACACGGACAAGACCCGATACACAAGACCTACATACCTTTACCCGTGAAAATCTACGAAACAAATATCCTACCTCTACGGGAGGAAACCTTCCAGCTGACCTGATCTATGAG
>CM019149.1:304040430-304051616 GCA_009733165.1 Naja naja
TATCTCTGGTAGAAAACTCAACCAAGAGACACCAAGAAGCAGACAGAATCAATAGCATAGCAATAGAAAAGAAAAGAGTAGAGTAGAGTAGAGTAGAAGAGAAGAGAAGAGAATTTTTATTGGCCAAGTATGATTGGACACACAAGGAATTTGTCTGCAAATGCTCAGTGTACATAAAAAAATGATACGTTCGTCAAGAGTCAAGCATCATCAGGTACAACACTTAATAATAGTCATAGGGTACAATAAGCAGTCAAATCATACTAGGAAACAGTCCATATAAATCGTAAGGATACAAGCGACAAAGTTACAGTCATAACAGTCACAAGTGGGAGGGGATGGGTGATAAGGAGTGATGACAAGATTAACAATAATAGTAGTGCAGACTTTGTAAATAGTTGGACAACGTTGGAGGAATTATTTGTTTAGCAGAGTGATGGCGTTCGAGAAAAAACTGTCCTTGTGTCTAATTTGTTGTGCAGTAGCAATAGCATTTAGACTTATACCGCTTCACAGTGCTTTACAGCCCTCTCTAAGTGATTATACAGAGTCAGCTTCTTGCCCCAACAGTCTGGGTCCTCATTTTACCCACCTTGGAAGGATGGAAGGCTGAATCAACCTGGAACCTGGTGAGATTTGAACTGCCAAATTGCAGGCAGCCAACAGTCAGCAGAAGTAGCCTGCAGTACTACTACTCTAACCACTGCATCACCACAGCTCTTAATAATATTATGCTATTTCCAAAGCTAATCATGTTCATTATATTTAATTTCCCTTAAGCTTCCATGAAAAATTCATTTGGACTGCATTCATTCAGCCCTAGGTGAAATTATAGTACAAAACCTTGGCTAGCACTGTTTTTTGAAGCCACTGGAAAAATTCCATAGGGACCATTGGAAGAAGGTCACCTCCATTAAAATAGCCCCTAACAGAATTGCAAAAAAAGAAGGTAATCCAGTGTGTCTTACAAAATAATTCACTCCATCCTCTTTTAGAATAGCAATAGCAATAGCACTTAGACTCATAGACCACTTCACAGTTTTTTACAGCCCACTCTAAGTGGTTTACAGAGTCAGAATATTGCCCCTAACAATCTTGGTCCTTATTTTACTGACTTTGAAAGGATAGTAGGCTAAATCAACCTTGAACCAGTGAGAATCGAACTGTTGTCAGCTGCCCAGTCAGCAGAGGTAGCCTGCAATACTGCATTCTAACCACTGTGCCAACACAGCCCTCATTTCTTCTGTCCAAGTTCTCATACAAGTCACTTCATCTCAAGCATAGAAGTGGAAGGACTGATAAAACAGGGAAGCATGGATGTTCCTGGAAGGTCAAAATACTGTTTTGGGAAGTGTTAAATTCACCCCCATCCTGTCTTTGGAGTAGATATGTATCTTTCGCCATATTGGAAATTGGATGTAACACTCTACAAACTGGAATGAATGTGCACCAGGGTGCATCTACTGAGTTAGAAGAAGAAAGCTTTATTTTACTTTATTTTATTAAAAAAAAATCTGAACTTCTCAACTTTCTCCTCTTTCTTTGGTAGTTTATAGCTCCTGCCCTTCCTCCTGAGCAGAACAATTTGGTTGTATACCAGGATTTTTTTCAGTTAGCAAAGTGACTGCTGTAATAGAAGTTTAGCCAATCTGGATTTGCTTTTTAAGAGGTTAAAGGAAGCGGTTTTATATTAATTACCTCAATTAATTAAAATCTCCTTAAAATTGAGGTCAACTTCTGGAGATTTCATTGGGAGAACTATATAGTCTTCTTGGCAAGAATATGGTAATCCTTGCCCCTCTCCTTCCTTCCTCAACTTTCCTCCCTTTATGAGCTCCGGATTTCGGACCTGACCGGATCCGGACTGGCTGTTTATCTTCGGTTTTGATCCTTAATCCTGACTGACCACATAACATTGTTACATCAGAAGCCTTAGCTCAGTAGCACAGACCTACTTGGCTGTAAGTGTAAAGTCTTACATTGCAACCGATCCTTTATATAACAATATTGGAAACATTTTTTTAGGCAAGGATAAAGTTATCTACTGGGTTCTGTTCTTACCTGAAAGGTAAAATGTCTGGAAGAAAAAGAAAACAATAGGTATTACCGTGGTAGCATTTGTGTGGACACAAGGCCAACAGCTTGTTCAAAACTTCCTCAGCTAGCAAAAGAAGGTCTTCGAGCTGGAAATTGGGAAGTTTCAGTTTTGACCCACCTCTGTGACCTGTCTTTTGTTTGCAGCAGACATTTGAATCCAGAAAGCACACACAGATGACTGATTCAGCAGGATTCATTAACTTTTTATATACATAACACATAAAGTTTACAATACCAATAGTAGATTCTTCCAACGTGGTGAAGGTTACAAGCAAAACACAAGCAGCTTCAGAGCTCAGAGCAGATTAGTTTTAGTTTCAGAGCTAAGCCACCAGACTCCATCCAGTCTCAGCCTCCAATTGAGCTCCCATTGGCTGACCTTGCCCATGTCTCTGCCAGTTCATGAATATTCTGACATCTTTGACATTTCTTCTTCTATCTGAAGATTTGAATATCTCCACTGAAAACAGAAAATGGAATACAGCCTCACTGATTAAAAACTAACTCTGGGGAAATCTAGGCTACATCTATTCTCCCGGTGGCAACTTTTTCATTGTCCATGTATTTTTTTATTTAATTACATTTATATGCCACGCTCTCAAGACTCAGGCGGTTACAATTTTGGGGATACAACCCAATGCTCAGCAATAGCCTTCATTCCATTGTATATGCCTGCTTATTACTAAGCGGCATTTTACAAAGTCAGCTTATTGCCCCCAACAATCTTGGGTCCTCAGTTTACCTACCCCGAGAGGATGGAAGGCTGAGTCAACCTTGAGCCTGGTGGGATTTGAGCCTGCAGTAATTGCAGGCAGCTGGAACTTAAGTGCTAGGCATTTAGCCTGCACCACCAAGGCAGTTGGTGGTGCACCATGTTCTACTTGACTGGTGGAAGTTGCTTGTAGGTAGTCCTCATAAGTGATACAGTCCATGCCCAAATCACAACAAAGACAAACGAATTGGTGGTGACCTATAGAGGGTGAAAATCACGTTTTGACAACATGATAAACCAAAGAAATCTATTGATTTGCAGATCACCAATTTTAGCTTCTCAGACTCCGAGCTGCCACAAAGAAAAGGGAGTCAAGCTATTCTCCAAAGCACCTGAAGGCAGGACAGGAAGCAATGGATGGAAACTTATCAAAGAGATCCAACATAGAACTAAGGAGGATTTTCCTGACAGTTAGAACATTTAACCAGTGGAACAGCTTCCTCCGTGGGTGCTGCATCGGTTTTTAGAAGAGATGGATAGTCATTTGTCTAGAAGACATCAAGGTCCTTTTATTATTATTCTATTTCATTCCATTCTACTTCACTCTGTTCCATTCCATTCCATTCTGTTCCATTCCATTCGTTCCAGCTTTTCTATTCTGTTCTATTCCATTCCATTCCACTTCACTGCATATTTCTGTTCTGTTCTGTTCTGTTGTTGCACTCTGTTCCACTCCACCACTCCATCCATTCCACTCCTTCTCTTCTCTTTCTTTCTTCTCTTCTCTTCTCTTTCTTCTCTTCTCTTCTCTCTCTCTTCTTCTCTTCTCTCTACTCTACTCTACTCTACTCTACTCTCTACTCTACTGTCTTCTTCCTATTCTACTCTATTCTTTTGCATTTTCTCCTCTCTCCCCTCCCTTCTCCTCTCGTATGTCTCCCACCTATGCAAGAATTAGATATTTTGAAAAGAAGGCCAAAGGATGGTGCCTTTTCCCCATCATGCAAGGCAAAACCCAAGATGAGGTGGAACTCTCTTCTGTCACTTAAGCTTGGCTTAATTGTTAGTCATGATGTGCTGTGGACAGAACAATTAGTTGTATCTATATTAGATCTAAACTGTAATTATTTCTTACATTAATCATGACTGGAGTGAGAATTTAATTAGTCACGAACATTAAGTGATTTTTCTCCCTCTGTGTGTGTCTGTGTGAACGTGTGTCTGCGTATTTCTCTTAAAGTGGGAGGAAGTAAGATTTTATTTTTGCTATTATTCACCGGATTAGCATCATCTCCACAAAAGGAAAACTATCCATTACTTAATCCACATAGACAGAGAAGACATATGGATCTGTGGAAATATGCTAATTAAGTGAAGTGTGCTCTGACTTAAGGCAGACTTAAAAATACTGACTAAATACGTCTAAATTTGACATCATTTTTGTCTGTGAAACATGGCTCAACACATCTCTCCCTGACTCCATTACCACAGTAAGAGACTATCATGTTTGCCGATCAGATCGTGAAATCCATAGAGGAGGTGGTGTTGCTATCATCTATAAAAAGTCCTTACATCTAAAAAGCATCCAAGCCATCCAGAAGCTTGCTCTTCCTGAGACCATCATCTGTGAACTGTCCTTAAATATCACATTTCGATTCTTACTGTGTTACAGAGCCCCTGATTATGACATAGAACATGTAAACAAGCTAAATTCACTACTAAAATGGGCAACATCCTGCCCACATGCTTTTATCTTTCTTGGTGACTTCAATCTACCTCATATTAACTGGACCCTAAACGAATGTAATACTGAACTCATACATAACCTTCTACAATGCTGTAACAAATCTAGGACTGGAACAACTAGTAACCAACTATACTAGACTTAACAACTGCCTCAATCTCATCTTCTGCAATAGTTTGAACTCAATTTATGGAATACAAATTAAAGAACCCTTTCCAACAGCGACCACAACATGATTGACTTTTGTCTCAACATATGTCCGCACAATAATCATCACAACAACGTGATCCCAAATTATAACTTCAAAAGGCAACTATGATCTTATAGACAATGATCTCTCATCCCTTAATTGGCAATTTCTATTCACTGGATGCTGAAGACCATTACAGCATATTTTTACTTGAAGTCAAAAGAGTCATCAAACTATATGTACCAATAACAACTCCCAAAACCAAAAAACAGATTACCCATAACAATAAGGAAACTTCAATCCAAAAAAAGATCACTTTGGCAGAAAAACAAATCTGGTCACGCTGCCAACTTCAAAAGCCGATATAAAAGTTTATGCCACCAGATAAAGACTGAATGCACCAATTATCACATTAAACAAGAGAAAACCTTCTATGCACCAATTCCACCGCACTTTCTACAATTTTGTAAACAACAAACTAAAAGACTTAAGATCCATCCCACCCCTGAAAGGACCTAATGGTAAAGACTGCAATGACGACACCATTAAAGCCAACCTCTTTAACACATTCTTTGGCTCAGCATTTGTAAACAGCAATGGCTCATGCCCAGTATTTCCTATTCGAACCACAGACAACTACAATGATCTAATACATATCCATTTTACAGAAGACAATGTTGAAAAAGCACTACGCAATCTAAAACCATCTCTATCTACTGGACCGATGGAATATGTGCCTACTTTTAAAAGCTATCCACTGCCATAGCCGAACTTCTAAGCATAATCTTTGAAAAATCTTTCAGGACCAGCTCAATGAATACTTCAGCTTCAACCATAACAATACAAGAGCGACAATAGATACAAACTCAAGGTTAACCCCAAACTTGATTGCAGGAAATACGACTTCAGCAACAGAGTGGTCAATGCCTGGAATTTACCTGACTCTGTGGTTTCTTCCCCAAACCCCAAAAACTTTAACCTTAGACTGTCTGCTATTGACCTCACCCCTTTCCTCAGAGGTCTGTATGCATAAGTGCACCAATGTGCCTACCGTCCCTGTCCTATTGTTTTATTTTTCTTATATGTATTCATTTCATGTATTCACAACTCTGTTTATCCTTATCCTTATTACCTTGTAAGCAATTGACTAAATAAATAAATAAATAAATAAATAAATAAATAAATAAATAAATAAATAAAATAAAATCTGGAAACCCAACTTAAATGGAAGGAAGAAATTATCTGTTTGAACACAACAAGGTAAAAGTGCAGTGTGTGAGACTGTGATTGTGCCTTTTGAAATAGGGAACTTAGCTGGAGAAGCACTAAATAAATGCATCCTTTCTTTTTAAAAGTGGGAGGCACCAGGTTCTTGTGGGTCCGTGGGCAGATTTGAAAGGCTGAGAATATCTTGTGGGCACTCATGCAAAATGGCTGCCGTGGAGGGATGGGCAATGCAAAATATGCGCTTGTTTGAAGTTGAAATTGGTGAGTTTCTGTACTGTGAATATTGCCCTTCCTTTCTGACAAATATTTCTTTAAATCTCTCTCCTTGTTCTCCTCCCTTCCTCCATGCGTCCCCATTTTGATTTTCTTCTTATCTTCAGGTCGCTCTTTTCTTTTGATGGAAATCGTGCCGATTGATTCCGCTTCTGCCGGATCTTGATTTTTGAGATTGATTTTTTGATTTTCCTCATTTCGCCGATTTCCCTAATCCTTTTTGCCCATTCTTCTCTTCCTCCTTAACATTTTCAGACAAGCATTATTTTGTTGTTCCGGAGGCTATGATGTAATTGTTGATAAATGGTGATGCAGCTGGTCTTTCTTTCTTTCTTTCCTTTCTTTCTTTCTTTCTTTTCTTTTTGTAGACTCATAAAAATAGAGTCAAGTGGAACATGAAGTCTGAAGATGCCAGTAGAATAATAATTGGGGGCATTGATACTCATAGATACTGATCCTGAAGAACTAAAAACAGCACATCCTTCCCACATCCTTCTTAGCTGATTAGCTACCAATCTGGTTCTTTAGACATGCTAAGATTTGAGTGACTATGAAGTTTGTAACCAGCATTAAAATCTACAATTCAACAACTAGTGGATGGAATCCTTCAGGTTAGTAATACAAGAATCTGGTTGGTTTCTTCCACCAAAGTTTCCAAGTTGCTCATCTTTGGAAAAGTTGTGAAATATATTTCAGATCCTCTTGCTTTCCTTCTCAAGGGTTTTCTTCATGCTGGTGGAACCTTCAACTCAACAAAAGCAGACATAAAAGCACCCTTATCATAGGGCTGGAAGAAACCTCAGAAGTCTTCTAGGCCAACTCTTTATTCAACCAGGAGACTCTATACTTGTCTAAGCCATTGTGGTGCAGTGCTACTTCTGCTGACTGCCGGCTGCTTGCAATTTGGCAGTTCAAATCTCACCAGGCTCAAGGTTGATTCAGCTTCCATCCTTCCAAGGTGGGTAAAATGAGGACCCAGTTGTTGGGGGCAATCTACTGACTGTAACTCACTTAGAGAGGGCTATAAAACTGTAAAGTGGTATATAAGTCTAAGTTATCACTATTGCTACTCTGGATAAAATAGTTGTCCGGTCTATTTTTGAAAACCTTCAATGATGGATGAACCCCAATATCTGAAGGCAAGCCATTTCACTGATCAATTGTTCTCACTGTCAGAAAATAACTCCTTAGTTCTAGGTTGGATCTCTCAACCCATTACTTCTTGCCTTGCCCTCTTGGAGAGGTAAGATGGTTGGTTTATACATGTGGAAAAGCTGAGACAAGGCAGTGGATTGTAAGTCTCTCAGCAAGCATCTACAAAAGAAGAGAAGAAACAATCAGCTAGATCAGAAAGTAGAAGCAATCAGGTTATCCTGGACAAGACTCAGCAGGCATGTCAAATCAGGCATGTCTCTGGTTTCATGTCTGGTGACTGCAGTATAACAGTCTTGCTCTTTGGTGTTCCAGTTGCAAGATAATGAATAACAAAACTCTATATCCATGGCTTTGACACTAGTCAGAGTAACAAGACTTACAGAGCAGAGCAGTTGAATTTTTTATGTAGCTGGTATATCTCATTTTCTTTCTCTGTCTGTGTCTCAGTTAGCTGTCTCTGTCTATTTTTCTATATCTCTATCTCATCGATCATCTGTCTGTCTGTCTGTCTGTCTATCATCATATCTATAGTATCTATTATATCCTCTATCTATCATATCTATATTCTATCTATCTATCTATCTATCTATCTATCTATCTATCTATCTATCTATCTATCTATCTACCTACCTACATATCTATCTATCATCTATCTATCTATCTATCTATCTATCTATCTATCATCTACTACCTAGCCCCTAGCTACTAGCTAGCTAGCTACCTAGCTACCTAGCTACCTAGCTAGCTAGCTACCTAACTACCTAACTAAGTAGCTATCTCTATTATATTGTGGTGGTGACCAAAACTGGATGCATTATTCCAAGTGTGGTCTTACCAAGTCAATATAAAGTGGTACCATCCATCCATCCATCCATCCATCCATCATCTGTCTATCATTCATCATCTCTCTCATTCTCTCATCTCTCTCTCTCTCCTATCTCTCATCTCTCATCTATATTCTATCATTTATCTATCATTTATATCATCTATCATCTATCATCTATATTGTGTGTGTATGTATGTATGTTTGTATGTATGTATGCATTATGTATGTTTTTGTGTGTATGTGCTGGTTTGTGTATTTATACAGACACCTGTCATCATTCAGAAGTAATGGGGAGGGAAAAAACTTTTTAACAGTTTCAGCATTCTTGAGCTCATTACACAGCTCTGTCAAATATGACAAGGGGGCTGATTCTGGTTCCTCCATTTTTTGACAAGGTGCCATCTATGGTTCCCTGGCATAATGTCAGTTTTTAAAGGTGCAACCAGTTTGGAGAGACTTATCTTCCCGAATTCCTTCCTTCCGTTCTCCCTCTTTGCAGCTTGTCCTGTCAATATGGCAAACTTCATTTTATTACGAAATGGTGGGAAGAAACAGATGCTCTTCGCTCTATATTTCCCCCCCTCTGTTCCTTTTATCTGGCAGCGTCTGACAAAGAACTCGCTAAATCCGGAACTTGGAAGGGGAACATCAGGCTGGAATAGACGAAGATTTAGATTAGATCATGATCAGATTAATCAGATCCAAAGCTTCAGCAGTTAGCCTCCAACAGTTCCTGCTTTCATTCATATGTGTATGTATGTATGTATGTATGTGTATGTATGTGTGTGTGTGTGTGTGATTGAGAGTATCTTGGTGATGTTTCAATGAGGTCCCACTCGCCATCTTCAGGCTGGTGCTTTTGGCTTCATGCTTGTGCAAGCAAAGTGTGATCGGAGCTGCCGTCTCTCTATAAATACTGGTGGGGAGGTGTGGTGTGCTGGCTCTGTTGTAAGTGGGTTGGTTGGCTGTGTTGTTACTTCTTGATTGGTTGATGGAGTTGAGGTTTGCAGATTGGTTGGCTTTTTTGTAAGACCCTGTGTGGCTGAGGTACTGGCTGTGTGTCTATCAGCCTTTGTGTTGTAATGACCTGGGTAATGGGCACACACACACACATATATACACAGAGAGGGGGAGGGAGGGAGAGAGAAAGAGAGAGAGAGAGAGGGAGGGAGATGGAGAGAGAGAGGGAGAGAGGAGGTTGTACAACTTGCCTCGTGGTGTAACCAGAACAATTTGGAACCCAACACACTCAAAACCATAGAAATGATGATAGACTTTAGAAGAAACCCTCCCATATATATATATCTCTCCCATCTTAGGTGAGAGTCTACATGTCTGCCACAGTGGTGGTTGAGCAAGCTGTGGGAATGGGAGGGGGCAGGTGACAATAGTGTTGGGGGTGTTACTTGAAACCTTGACATCCTGCTTGTAACCGTGCATGTGAATAACTTAGAAAATAGCTCTGATTAGTTGTGGGACACCATTGACCATGCCAACTGCATTTCATTGTTATTGCAGAGAACCTGGCTTCTTCTGGAGAAGGAGGTGAAGGAGGTGAAAGAAGAGGAGGTGGTGGAGGAGGAGGAGAAGCAGATGGAAGAGAAGGAGAGGAGGAGGAGATGATGGTGAAGGAGCAGGTGGAGGAGAAGGAGATGAACGAGAAGGAGGAGGAGAAGGAGGTGGAGGTGGTGTGGAGGAGGAAGAGGAGGAGAACTGAATACAGAATAACAGAGTTGAAAGGACCTTGTAGGTCATCTAGTCCAACCCCTTGCTCAGCATGAGACTGTATACCATTTCCGACAAGTGTCTGTCTGGCCTCTTCTTGAAAGCCCCCAGTGATGGAGCACCACAACTTCTGAAAGCAAATTCCATGCCACTGGTTAATTGTTCTCAGTTGTTCTTGGTTGCTTTCTTGCAAACATTTCATTACCCAACCAGGTAACACCGTCAATGCTGAATGGGAATGGGTTTGCTCACTCTAACCCTAGCTTTTCTAGCACTAATGATGTTGCCTGGTTAGATAATGAAACATCTCTAAGAAAACAGGGCAGCTCGAGATTACCAAGGACTCCACAGTTGAACCCTGGGCTACAAATATTGTATTCTATTGATAGATACATCTTTGGCTGATGAGTTATATTTTTTTTTCAAATTCCAGAATAGAGGGCTTTAGCAGGAAGAGGCTGCCAAAAATAACAACTACTTGCCCCAGATAACAGAAACTTAAGTTTAATTCAGCCCAAAGACTGAAATCAGGAAAAAACAACAACATCAACAACAACAAAAGAGTTTCAGAAGAGTATGTATGAGGAGATTGAGACTACAATCCATGGATGAATAAACTCTTAGAAATACGCGTTGAGGTGTAAAATAAGAATAAGTGATGCTCTCATCATCGAGATATCAAATCCATCTGCCCCAGGAACGCTGCCCTATCATTTGAATTGTGCAAGGAAACAGAGCAGGAAATGGGAGCCCATTCATGTGCAGGGAACAATCAGATAAGGAAATTAAACTATATGTTGAATTCTGCTACACAACGCTTTCCTCAAGGCTGCAAACTAACGATTTTGATTATCAAAGTACTACAACAGACAGCTCATCCTCTGGTTTTTTTTTCCTGCCTTCTTTCGGTTTGGCAAAGGAACTTTTGATGAAATTTGCTAAGCGATACCTTTGGGAAGCAGCCTCCATAGAGGCTTGCTTCGAATGCCAGAATTAATCATTCGCTCTCTACAATGGATAGCCTTGCTTTCCAAGGCTCAGGATGGGTCGAAAGATAAGAAAGCAAGCGGAAGTGTCCCTTGGTCAATTACAGAGACAAGAAAATTAACATTGTACCCTGTGTGAAGTCCGCAGAAAGAGGAATTAAATTAAACAAACGTTCTGTTTTGAGTGAGTTCTTGAAAAAGGGATGCTCAGCTGTCATTGAATCTGTAAGAGACACAGAAAGTGGAGGTCT